>CM024583.1:38137585-38529161 GCA_014182395.1 Eucalyptus sp. ANBG9806169 | reverse complement strand
TTTCCTCTAAAGTCAATAATACAGGCTCTCGGCATATCTTCTAGAGTGGATCACTCTTTGTTTGAACATCATTTATTCTTCTAGGGACTAGTGTTTGCATCCCTCATATCGCTCGCACCCAACCTGGGATCGCGAGGAACCTTCGGCACACCTCCGGGCATCCGGCACGGACCTCCGGCCATCTCGAGTCTCCCGAGGACATCTGGCACACACCTCCGGATATCGATGACTTAGCCGTCCGACGGTATCATCAATCTCATTTCACATGGATATATCTCACTTTGCCAAATTGCCATTTGATGCAGTAGTGCCAAAATTTCATTTAATTTTACATGTCATGTGAAATTCATAATTGTCACCACACATGCTATATGGATAGCAACTTGGAATACCACATCCCATAGAGTAATGTGTTTGGTCTTAAAATACGAGATTTTTTTAAATAAAAACAGAATGTATTCCTTTAGTTAAAATACTGAAAATTTAACATGATGTAAACAAGACCTAGAGAAAGAGATTTCATGCAGAACACCATGTCAAGAAAGCTTCACCTCAATCACATAGATTAAATGTTCAAACGAACTCCGAAAATTCTGAGATTTTAATATGTTATAGTTGAGACCATGAAGAAATCGAAATCCAATTCATTCTGGATTAAAAGATATGATTATTACAACTCACCCTAACCCTCGGCTCCAAACTCCAGATTTAATTTCTTTGAAAGAAAAATTATTTCCCTTATCAATACTTGTCCGTTTATTCCCAAATTTCAGTATGTTGTTCCTCAGAATGTCATCTACAATTCTTATCCAGGACACGAGATCAAATTCGGACTGGATAATTTTACAAAATTCACAGAATCATAAGGGATCACCATGACAGTTTTCCAGATTCTAGCATCTTTGAAGAAAAATGATTTCACCATCAAATACTTGTCCGTTTCCCCTCAAATTTTGATATGTTTAACTTCATCAAGAAGTCGAAGTGATATTCGCACTAAAAGTTGCTTTACAGTTCACGAAATCACCAAAGGTCAGCACAACAGTTTCCAAATCTAGTTTCTTCAAAGAAAAATCATTTCACTAACCAATACTTGTCTTTTTTATCTCAAATTTGAGTATGTTACTCTTCAAGATGTCCTCTACAACTTTCATCAACATGAAATCACCAAAGGTCGGACTATTTTTCCAGAAAACAGACTACTAGACTAAGGCATTTGCTTCCATAACTTCGAAAATCCTCACCTCCTCCACCTCCGAAATTCACCACACAACACATACAATCACAACAAACAAAGTGTAGATCAAAGAACTCCACTTGCCTCAAATCCAAAGAAAACACAGCAAGACAACGGCGGGGCAAGGCGGTCTCGACGGCGGAGGCTAGGCAGACAGCAAGGCAGGTCTTATTCTTCCTTTCTCGGCGTCACTCTCTCTCTCTCTCTCTCTCTCTCTCTCTCTCTCTCTCTCTCTCTCTCTCTCTCTCTCTCTCTCTCGGCACCTAGCTCCATCCGCTCCCGTCCCCTTTTGCTTTTGGTTGAATAAAATTCTTGCATGCTTCAATTTTGCATGGAGGGACACTTGTCTCCAAGAAGGAGACAAAAGTTGAGCTTGCCTGAAGAGGAAGATTGAAGAACTTGAAGGGAATGAAAAGACTTACTATGCCAAGGCTCGATACATCCGTCAGTTGTGACCGAAAAGCCCACTCGGCAACCGGAGCTTAATCGTCACAAGAGGAAGATTGAAGAACTTGAGAAGCAAGCCAAGAAGGACGCTAAGGAGAAGAGGCAATTACGTCGAGTGTTGGCTTCCCATGTCGTTATTTATCGAACCAAATAAAGTGGCTTGAATCTTTTTGGTCTTTTTACTTTAGCTTAATGTTTAGGAAGTTGAGTCATTTACTTGATTAGCTTATTTGTCTAGGGCTTTGCAAGTTTCTTTACATTGTTAATGTGATGCAATTTCATTAATGAATAAAAGCGGTTAAACATTGTTAATGTTTTACATGAAATGCTTATGTGTATTCGGTTCTTCAAATTTAGCTGACAACGGATCCACCACGTTCGCCCATCATCACTCGATTAAGAGCTAAAATGGCCAACCAAACCAAGATGTGCAATCGTTTTTCCACCATGGAAGAACAACTCCAACAGTTAGCCGCCTCTATGCAACATATAACAGCTCAACTTCAATCCCTCCGGGTGATTCGAAACCTACACCTACTCTCCCCTAGATAGTAGTCCCGAAGCTGGCAAACAGGGTCCAAATAAGTGATGACGACATGCCAAAGTTGGAAGATGACCTGGTCCCTGTTGGAAACGCCAAGCATGGTAATGTTCCCAAGACAGAGTTGGATGAGCGCTTTGCGAAACTGGAAGAGAGAGTGAAACAATTGCAGGAGTCACTGAACTCACTCCCATTCGACCTCTCGGTTTATGAGAAGGTCAAGATACCAAGCAAGTTCAAGATGCCAGAGTTTGAGAAGTACGATGGTACTTCTTGTCGAAAATTTCATTTACAGATTTACCTCGGACGCATGGCCCTGCATGTCAAAAATTAGCCCCTCATGATGCACTCATTTTATGCGAGTTTGACCGGGCCTGCACTGAACTGATACGTAATGAAGAATGTGAACCTCCTCGACATCTTGAACGAAGTGGCTAACATGTTCCTCAAATAGTATAAGTTTAATATGGACATTGCACCTTCCTGAGAAGACCTTGAGTGGATGGAAAAGAAGAAGAGCGAGTCATTTAAGGAATACGCTGTGAGATGGAGAAATCTGGCGGCTCAAATCTCTCCTAAGCCTACTAACAAGGAGTTGATGAAGTTGTTCATCAAGACTCTCGCGTCTTAGTTCTGTAACCGAATGGCCGGCACATACGTTGAGAACTTCAATAAGCTTATTCCTATAGGAGAACAAATTGAAATGGGTATAAGGGAAGGATGGTTTATTGAGCCATCAAGTAAAAGAATCTTTGCCAAGAAGGAGAAAGAAGCTGCCGTGGATGTGAATGTGGCATATAGCCGAGAAAGTACTAATTATGCCTCGACTATGCAGATGAATCCAAGGCAACAAACTGTTGGCCGTCAATCATTTGTTCAAGAAAATAATATAATGCAATTCTCTTCTCTCCCTAGATCTCCGTCTCAAGTGTCGGCAATCCTTCGAAAGAAAGGCTCGCTTACTAGCAAACCGAAGCGCCCCAACCGCGAAAGCATTCGGGATTACGACTTGACGAAGAAGTGTGACTACCATAGCAGTGAATTGGGGCATTCAACTGATGAATGTTTCACCCTCAAGCATAAGATCCAAAACCTCACGGACACAAAGGCCTTTTCATTTCAAATGGCTCGACCAAATGTCCAGAAAAATCCACTACCGGAGCATGAGGGTATGGTCAATGCTATCCTAGAACCTGAAGTCGGTCAAATCAAGAACTCGAAGGTACATGTGGCAGATGCTTACAACGGCCTAGTGACAGCTGGGTACTATCCAGATCATGAGGATATTCCCTATCACTGATGAGGGAAAGAGTTGCCAGAATGGTGGATGAAGGCATCATTGTGTATGCTGACCTTAATTTCATAGTCTCCACTATTTCCCATATCATTATTGATTGGGAAGAGGAGCAAGCTGCGTTCAATGCCGATAAGGAAAAAATTGATCATTTGCTCATGCATCCGACAAGGAGATAGTGATTGAAATGCCTCAGCCGTATGAGTATGTCAACAATAAGGTGGTGCCTTGGTCGTATGATAAAGATGTTGACCACGTTATAAGGTATGGACGGACTTATGCTTAGACTAGCGTCGAACCTACAAAGCCTGTCACCAACAAACAGGCTAAGGAATTCCTGGCTGTGATCAAAGCAAGTGAGTATAATGTGGTCGACAAATTGCGAAATATGCCCGCTCAAATTTCTTTGTTCGAGCACTTGCTAACGTCCCCTACACATCAAAAGTTTTTTATAAAAGTGCTGAGTGAAGTTCGTGTACGAGAAACGATCGAGACACACAAGTTAGAACAATTTGTGGGATCGATTCTCCTCAAAGACATGATCGCTTGTTTTGATGAGGAATTCCCTCTTGAAGGTAGGGGGCGTAACAAGGCACTCCACATATCTGTTAAACACACTACTTCCCATGTGTCCTGAGTCCTTATTGATGATGGGTCCGCCTTAAAGATATGCCCATTGGCCACTCTTCACCGCCTCAAGATAGACCCATCAAGGAAACATGCTGCGAAGACTCGATCTGCAAATAGGGCCGGTCGTCTTCAACATTCCCTTGCAAGTGCTTGACATCCCTACCGCATTTAATTTCTTGCCAGGTCGTCCCTGGATATAGACTTCTGGAGGGGTGTGCTCAAGTTTACATAAAGCTGTGAAATTCGTGATGAAAAGGAAGCTGGTCATTGTGTATGGCGAGGAAGACCATCGGATTTATCATAAGACAACTATCCCTTATGTAGAGGCAGATTCCGAGTTCGAATCAAGTTACCACTCATTTGAGTTGGTGTCCACTATACATGCTTCACGAGGGTCAACGCCACCCACTCCTAAGGTTTCAGATGCTGCCCTTATGATGGAAAGAGTGTGGTTGGGAATGGCGTTGTTCTTGGCAATGGTCTTGGAAGAAATGGTCAGGGCATTCGAAACCCCATTGAGGCTTCTCAGAGGTCCCGATCTATTGAGCAAAAAATTCACTATATCAGAATTGAAATATTCTGATGCTGAAAATACTTATGTTGTATTAGTGTTGGTATTGCATAGATTAAGACAGTACACACTGCATTACCAGAGATTACTCATTAAAGTCTGTTTTTAATATTTCCTAAGACTAAAATCCTTCTATAAACAGGGGAAAACTATCCAATGTATGGGAGATACGAATTTGATCAATGAAAATGGTGAGATTTCCTCTGCTTGAGTGAACTCTTTCGAGAGTGGATAACTCCTTTCAGTCTCTCTATCCTTGGAGTGTAGATCACTCCCTGGTGGTGAGCCAAGAAGCCCTTTATCCTTGGCTGGTGGAATCTTTAGGACTTAGTGGCGAGCTTTTCCTATCCCGAAGTCCTTTATCCTTGGCTGGTGGAAGCTTTAGGCCTTGGTGTTGAGCTTCGTAGATCTCGATCCTCATCTTAGGTTGGTGGCGTGGCCTTTATACCTTGGGAGGAGATCGTT
The DNA here is from genome assembly GCA_014182395.1 of Eucalyptus sp. ANBG9806169. Lineage (NCBI taxonomy): Eukaryota > Viridiplantae > Streptophyta > Magnoliopsida > Myrtales > Myrtaceae > Eucalyptus > Eucalyptus sp. ANBG9806169. The sequence continues at coordinate 38,523,976 of CM024583.1, read as the reverse complement.
CTATTTTCTTATTTCTTTTCGTTTCTTCCCGTATACACTACTCCAAACACTTAACCACAAAAATCTCCTTTAAAAAATTTCCATTCTATAATCACTTACCCCATCACGCATCAAAAGATTGGTATCAGAGCTCAAGGTTCAACTCATTTGAGAGATAACTTTCTTTGTTCTATTACAAATTCCTTTTGGATGATCAAGTTCCAAGAGGCTTGACTTTGGAGCAAGCGCACAACGAAAGGCGAGATCGTCCAATCCAAAATCTTCAGCAACAAATGGAGCGAGTCCTCAATCTTCTAGAGAATCCAGCCAGACAAGTATAGCCAGCAAGGCGTCCCAATGAACAGCATCGACGTGACGATTCTAAATCTCGTCAAAATTCTAATGGCGATTCCGAGCCCACTGGACACAATCGAACGATTCTGCACTCTAGTGATTATGAATCTCAAATTCGAAGACAAAGACGAAGAGGGGGGCATAAGGAGAATGAAAGAGACATTAAAGTGGAGGTCCCTGAGTTTGACGGTAATCTCAATCCCGACGACTTTTTGGATTGGCTACACAGAACTAAGCGAATTTTTGACTTCAAGCCCTATTCGGATGAGAAGAAATGTAAGGTTGCTGTCCTAAAGCTGACCAAATATGCTTCTCTATGGTGGGAGAATCTAAAGCTTCAACGAGCAAGGGAAGGAAAAGGCCGAATCAAGTCTTAGGAAAAACTCAAGAAGTTGATGAGGAAGAGGTTCTTGCCTGACAACTATAAGCAAGATCTATTCCTCGAACTTAATTCCCTAAGACAACATGGGATGAGTGTTGAACAATACATTCGTGAGTTTGAACAACTCAAAATGAGGAGTGAAGTTCCAAAAGTTCCAGAGCAAATCAATGCTCGTTTCCTTGGCGGCATGAATCGAGAAATTGCTGATATGATTGAACTTAAACCTTATTGGTCATTTGAGATTTGATTTTGCTAAATAAAAAAATAAAAATAAAAATCACGTGGCATAAAGTTTAGGCAAATTTAATTTTTTGTTATATCTTTTTAAGATTTTTCATAGATTTAGGTAATATACACTGAGAGATGCTTTTCTGTGCAAAAAGGGAATTGTTTTGATTGAATATGAAAAAATATTGCGCGGGGTGAAATGATATATTCAACGAAATTTTACGCGAGCAAAATTGGCAATGAAATATACCACAAGGATACATTTTGTTGGTGTATAAAAGAGTCACGTACGGTATGTTTTGGGGGGTTCTCTTTTTTCGGTTAGGTAAAAAAGAAGCACAAAAGCAAAAAGTGAAAAAGTGAGGTAAGAGAGAGAGAGAGAAAAAAAAGGGGGAAAACCTAATTGGGGGGGACTGTTCATCTTCCCCGAGGGTCCTCGTCGACACCCGAAGCCGCCACCGCCTCGACGTTGGCGCCCGAAGCCCCCGCCGCCTTAACGCCCCGTCGGCACCCGAAGCCCACTTGTCCCGACGCCGCACCTCTACACCCGCAACGCCGCCCCTCGTCCGAGCTGCCCTCCGTCGCGCTGTCACAGCCGCCAGCCTCTGTCCGCGTACCCCGACACCCCGCTACTGTCGCTCGCCTTCTATACCCGCGAGCTCGGCTCAACGCCCCGTCGTCGCCGCGCCTCTGCACCCGTGAGCTCGCCCCGACGCTCCACATCCGCCCATGCTCGAGGTCCCTCGCTCAGGACGCTCGCCCCCATATCCGACGTCTCCTCTCGCCGATCCCCGAAGCTCCTGCTGTTGCGCCGCCGTCTCGCCGGAACTGTGGCACCCCCAAAACCCGATAGGGTCGCCACAGATACTACGCGAAAGAAACAAAATAAACAACTTATACGACGATAGAAGAAAGAATCGAAATTCAGGCCGAGGCCTAGGCGAAATTTTTTTTTTCGTGTGGCACCCCCAAAACCCGGTAGGGTCGCCACAGAAACCGCAAGCGAAAGAAACCAGAACGAAAACAAATTATGCAACGATAAAAGAAAGATTCAAGCCAACGCATAGGTGTAAAATTTTTTCTTTTCTTTTCCTTTAAAAAGGTTTTAAGGATTTTGCGCAACTCAAAGCGGAAATTAAGAGGCGAGTCTCACCAACACTTCGCTTCCCTCACGACAACACAATACACACCAACTATCTTTGATTAAATGAAAGCACGAGGCCGAACCACTTTTAGTTACATATAATTACGAAGGGCAACACGGGTCGGTACAAAGGGTAGGCCAAGACTCATCTAATGCTCGGCCTTCAACCTCAAAAAGAGACACACGACCCTAAAAAATGCGACGTGTAACGATCTCCCTTCGGACTACTCGTGGCGGCCATCCAAAAAGTTGCTAACCCCCACTCCACGTGCGCAGGCCATCACACCCATCCCGGTGCGTCAGGCGGTGGAGGTGGCAGCATCCCCATCGAAACACCGTCGCGGCGGATGTGGACGGAGACGTACTCCTGGATGACTAGGCCTCCAGATAAGCCCACGTCATAAGATACGATCGCGCGCACACGCAAAAGGTCGGCCCGGCTGGGTGGGACAATCTATCTCGGTCACCTCGACCTCCACGTCGGATGGAAGGCCATAGAACACTCCCCCGTGGAACAACGGGGATAGGCATCGTACTAATCTGAAATGTTGGTCCCCAAAGGGGTGAGTACAACCACTCAACAAGTAAAGAGATCCAATCAACACTCAATGCATTAAACAATACAGCAGTTCCAATACACATGTCATTCATACATTGTAATGTACTTACCTCAAAGCCATGTACTTGCCATCATACCTCATCATCACAATCATAGTATATACATAGCATCAATCACAAATGATCATCATCATCATACCTTATGATCCATACATGTCATCATGTCATCTTAGTACACATACATGTCATCATCATATCATGGTACACATGCATGTCATCATCATATCATATGATCCATACATGTCATCGTGTCATCTTAGTACACATACATGTCATCATCATATCATGGTACACATGCATGTCATCATCATATCATATGATCCATACATGTCATCATGTCATCTTAGTACACATACATGTCATCATCATATCATAGTACACATGCATGTCATCATCATACCATAGTACACATGCATGTCATCATCATACCATAGTACACATGCATGTCATCATCATGCCATCATGTCACTATATCATAAGTGATTATCATCACATCATATCACATATATGCATGATTTAATTTCCACTTTAGTTCTCAATTGATCAACACGTCACCCTTTCTCGAGATCATCCATCCCATACTTTACACTCGCACCCTATTCGGGCCTTGCGAAGAACCTCCGGAAATTATGCCAATCATGGCCACCGGGCATCCGCACCCCGCATCCGGGCATCTCGCATCCCAACTGGCATCACGAGGCATCCCCTCGGGCAAAGACCTCCGAGGCTTCCGGCACCCATCTCATTCCGGTCATCCTGATACTCCCAGGGCCATCCGGTCATGTATCTCTATACATTTCCGAGCATCCGGCACCCATCTCATCCCGGGCATCCTGATACTTCTAGGGCATTATCATCCGCCACATACAGTTTCCTCATTTACCATTTCTCATGTTTGCCAATTTAGGTCTCAATTCATCATGCACATGATGTAATGGCAAGACAAGATCATCTTTCTTATACATGTATCATCAAATAATTTCACATACATGCAATAGATGCATCCCCCATAGCAATTAGGTCCACATGCCACTCAAAACAATGTACTTGCCAATTACATTTAGAATTTATTTAAATCCTAATTTAATTCTACCTTGCAATTAATTAATTATATAATCAATTAATTAATCACAAAAATCACAAATTTATGAAATCAAAACACATGATATTGTAATGCCATAAAACAGTGATTTTTACCACAGAAAAGCATAGCCAATCAAATTTCTGCACAAAAACAACATTTTCACAATTCCGTACACATTTTTGGATAAGGGCAGAACGCACAGTTTTCTAAGTAAATAGATTTAAATACACATACGACCTCAGAAAATTATGAAATTTCACCAGGTTATATTTAAGACATTAAACTAGACTTTTCATGAAGGAACCTAGGCCAAAATCATTATAGATAAATTTTCACAGATCCACGAAGCTTCTGGTCAAGTCACCGAAACGCACAGAGGACTATGTCCGAAATATGGAGGTTCGACCCACCTACACTTCTTCGTTTTCTCTGAAATTTGGATATGTTATACTTCTAAGAATCCCCTACAACTTTCATGAAGGAACTTAGGCCAAAAAACCAAAGGAAGAGCTCCAAAAGGTAACACGAAGTCTCGGGTGTCACACCTCACGACTCCAGTTTCATCGTCTTCAAGATCAAGTTGGTTTCCTAGCCTAAACTTGTTCATTTTACTTCAAATTTGAGTATGTTCATCCTTAAGATGTGATCTACAAGTTTCATGAAGAAGTCAAAGAGAGATTCCTAGTAAAAACCAACATGCAAACCATAAATCCACCACAAGGTCAGAAAAACAACTCCAGATCTAGGGTCTCCGAAACATGAGGCTTTGACCCCTTAAATCTCCATCATTTTTCACGAAATTTCAGTATGTTATAGTTCAAGGTGTTAGCTACAACTTCCATGAAGAGATTCAAGCCAAAACCGAACTCCAAGCATACATGCAAGCCCTCACAAGTTTCTGACTTCACTGGATCATGCGAAAACAGCATGCATTTTCAACAACCAAACACCCTAGCTTCGGTTTCTAGCTTCCAAACACCCAAAAGATCAAACATCCATACAAAACAAACATGCATGAGTAAGATGGAACCTAAACTTGCCTCTCACAAGCAAGAACGACGATGAACGGCGGCGGTGGACGGTGGCGTGCGGCGGACAGACTCTCCCTCTCCCTCTCACGCGAGCCTCCTCCTTCTTCTCCTTTCTCTCTTTCTCTCTTTCTCTCTTTCCCTCTCTCCTTCTCTCGCACGACAACCCCCCCCTCCTCTCTCTCTCTTTTCTCTTCTCTTTCCCCAAAGGCAATGATTGCCTTGGAGACTCTAATGCATGGGTGCCAAATGGCCCATGCATTAGGACACTTGGGGAGGGGCATGCAAACCCTCCCCCTCTCCTCTTCGCACGGCCGCAAGGCCCAATGGACCTTATGGGCTTGGCCCACACGGCCCACTTTAGGCCCTCCTTCCATGGGCCTAAAGTCCATGCTATTGGGCCTAAGGCCCAATCCAACTCTCTTTATTTAATTTAAATTAAAATTAACAATTAATTATACCTAATTAAAAACCCATAACATTAATCTATAACAAACATGACATCACATAATTTATACTTATTAAAATACCTTAGGTTTTAAAAAAAAACACACGGCACAAAAAAATACAAAGCCTTAAGAAAGAATTAAGGCTAAAACACAAACCAATAGGTAAATTCATTACCTATTTAAAAGATCTAGGGCACCTTAGGACTTGCCCTTAATTTCTAGGATGCCACATTTCTTTTCCTTTTGAAAAGGCTTTAAGGGTTTTGCGCAGCTCATAACGTAAATAAGAGGCGAGTCTCACCAACACTTCGCTTCCCTCACGAGAGCACAATGCACACCAACTATTACGATTGAAAGAAAGCACAAGGCCGAACCACTTTTATTTACATATATAATTACGAAGGGTAACACGGGTCGGTACAAAAGGTAGGCCAAGACTCATCTATGCTCGGCCTTCAACCTCAAAAAGAGACACACGACCCTCAAAATAAAACGTGTAACGATCTCCCCTCGGACTGCTCGTGTTGGCCATCCAAAAAGTTGCTAACCCTTACTCCACGTATGCGGGCCATCACACCCATCCCGGTGCGTCAGGCGGTGGGGGTGGCAGCATCCCCATCATCACCCCGTCACGGCGAATATGGACGGAGACGTACTCCTGGATGATTGGGCCTCCAGATAGACCCACGTCATAGGACATAATCGCACGCACACGGATGAACGTCAGTCCTGGCAGGGTGGGACAATCGATCTCTGTCAGCTCGACCTCCACATCAAATGGAAGGCCGTAAAACACTCCCCGCGTGACGGCAGGGAGAGGCATCGTGCTAATCTGAAATGTTGGTCCCCGAACGGGTGAGTACAACCACTCAGCAGGTAAAGGAATCCAATCAACACTCAATGCATTTAAACAATACGAATAATTCCAATATACATGTCATTCATGCACTGCAGCGTACTTACCTCGAAGCCATGTATATGCCATCATACCTCATCATCACAATCATAATACGTACATAGCATCAATTACGAAAGATCATCATCATCATACTATATGATCCATACATGTCATCATGTCACCATGTCATCATATCATCATGCCATAGGTAACTATCATCACATCATATCACATATGCATGTCATCATCATGCCATATTACACATGCATGTCATCATCATGCCATAGGTGGTTATCATCATGTCATATCACATATGCATGTCATCATCATGCCATATTACACATGCATGTCATCATCATGCCATAGGTGGTTATCATCATGTCATATCACATATGCATGTCATCATCATGCCATATTACACATGCATGCCATCATTATGCCATATTACACATGCATGTCATCATCATGCCATAGGTGGTTATCATCATGTCATATCACATATGCATGTCATCATCATGCCATATTACACATGCATGTCATCATCATGCCATAGGTGGTTATCATCATGTCATATCACATATGCATGTCATCATCATGCCATATTACACATGCATGTCATAATATCACCCTTCCTCGGGATCATCCATCCCATATTTTACACTCGCACCCTATTCGGGCCTTACGAGAAGAACCTCCGGAATTATGCGAATCATGGCCACCGGGCATCTCGCATCCCCTCGGGCAAAGACCTCCGAGGCTTCCGGCACCCATCTCATCCCGGGCATCCTGATACTCCCAGGGCCATCCGGTCATGTATCTCTATACATTTCCGGGCATCCGGCACCCATCTCATCCTGGGCATCCTGATACTTCCAGGGCATTATCATCCGCCACAAACAACTTTCCCATTTACCATTTCTCATGTTTGGCAATTTAGGTCGCAACGACAAAACAAGCTCACCTTTGTTCTTGTACATGCATCATCAAACATTTGCATACATACAGTAATTGCAATCACCCATAGTAATTAAGTTCTTATGGAATTATATGCATTTAGAATTTATTTAAATTCGAATTTATTCTACTTTGCAATTAATTTAATTAAATAATCACACAAATCCCAAATTCATGAAATCAAAGCATATAATAATTTAATGCAATAAAATAGAAATTTCTGCAGAAAACACATAGCCAAACAATTTCTACACAATAAACAATATTTCCACAATTTCCGTATATAATTTCGGATAAGGGCAGAACGCACAGTTTTCTAAGTAAATCAATTAAAATACCCATCCGACCTCAGAAAATTATGAAATTTTACCAGGTTATATTTAAGACGTTAAATTAGATTTTTCATGAAAGAATCTAGGCCAAATTCGTTTTAGCTAAATTTCTACAGACCCACGAAGCTCCTGGTCAGGTTACCCAAATATCCAGAATCCTATGTCCGAAATATTAAGATTTAACCTATCTATCCTTCTTAGTTTTCTCTGAAATTTGGATATCTTTTACTTCTAAGTATCCCCTACAACTTTCATGAAGGAACTTAGGCCAAACTACCACAGGAAAACCTTCATATGGGTCCACGAATTCTCGGGTATCCCATACCGCGACTCCAGATTCATCGTCTTCAAGATCAAGTTGGTTTCCTAATCTAAACTTGTTCTTTTTGCTTCAAATTCGAGTATGTTCATCCTTAATATGTTCTCTACAAGTCTCATGAAGAAGTCGAAGAGAGATTCGTAGTAAAAATCAACATGCAACCACAAATCCATCTCAAGGTCAGAAAAACAGTTCCAGATCTAGGGTCTCCGAAAAATAAGGTTTTGATCCCTCAAATATCCATAATTTTTCACGAAATTTTAGTATGTGATAGTTCAAGGTGTTAGCTACAACTTTCATGAAGAGATCCAAGCCAAAATCGAACTCCAAACATGCATGCAAGCTCCCACAAGTTTCTGACTCCAGTGATCCGTGCGAAAACAGCATGCACCTCCAAGAACAAACCATCCTCACTCCATTTTCGTGCATTCCAAACAACAAAAACCCAACCCACATACAAAACACACATGCAAACACACGGGCGGCGTGCGGCGGACGGATGGCTTCTCCTCGTCCTCCTTCGCGCAAGCCCTCCTCTCTCTCTCTCTCTCTCTCTCTCTCTCTCTTCGTGCGACACTCCCTCCCCCATCCGGCCATCTCCTTTTGATTTCCCCAAAGGCAATCATTGCCTTGCCTCACCAAGAGCCAATGCATGGCAAGGCTTCCTTGCCACTTGGCAAGAACCAATTCAAATGGACTTGGGCTTCAAGCTTGGGCTTGGGCCCTCTTGGAAGAAGTGGGCCGCCACTTCCTCCTCTCCCTTGGGCCGGCGACAGCCCTCCTAGTGGGCCTTAATGGGCCGGCCACTTGGCCCATTAGGGTCCACCCTTGGGCCCAAGGCCCAAACCAACTTTCTTTTCCATTTTAATTGAAACTAGAATTATTAATTACACCTAATTAAAAATCCCATAACATTTTATGAAAATTAAATTTATAACAAGCATGGCAAAACATAAATTTATCCTTATTAATTATCTTAAGTTTAAATTAAAAACACAAGGCACAAAGCACAAAGCCTTAAGAAAGAACTAAGGCTAAAACACAAACCAATAGGTAAGTTCATTACCTATTTAAAAGCTCTAGGGCACCTTAGGACTTGCCCTTGATTTCTAGGATGCCACAGGAACCCTAGCCGAGATCTCCCCACGCTGCCGTCTCGCCGGAACCCTAGCCGATATTTTATATTATTTTTTTTTTAGTATAATTATCCTTTTAATGTGAAGTTGAGAGTTCATGTTAAAAAATTGCCTGGGAATTAGTGATTGTTAGTCCGATTTTTGCGCACGAAATCCGACTTGCAATCACTTAAGAAAATCGCCAATCCAATCTCCCGCCCGAGATTTGGTTCGTGATTTATGTGAAATTGGCCAACCCGATCTCATGCGCGAGATATGGGTCGTCAATTTGGGTATCACTGTTGCTTGACTTGCTGTGGTGTTATTTGAATTAATTTTCTTTTAAAAAAAAGTCAATCAAAAGATGTAGGTTAGAATTAAGGTTTGCATGTTTAGAATTGAAGTTTTATTTAAAAAAAAACAATAAAATAAAAATCAATTGACTTAGGTTGTTAGTTTCTTTTTAACTTTAAATTGCATGTTTATTTATTAGACAATTGTTAATGTCGAAAATTAAAAAGAAGAAAAGGAAAATTAGGGTTAGGTTTGCTTTCCTTATTTTGCATGTTTAGGATAGCGATTTTATTTTGAATCATGAAAAAAAAAAGAAAACAAAAAGAAAACATATTCATTTAGAATGTTAGGTTTCTTTTTTATTTGATTTGCATGTTAAATTTTAATTTCGAAATTAATAAAAAAAAAAAAACAAAATTCATGTAGAATTAAGGCATTCTTTGCACGTCATTGCATTTTAGAGCAAGATTGAACGTACTTTAATTCTAGATAATAGTTTTTTTTTTAATTTGTTATAAGTTTAGATAAAAAAATTTAAGTAGATTGCATTTTAGTTAGGGATTTCTAAGTTAGGATAACATTCTAGTTTAAATTAGGATTTGACATAACTTCAGTCCTAATTCGAATTAGATGACATTTTAATTTAAGTAGATAATTCTCACATTTTTTATAATTTCGAATTTCATAAAAAAAATCCAAAAATTGTCTTAGGATGAATTACTTCCTTTTTTTAGGGTAAATTGCATTTTTTTTAGGAAAGAGAAAAAATAAAAAATGTCATGAACATGTCATTTAGGGTGAGATCAATTGAAATGCACGTCATTTAGTTCTTTTTTTAGGCCCACTTAATTAGAGATTGCCTGTCAATAAAATTAGGTCATTTAGATTGCATCTAATTATTGCATTTCTTTAGGATTTACTCTATTCATGTCATATAATTTAGATCATATTGCCATGTCATGCAATTTAGGTCATGTTGCCATGCCATATTAGATTACTAGCATGCATTGCATATAGATTAAGTTCCCATTAAATAAAGTAAAAAAAAAAAAAAAAAAAAAATTGTTAATTAGAAACCATATCTAGGGTTGTTGATATGGATTTTTAGTTAACATTGCAGATGCTTTCGTTGCTTTGAGGTAAGTTTTCTTTGCAATTTATTTATTGTTTATCTGGGTGTTTAATTGGTGGTTTGTGCACTCGCATGATGATATCACATGTTAGAGAGATAAATTAAAATCAATGTAATTAATCCTATCACACCCATGGATTTGATTCCGATTCCATCTAACTCTCAAGTAAGCTTTGATGGCAAGAAAAGAGCTGAATCGATGAAGAAGCTCCATGAGCAAATTCGATCCAAGATCGAAAAGACCAACGAATCTTACAAGACGAAAGCTAATAAACATCGCAAGAAGACTCAATTTCAACCGGGTGATCTTGTATGGCTTCACTTGAGGAACGCAAGATTTCCATTTCGATGAAAGAACAAGCTCATGCCTAGAGCTGATGGTCCCTTTAAAGTTATTGAGCGAATTGGTGACAATGCTTACAAGATAGACCTTCCTGGAGAATTTGGAGTTTCAGCAATTTCAACGTGGGACACCTATCTGCTTACTTAGAGGATGAAAACTTTGTAGATTTGAGGGCAAATCTCAAACAACCCGGGGAGGATGATGCGGGAGCATCCAACGTAGGTCCATCGACCAACTCAGAACCATCAATGCTTATCCAAGGCAATAAAGAAATTGGGCATTATGTGCTTCGATGGATCATTTTGAATGAATAATGTTAATTACTTATCGATATTTTGTGGTACGTCGATGACTAGCAATGGGAGGCCCTTTTAAACGTCTTGCATGACCAATTGATGAAGTTTCAGGAGAATTTGTTTTTGGTCAAGGGATGAACTCGAATTTTGGGAAGGCTAAAGGTTTACGAATGCGGTCGAAGAATGCGGAAGGCCAACGGTTCAAGAATACGGAAAGCTGAAAGTTCAAGAATGCAAGTTCCCGTACTACTAATTGCATTTCATAAGTTCCTAGGTGTATTTATTGTTATGCAGTTCAAGAGTCGAAGGTTTAAGTTCCTAGGTCATTAAAGTCTGTTTTTAATATTTCCTAATGCTAAAATCCTCCTATAAACAGGGGAAAACTATCCAATGTATGGAGATACGAATTTTATGAATGAAATTGTGAGCTTTCCTCTGCTTGAGTGAACTCCTTTCGAGAGTGGATAACTCCTTTTGGTTTCTTTATCCTTGGAGCATAGATCACTCCTTGGTGGTGAGCCAATAAGCCCTTTATCCTTGAATGGTGGAATCTTTAGGCCTTGGTGGTGAGCTTCTCCTATCCCGAAGTTCTTTATCCTTGGCTGGTGGAAGCTTTAGGCCTTGGTGGTGAACTTCGTAGATCTCGATCCTCATCCTCGGTTGGTGATGAGGCCTTTATACCTTGGAACGCGATCGTTCTATCTTTGCTGATTCCTTTTTGTTTTTTTTACCGTATACACTACTCCATACACTTAATCACAACATTCCCCTCTAAAAAAATTCCGTTCTGGAGTCACTCACCCCATCACGCATCAAAACTTCAGTTGGCTTATTCCTGTGGGAGAACAACTCGAAGTGGGGATAAGGGAATGATGGTTTACTGAACCATCTAGTAAAAGATTCACTGCCAAAAAGGAGAAGGAAGAGGCTGTGGATGTGAATGTGGCTTATAGCCCCGGCTATCCAAATGAATCCGAGACAGCCCCAAACTGCTAGCCGTCAACCATTTAATAGGAGACAATTCTCCTTTCCCTGGGTCTCCATCCCAAGTGCTGACGATCCTCCGAAAGAAATGTTTGCTTACTAGTGAACCAAAGCGTCCTAACCATGAAAGCAATCGCAGCTACGACCCGACAAAAAAATGTGACTACTGTAGCAGTGAACTGGGGCATTCAACTAACGAGTGTTTCACCCTCAAGCACAAGATCTAAAACCTCTTAGACACGAAAATCTTTTCGTTTCAAACTGCTCAGCCGAATGTCCAGAAGAATCCACTTCAATCGGCTAATTCCTGGAACCTAGAGTCAATCGAATCAAAGACTCAAAGGTGCACGTGGCGGATGCTTACAGCGGACTAGTGAGAGCTGGATATTATCCAGCTCAAGAAAATGTTCCCCTATCGCCGATGAAGGAAAGAATTGCCCAAATGTTGGATGACGGCATTATCGTATATGGTGACCGTAACTGCGTAGTTTCCCCTATTTCACACATCATCATCGATTGGGAGGAGGAGCAGGCGGTGCTCAATACTGATAAGGAAGAAGTTGATCCTTCGCTCACGGATATGCCTCCGCTAGAAGATGCATATGATGAGGAGATTGTGATTGAGATACCTCAACCATATGAGTATGTCAACAACAAAGCAGTGCCTTGGTCTTATGACTTAGATGTCGACCTTGTTACAAGGTCTGGTTGAACCTATGGTCAAGCCAGTGCTCAAACAGCGAAGCCAGTCACCGATGAAAAGGCTAAGGAATTTCTGGCTGTGATTAAAGCAAGCGAGTATAACGTGGTCGATCAATTGCGAAAGATGCCTGCTCAGATCTCTTTGCTCGAGCTTCTCCAAACATCCTCTGTGCATCAAAAGTCACTAATGAAGGTGTTGAGTGAAATTCATGTGCCAGAGACAGTTGAGGCGGACAAGTTGGAAGAATTTGTGGGTCAGTCTTTCTTAAGGATTTGATTACCTTTTATGATGAAGAATTCCCTCTCGAAGGCCGGGAACATAACAAAGCACTCTACATATCCGTTAAACACAAGTCTTCTCATGTGTCTCGAGTGCTCCTTGATAATGGGTCCGCTCTGAACATATGTCCATTAGCCACTCTGCACCGCCTTAACGTAGACCCGTCAAGGATACATGTTGCAATGACCTCAGTATGAGCTTTTGATGGCACAAAGAAGGAGGTACTTGGAGAAATCCATCTCGACGTACAGATAGGGCCAGTCGTCTTCAACATTCCCTTTCAAGTGTTGGACATCCCTACCGCATTCAATTTCCTGCTGGGTCGTCCATGGATACACACTGCTGGAGCAGTACCTTCAAGTCTACATCAAGCTGTAAATTTTGTGCTCAAAATGAAGCTAGTTACCGTATATGGTGAGGAAGACCACTGGATCTATCATGAGACGGCTATCCCCTATGTAGAGCCGGATTTTGAGCTCGAATCAAGTTACCACTCATTTTAGTTGGTATCCACCATACATGCTTCTCGAGGTTCATCACCGCCCATTCCTGAAGTTTTAGATGCTGCCCTCATGGTAGGAAGAGTAATGGTCGGAAATGGTTTCTTTCCTGGCAATGGTCTCGGAAAGAATGGTGAAGGCATTCGAAGCCCCATTGAAGCCCCTCAGACGTCCCGTTCTGCTGGTTTAGGGTACCATGGAAGAGGTAGAGGAAGTTCAAGAGGACAAAGACAGGGAAGGCAGAACCGGCCCCTTGGTCAAGGGCGAGGGAGGCAAAACCCGCTACCCCCGAGCATTCATGAGACATTCCCCGGTCCTCCCATAGTGATGCAGGATGAAGCAGATACCCTATGGCAGCCTAGTGGCAAATTTCATTACCTGGTGAAGTATTCGACCCCTCCCAGCTATCGCGTTGATCTTCGTGAGATAGTCCCAGATGGATGGGATGGCATGGATAATCTGACACCCTCGGAGACAGAAAAGCCTGGAGATGCATTGGAAGGAATCACTAGTCTCTTCGATGACGTCTTCATAGGGATCATTGATGAAGGACCTCCGGAGGAAATGGGCTCTGGCCCACGAGAGTAACTCATTTACTTCTTTCTCTCATTCCCCTGCGTGGGAATTTTTATCGCTTTCTAGGGCTTGTTTTTTATTTCTTCTTTTTCGCTTTATTTTTAGGGCTTGAAAATTGCATTTCCATTCAATAAATGTAATTGATTGATGAATATAAATAAAATTACAAGTTTTATTTTGAGGGCATGAAGAGGTACACCAAACCAGCCTGGTGATGATATCCAGCCGATAAAAGAAAAAGAAAATCCAAGGAGAATTCTGAGGCCTGGGCTTCATCATGCTTTCTCGTGTCACAATATTTATAAAAAAAAATGCTTTTGCCAAGGTTTTTCTTAACACAAAAGAAAAGAAGAAGAGAAAATATAGATTACTCTGTTTGTCTTTCTAATTTATTCACTTCATGTTTCAGGAACAGTCTTGTGGCATACAAAGGCATGGAAACGGTCCAATCCAATGCAACAAATGTTGATATGGATGATCTCAAGGACTTGATTGAAGATTCCATTGAGGTGCAGCGAAGCTGGGAACAACATGAAAAAGCCAAGGCTTTCACATCCGAGCAAACTGTCACTATTAATTTAAGTGACGCTCAAGAAACTAAAGAAGTTAAAATTGGGGCAAATCTCCCTAAAGACAAAGCCGAGCACCTAATTCAACTACTGAAGGAATATCATGATATCTTTGCATGGACTTATGCTGACATGCCTGCTTTAGACCCATCAATTGTCGAGCAGTGGTTGCCTACTAATCCCGACGTGCCACTAAGAAGCAGAGACTTCGGAGAACTAAGCCCGAGCTTTCGAAAAAGATAGAGGAGGAGGTGATGAAGCTTCTAAATGTGGGATTTATTGAAGTCTCACAATACCCTGAATGGGTGGCTAACATTGTGCCGGTAATGAAGAAGGATGGTCGAGTTCGAGTTTGTATTGACTATCGGGATTTGAACAAGGCGAGTCCAAAGGATGATTTCCCGCTCCCTCACATTGATGTCCTCGTGGATAGTACCGCCGGTTTCGAACTATTCTCGTTTATGGATGGCTTTTCCGGATAGAATCAGAAAAGGATGAAAGATGACGATAAGGAGAAGATTGCATTTATCACCCCGTGGGGGACCTTTCATTACAAGGTCATGCCTTTTCGACTCAAGAACGTAGGGGCAACTTATCCGCGAGCCATGGTAATATTATTCCATGATATGATGCATCGGGAGATTGAAGTCTATGTTGACGACATGATTGCAAACACCCGGCCTGGAAAAAGCCATATGGAAACCGTGAAGAAATTATTTGACCGATTTCGTGGATTCAAGCTTCGGCTAAATCCCGCTAAATGCGTGTTTGGGGCAACATCTGGTAAATTACTTGGATTCATTGTAAGAAGTAAGGGGATTGAGATCGACCCATCCAAGGCTAAGGCCATATGTGAGCTACAACCTCCATCAACGGTGAAAGAAGTCCGGAGTCTTTTGGGAAGACTAAATTACATAGCCCGGTTCATTTCTCAACTATCTGAAACGGCCAAACCATTCTTCAAACTCCTAAAGAAGAATGCACGAATCAACTGGGATGACGAGTGTCGAGAGGCGTTCGACAAATTGAAGCAGTACTTGATGAATCCACCAGTTTTGTCCCACTATCACCAGGGCATCCCTTGATTCTCTACCTCACCATTCATAGTGAATCATTGGGTGCAATGTTGGCTCAGGAAAGTCCTATTGATAAAAAAGAGCGAGCCATTTACTATCTAAGTAAGAAGTTCATCGTATCAAAGTTGAAGTATTCTGATGTTGAGAAGACCTCTGCCGCTTTAGTATGGGTATTACATAGATTGCGACAATATACATTGCATTACCAGACATTTCTCGTGACAGAAAACGACCTCGTCAAATATTTACTTAATCGGCCAGCTTTAGTGGGTAAGTTGGCCAAATGGCAAATTTTGATTTCCGAATTTGATGTGCAATTCATGCCACAATAGTCGGTTAAGGGTCGAACGATCGTGGATCTATTGGCCGAGAATTCAGGCGTCTCTAACAACGATGACAATTTTCTTGATGACCGTGTCTTGAGTGTAAATGAAGACTCATGGAAGATGTTCTTCGATGGAGCTATAAACTTGTCTGGTTCTGGTACTGGGGTAGTTTTGATATCCCCAGATGGACAGCACTATCCGGTAGCTCCAAAATTGACATTCCCATACACCAACAATGTGGCCGAGTATGAAACTTGCATCCTCAGACTTCAAGCCGCAATCGAGATAGGTGTGGCCAAGTTAATGGTATTCGGAGATTTAGCACTAATCATACTGCAGACTGTAGGTGAGTGGAAGACCAAGGATGCCAAATTGCTCCCATACCACCGGTATCTAGAAGGTCTTGCGAAGCAATTCAAAGAAATTTCTTTTGAATACTTACCAAGATCTCACAATCAATTTTCTGATGCACTCGCAACTTTGTCATCTATGTTGCAAGTTGCTGACGGATTAGAAGTCGAGCCATTGAAAATAGAAGTTTTGCCAAAGCCGACTTACTGTATGATCATAACTGAAGAACCTGATGAAAAACCATGGTATTACGATATCATGAACTACGATATCAAGCACTCCCGCTGATAAGAAGTACATCACGAAGATGGCCTCAAAATTCTTCGTCAGTGGCGAGAATCTCTACAAGAGATCCTATGAGTCAGTCTTGTTGCGATGTGTGGAGGCAACAGAAGCTACTCAAATCAGGCTAGAAGTGCACGAAGGGATATGTGGCCCACACATGAATGGGCAAGTATTATCCATGATAGAATTTGCCATGTCATGTGATGAACTGCAAGTATTTCTCTAATGAATAAAATGGCTCAATGAGTTGAATTATTCAAAATTGTCATAAATCTTGCATTTTTCTTCCTTGATGAATTGTGTGAGATAAATTGAATGTGTCAAATGGAATACCTTGGAATGATGAAAGACAAGCCTTGTTCCATACACTTTTCCTACACAAATCCCTAGTGAGCTAAGTGAAAAATTCCATGTCTGTAAGGAAAAGGGTGATCTCGCAAAGGGTACGCCATCCAAGGTGATGAGAGGCAATTTTTTTTCCTCCACCTGAAACACTACAAGTATATCTATCGTTTAGCCCTTTGAGCCCATACACATGAAGAGTTCATTAAATTATCCCTGTCAAGGATCATCCCACATTGGGACAAATTTGAAACGAATGATACGAATTTTCTTACTCACACTTGCATAATCTTCGAGTATTGCTTTCGCAATGTAACTTATGTGTTAATTTAAGTACCTTAGGACGACAAAGAGCGGTTCTTTCTCTATCCTATACACTTTATCCATTGCATAGCCCACTTGAGCCTATGAATTCATTTCATATTAAACCCAATTGGTGATCATCCCCCGCACTGGGGGAAGACAAAAATATCCAAGTGGCATGAACTCGAATGCTGAAAAGTGGAGACTTTGTGAAAATAATAATAATAATAAATGCGGCATGAAAAAACAGTGTGCTTGGTAAAAAGCAAGGCCAATGCCCAGAAAAGAAAAAAAATCAAACTCTTGATATAATGAGAGGTGGTACCAAAACTCAAATGCTGGGGCAGTCAATGGACATTTAATGAGAAGAAAAATCTTCAACAGTGGAGAAGGAAAGTGGTGGAAATGCCAAGATGATCACCAATTTTTGACGCTCTAAACACTTTTTGAGCCTAATGATCCTTTCATTTCATAGCCCATCAACCGAACCTATGTTACGTCCCTTGTAAAGTCTCTTCAGATTAGGGCACTTGAATTAACGTAAGAGTTTACATGCTTGAAAGCATAGCTTGAAGAAGTGTGAGAAGATAATTTCTGCCTCATTTCGTATGTTCTTGACTTGTAAGTCCCAAGATAGTTGCGAAATGTCAACTTTCAATAGCTTCGACTTAAAGAGTCCCATTTGTTAAGTCATTGAGCAAATCGACAATATGGTCCTCGTTAAAGACCCCTCAGATTGGTGAGGTCGTATGATACGGGAGCATCCAACGTAGGTCCATCGACCAACTCAGAACCATCAATGCTTATCCAAGGCAATAAAGAAATTGGGCATTATGTGATTCGATGGATCATTTTGAATGAATAATGTTAATTACTTATCGATATTTTGTGGTACGTCGATGACTAGCAATGGGAGGCCCTTTTAGACGTCTTGCATGACCAATTGATGAAGTTTCAGGAGAATTTGTTTTTGGTCAAGGGATCAACTCGAATTTTGGGAAGGCTAAAGGTTTACGAATGCGGTCGAAGAATGCGGAAGGCCAACGGTTCAAGAATACGGAAAGCTAAAAGTTCAAAAATGCAAGTTCCCGTACTACTAATTGCATTTCATAAGTTCCTAGGTGTATTTATTGTTATGGAGTTCAAGAGTCGAAGGTTTAAGTTCCTAGGTCATTAAAGTCTGTTTTTATTATTTCCTAATGCTAAAATCCTCCTATAAATAGGGAAAACTATCCAATGTATGGGAGATACGAATTTTTATGAATGAAATGTTGAGCTTTCCTCTGCTTGAGTGAACTCCTTCGGAGATTGGATAACACCTTTCGGTTTCTTTATCCTTGGAGCGTAGATCACTACTTGGTGGTCAGCCAAAAAGCCCTTTATCCTTGGCTGGTGGAATCTTTAGGCCTTGGTGGTGAGCTTTTCCTATCCCGAAGTCCTTTATCCTTGGTGGTGAGCTTCTCCTATCTTGATCCTCATCCTCGGTTGGTAGCGTGGCCTTTATACCTTGGAAGGAGATCGTTCTATCTTTGCTTATTCCATTTTGTTTGTTTACCATATACACTACTCCATACACTTACCCCACAAAATTCCCCTTAAAAAAATTCCGTTTTAGAATCACTCGCCCCATCACGTAGTCCATTTCTGATGTAAGAAATTTTCATCGCCTTGTTTCTTTCTATCGACGTTTTCTCAAAAACTTTAGTACCGTCATGGCTCCTATAACTGAATGCATGAGGAAGGGTGCTTTTGAATGGACAAAGGCTGCTCATAACGCCTTCGAGGTAATCAAGCAGAAACTTTGTGAGTCCCCTATTCTTGCACTTCCTGATTTTGATAAAGTATTTGAAGTTGAGTGTGATGCAAGCGAAGTTGGTATTGGTGCTGTTCTTGTCCAAGCACAAAAACCATTGGCATATTTCAGCGAGAAGTTAACCGATTACAAGAGGAATTATTCAACTTATGACAAAGAGTTCTATGCCATTATTCAAGCTCTTGATCATTGGAGTCATTATTTGAGGCCAAAGCAATTTGTCCTTCATTCTGATCATGAGGCACTTAAGTTTATTTAGCGGCCAACGCAAGTTTAATTCAAGACATGCAAAATGGGTAGAATTTCTTCAATCTTTTTCTTTTGTCTCAAAATATAAACCTGGGCACACAAATGTTGTAGCAGATGCTTTATCGAGAAGATATTCTATTCTTGCTGTTCTGGACTCTAGGATTCTTGGATTTCAATCAATGAAAGAACTTTATTCTGAAGATGCGGAGTTCTCATCCATCATCAACAATTGCAAGCGGGGAGCTCAAGGTACATATTCTTTGCAAGATGGGTTTCTTTTTAAAGGAAATCGACTATGTGTGCCGAAGAGTTCTTTTCGCGAG
Organism: Eucalyptus sp. ANBG9806169; assembly: GCA_014182395.1. Lineage (NCBI taxonomy): Eukaryota > Viridiplantae > Streptophyta > Magnoliopsida > Myrtales > Myrtaceae > Eucalyptus > Eucalyptus sp. ANBG9806169. The sequence continues at coordinate 38,504,348 of CM024583.1, read as the reverse complement.
TTGTTGATTCGAGAGGCGCACGGTGAAGGATTGGCTGGTCATTTTGGTACTAACAAAACTCTTGAGGTTCTTCAAGAGCATTTCTATTGGCCAAAGATGAGTGGAGATGTGCATGCTATCATCTCAAGGTGTGCAACTTGTCAAAGATCAAAAAGCCATTTCCATCAAGGTTTGTATACTCCACTTCCAGTACCATTGCAGCCCTGGGAAGATGTTAGCATGTATTTCATTGTGGCTCTACCTAGAACTCAAAGAGGAAAAGATGCTATCATGGTGGTCGTCGATCGGTTCTCTAAAATGGTCATTTGGTGCCATGTCACAAGACCAACGATGCATCTCATATTGCTGAATTATATTTCAAGGAGATTATTCGCATTCATGGAGTACAAAAGACCATTGTGTCGGATCGTGATTTCAAGTTCTTAAGCTACTTCTGGAGGACTCTATGGAGAATGCTTGGTACAAGACTCTTATTCAGCACGGCGTATCATCCACAAACCGATGGCCAAACGGAGGTAACAAATCGTACTCTAACCACTCTTCTTCGTGGTAGGGTGAGTAAATCTTTGAAAGATTGGGATTTAAAGCTTGCGCATGCTGAATTTGCTTACAATCGATCACCGAGTTATACTACTGGTCGATCGCCATTTGAAGTTGTGTACGGAATTAAACCTCTCCCACCCATTGATTTGATTCCGATTCCATCTAACTCTCAAGTAAGCTTTGATGGCAAGAAAAGAGCTGAATCGATGAAGAAGCTCCACGAGCAAATTCGATCCATGATCGAAAAGGCCAACGAATCTTACAAGAAGAAAGCTAATAAACATCGCAAGAAGACTCAATTTCAACCGGGTGATCTTGTATGGCTTCACTTGAGGAAGGAGAGATCTCCATTTCAACGAAAGAACAAGCTCATGCCCAGAGCTGATGGTCCCTTTAAAGTTATTGAGCGAATTGGTGACAATGCTTACAAGATGGACCTTCCTGGTGAATTTAGAGTTTCGGCAACGTTCAACGTGGGAGACCTTTCTCCTTACTTATAGGATGAAAACTTTCTAGATTTGAGGACAAATCTCAAACAACGCGGGGAGGATGATGCGGGAGCATCCAATGTAGGTCCATCGACCAACTCAGAACCATCAATGCTTATCCAAGGCAATAAAGAAATTGGGCATTCTGTGCTTCGATGGATCATCTTGAATGAATAATGTTAATTACTTATCGATATTTTGTGGTATGTCGATAACTAGCAATGGGAGGCCATTTTAGACGTGTTGCATGACCAATTGATGAAGTTTCAAGAGAATTAGTTTTTGGTCAAGGGATGAGCTCGAATTTTTGGAAAGCTAAAGGTTTACGAATGCGGTCAAAGAATGCGGAAGGCCAACGGTTCAAGAATACGGAAAGCTAAAAGTTCAAAAATGCAAGTTCCCGTACTACTAATTGCATTTCATAAGTTCCTAGTTGTATTTATTGTTATGCAGTTCAAGAGTCGAAGGTTTAAGTTCCTAGGTCATTAAAGTCTGTTTTTATTATTTCCTAATGCTAAAATCCTCCTATAAATACAGGAAAACTATCCAATGTATGGGAGATACGAATTTTTATGAATGAAATGGTGAGCTTTCCTCTGCTTGAGTGAACTCCTTCGGAGAGTGGATAACTCCTTTCGGTTTCTTTATCCTTGGAGCGTAGATCACTCCATGGTGGTGAGCCAAGAAGCCCTTTATCCTTGGCTGGTGGAATCTTTAGGTCTTGGTGGTGAGCTTCTCCTATCCCGAAGTCCTTTATCCTTGGCTGGTGGAAGCTTTAGGCCTTGGTGGTTAACTTCGTAGATCTCGATCCTCATCCTCAGTTGGTGGCGTGGCCTTTATACCTTGGAAGGAGATCGTTCTATCTTTGTTTATTCCTTTTCATTTCTTTACCATATACACTACTCCATACACTTACCCCACAAAATTCCCCTTAAAAAAATTCCGTTTTAGAATCGCTCACCCCATCACGCATCATCGTACCATTTGCGAGATTGCTAAAACCCTTGTCTGGTATGACGATGGTGAGATAGAATGATTGTCACGATCCTGCATCAACGGTTAGGATAAAATAGCCCCTTTTAAAGAGGATGAGTGAAAAGTCCTTTCAGACTGAAGGATCTCTCATTTGACACATCCATGACGCTCATGCGTTCAGATTGGAATGATCATTCGAGATCATTCCTATTGAAATTAAGATGATGCATGGTTGATAGAAATTATCACGCATGAACCTTACTGGAATTTATGCATGGCTGTGATTACAAATGCATGTTGTCTCTCCTACGAACATGTTTTGCAGGAGACGTGTCCCCAAGGAACGGAGATGTCACCAGGTAAGTATATCTCTATTCATACCTTAAATACTTGTCTTTGCACAGATATTCCCCTTTTCGAATACACCGACACTCGATTGAGTTGTGTCCAAAGATTTTTCTCCAAATTGCGACGCTGGGCGACCGAAGAATGGTTCGGGTCCTAGCCAAACAAAAACCTCCGTTTAGGCGACCGTAGAATGGTACGGGTCCTGGAAAAGCAATTTTCACATTCAATTTTCCGTCAAGGCGACCGTAGAATGGTACGGGTCCTCGACAACACCTATTCCTTATTCAAGCGACTGTAGAATGGTACGGGTCCTGGAAAATGAATCCCCATTTAGGCGACCGTAGAATGGTACGGGTCCTGAGAAAGCAGCTCCTTTCTGCCATACTAGGCGATCGTAGAATGGTACGGGTCTTGGGAAAGCAGCATCGTCACAAAGTTATGTTACTATTCTAGGAGACTGTAGAATGGTACGGGTCCTGGATAGGTAACACCGTTGCCTCGAATTATTCTATCCTCCTCAAAGGTAAGTTCATCTATCATTTGCATTAGTATTTCCATACATCATATAAATTGCATTAAAAAAATGGAATTCATGTTCCAACAAAAAATCATTCATTGCATGAGCATGACCAAAATTTAGGTCTCAATTTGTCTTTAAAGGCAACCTCTGCAAGCTCACCTTCAAAGAGGGGCAGCTGTTGACACCTAAAATTTTGAGATTTCATTTTGCTAAATAAAAAATAAAAATAAAAATCACATGGCATATAGTTTAGGCAAATTTAATTTTTTGTTTTATTTTGTTAAGATTTTTCATAGATTTAGGTAATATACACTAAGAGATGCTTTTCTGTGCAAAAAGGGAATTGTTTTGATTGAATATGAAAAAATATTGCGCGGGGTGAAATGATATATCCAATGAAATTTTACGCGAGCAAAATTGGCAATGAAATATACCACAAGGATACATTTTGTTGGTGTATAAAAGAGTCACGTACGGTATGTTTTGGGGGGTTCTCTTTTTTCGGTTAGGTAAAAAAGAAGCACAAAAGCAAACAGTGAAAAAGTGAGGTAAGAGAGAGAGAGAGAAAAAAAAAAAGGGGGAAAAACTAATTGGGGGACTGTTCATCTTCCCCGAGGGTCCCTGTCGACACCCGAAGCCGCCGCAGCCGTGAAGCCCCCGCCGCCTCGACGCCGGCGCCCGAAGCCCCCACCGCCTCAACACCCCGCCGGCGCCTGAAGCCCCCTGTCCCGATGCCATGCCTCTGCACCTGCGACACCGCCCCTCATCCGAGCCGCCCTCCGTCGCGCCGTCGCAGCCGCCAGCCTCCGTCCGTGAACCCCGACACCCCGTTACTGTCGCTCACCTTCTGCACCCGCGGGCTCGGCTTGACATCCCGTTGTCGCCGCGCCTCTGCACCCACGAGCTCACCCCGATGCTCCGCCTCCGCCCGTGCTCGAGGTCCCTCGCTCACGACGCTCGCCCCCAGATCCGACTGTGGCATCCTAGAAATTAAGGGCAACTCCTAAGGTGCCCTAGAGCTTTTAAATAGGTAATGAATTTACCTATTGGTTTGTGTTTTAGCCTTAATTCTTTCTTAAGGCTTTGTATTTTTGTGCCGTGTGTTTTTAATTTAAACCTAAGGTATTTAATAAGTATAAATTATGTATTGTCATGTTTGTTACAGATTAATGTTATGAGTTTTAATTTTGTGTAATTAATTGTTAGTTTTAATTTAATTAGAAAAGGAAGTTGGACTAGGCCTTAGGCCCAATAGCATGGACTTTAGGCCCATGGATGGAGGGCCTAAAGTGGGCCGTGTGGGCCAAGCCTATGAGGCCCATTGGGCCTTTGTGGCCGCACGAAGAGAGGGGGAGGGATTCAAATTGCATGCCCCTCCCCAAGTGTCCTGATGCATGGGCCATTTGGCACCCATGCATTAGAGTCTTCAAGGCAAACATTGCCTTTGGGGGGAGAAAAGAGAAGAGAGTTGGCCGGATGGGGGAGAAGAGAGAGAGAGTGTCGTGCGAGAGAAGAGAGGGAGAGAGAGAGAGAGAGAGAGAGAGAGAGAGAGAGAGAGAGAGAGGGAGGAAGAGAGAACGGGAAGAAGGAAGGAGGCTCGCGAGAGGGAGAGGAGCCGTCCGACCACCGCACGCCGCCGTCCATCCGCCGTTCGCCGACGTTTCTCCTTGCTTTGAGGCAAGTTTAGGTTCCATTACTACTCTTGCATGTGTGTTTTGTATGGATGATTGAATTCTTGGGTGTTTGGAAGCTCGAAACCGAAGCTAGGGTGGGTTATTTCGTGATGAACCTTGCTGTTTTCGCATGAACCATTGAAGTCAGAAACTTGTGAGGGCTTGCATGTATGTTTGGAGTTTGATTTTGGCTTGGATCTCTTCATGGAAGTTGTAGCTAACACCTTGAACTATAACATACTGAAATTTCGTGGAAAACGATGGAGATTTAAGGGGTCAAAGCCTCATGTTTCGGAGACCCTAGAGCTGGAACTGTTTTTCTGACCTTGTGGTGGATTTGTGTTTGCATGTTGATTTTTACTAAGAATCTCTCTTCGATTTCTTCATGAGACTTGTAGAGAACATCTTAAGGATGAACATAATAAATTTTGAAGCAAAAAGAACAACTTTAGACTAGGAAACCAACCTGATCTTGAAGACGATGAAACTGGAGTCGCGAGGTGTGATACCCGAGACTTCGTGGAACCATTTGGAGGTCTTCCTTTGGTTGTTTGGCCTGAGTTCCTTCATGAAAGTTGTAGGGGATGCCTCGTGATGCCGATTGGGATGCGAGATGCCCGGTGGTCATGATTGGCATAATTCCGGAGGTTCTTCGCAAGGCCCGAATAGGATGCGAGTGTAAAGTATGGGATGGATGATCCCGAGAAAGGGTGATGTGATGATCAATTGAGAACTAAAGTGGAAATTAAATCATGCATATGTGATATGATGTGATGATAATCACTTATGATATAGTGACATGATGACATGACGATGACATGCATGTGTACTATGGTATGATGATGACATGTATGTGTACTATGATATGATGATGACATGCATGTGTACTAAGGTGACATGATGACATGTATGGATCATATGGTATGATGATGATGATCATTTGTGATTGATGCTATGTACGTATTACGATTTTGATGATGAGGCATGATGGCATGTACATGGCTTCGAGATAAGTACACTACAATGTATGAATGACATGTGTATTGAAACTGTTTGTATTGTTTAAATGCATTGAGTATTGATTGGATCTCTTTACTTGTTGAGTGGTTGTACTCACCCCTTCGGGGACCAACATTTCAGATTAGTACGATGCCTCTCCCTGTCGTTACACGGGGAGTGTTTTACGGCCTTCCATCTGACGTGGAGGTCGTGCTGACCGAGATCGACTGTCCCACCCTGCCGGGACTGACTTTTATACGTGTGCGTGCGATCGTATCTTATGACGTGGGCCTATCTGGAGGCCCAGTCATCCAGGAGTACATCTCCGTCCACATCCGCCGCGACGGTGTCATGATGGGGATGCTGCCACCTCCACCGCCTGACGCACCGGGATGGGTGTGACGGCCTACGCACGTGGAGTTGGGGTTAGCAACTTTTTGGATGGCCGCCACGAGTAGTCCGAAGGGAGATCGTTACATGTCGCATTTTTGAGGGTCGTGTGTCTCTTTTTGGGGTTGAAGGCCGAGCATAGATGAGTCTTGGCCTACACGGCCCGTGTTGCCCTTCGTAATTATATATGTAAATAAAAGTGGTTCGGCCTCGTGCTTTCGTTCAATCAAAGATAGTTGGTGTGCATTGTGTTGTCGTGAGGGAAGCGAAGTGTTGGTGAGACTCGCCTCATATTTTCCGCTTTGAGCAGCGCAAAATCATCCTTAAAGCCTTTTTAAAGGAAAAGAAAAGAAAAAAAAAATTACGCCTAAGCGTCGGCTTGAATCTTTCTTCTATCGTTGTATATTTTGTTTTTGTCTTGTTTTCTTTCGCTTGGGGGTGCCACACCGACGTCTCCTCTCGCCGATCCCCGAAGCTCCTGCTGTCGCGCCGCCGTCTCGCCGAAACCCTAGCCGAGATCTCCCCACGTCGGACCGGCCACCAGCTTTATTTTTTTCTTTTTCTTTTTAGGAAAAAGGAAAAGGAAAAGAGAAAGAGGAAAAAAAACAAAATTAGGTAATTTTTATTTTTTCTTTTCTTTCGTTTACTTAGCTTTTTTTTTTTTTTTTTATATATATCGTTGATATTTTATATTATTTGTTTTTATAGTATAATTATCCTTTTAATGTGAAGTTGAGAGTTCATGTTATAAAATTGCCTTAGAATTAGTGATTGTTAGTCCGATTTTCGCGCCCGAAATCCGACTTGCAATCACTTAAGAAAATCGCCAATCCAATCTCCCGCCCGATATCCGATTCGTGATTTATGTGAAATTGGCCAGCCCGATCTCATGCGTGAGATATGGTTCGTCAATTTGGGTATCACTGTTGCTTGATTTGCTGTGGTGGTATTTGAATTAATTTTCTTTTAAAAAAAGTCAATCAAAAGATGTAGGTTAGAATTATGGTTTGCATGTTTAGAATTGAAGTTTTATTTTAAATAAAAAAAAAAAAATCAATTGACTTAGGTTGTTAGTTTCTTTTTAACTTTAAATTGCATGTTTATTTATTAGACAATTGTTAATTTCGAAAATTAAAAAGAAGAAAAGTAAAATTAGGGTTAGGTTGCGTTCCTTATTTTGCATGTTTAGGATAGCGATTTTATTTTGAATCATGAAAAAAAAAAACAAAAAGAAAACATATTCATCTAGAATGTTAGTTTTTTTTTTTTTTAATACTTGATTTGCATGTTAAATTTTAATTTCGAAATTAATAAAAAAAACAAAAAAAAAAAACATCATGCATAATTTATGTAGAATTAAGGCATTCTTTGCACGTCATTGCATTTTATAGCAAGATTGACCGTAATTTAATTCTAGATAATAGATTTTTTTTTAATTTATTATAAGTTTAGATAGAAAATTTTAAGTAGATTGCATTTTAGTTAGGGATTTCTAAGTTAGGATAACATTCTAGTTTAAATTAGGATTTGACATAACTTCATTCCTAATTCGAATTAGATCACATTTTAATTTAGGTAGATAATTCTCACATTTTTTATAATTTCGAATTTCATAAAAAATCCAAAAAATGTCTTAGGATGAATTACTTCCTTTTTTAGGGTAAATTGCATTTTTTTTAGGAAAGAGAAAAAATAAAAAATTTCATGAACATGTCATTTAGGGTTAGATTAATTGAAATGCACGTCATTTGGTTCTTTTTTTTAGGTCCATTTAATTAGAGATTGCCTGTCAATAAATTAGGTCATTTAGATTGCATCTAATTATTGCATTTCTTTAGGATTTACTCTATTCATGTCATATAATTTAGATCATATTGCCATGTCATGTAATTTAGGTCATATTGCCATGCCATATTAGATTACTAGCATGCATTGCATATGGATTAAGTTCCCATTAAATAAAGTGAAAACAAAAAAAAAAAGAAATTGCGTGTTAATTAGAAACCATATCTAGGGTTGTTGATATAGATTTTAATTTAACATTGCAGATGCTTTCGTTGCTTTGAGGTAAGTTTTCTTTTCAATTTATTTATTGTTTATCTGGGTGTTTAATTGGTGGTTTGTGCACTCGCATGATGACATCACATGTTAGGGAGATAAATTAAAATCAATCCAAGCTGCTTGCCAAACATTTTTTCAAAAAATAAAAAGAAAGGTACCGAAAGGGCATTAGAGAAATCTAGTGTAACCAAGTCCCCGTACCCATAATCTCTGGTTCATAGGAGTAGAGTAAACCTCCCGTTGCTTTACTTGGGTTTCTAATCGACCCACCAAAAATAGATTAGTGGCGACTCCTAATTGAAAATCATTTGCATGTTAAGAACTCAAACCTAAGTCGTGAATTGGTATGGGCTTGGGAGAGCCCAAGTTAAGTTTAGGCTTAACAATCCATTAGCCTAACCCTAGGTGGTACACGGAAAAAATTGGTCGCGACAAGGTTTTCCTTCAGAACCTCAACAAAGGCGACATCTTATTTTAAGGGTGCTTCGTCAAGCAAGGGCGAGAGTACGTTGATAAAAGACAAAGGCAAGGAAAAAAATTGCAGAGCCTTGCAAAGATGCCCAAAAGAAGTTTGAAGGCGATACAAAGTGCCATGGTTTTGGGCATTTACAAGCAAATTGTCCAAATGGGAGAGTTATGACTCTTCAAGAAATTGAAGAGATCAATTCGGCGCTTCAAGAGGCTGAGGGCAATCAAGACCAAAATATTTATGAATCTGATCGGGAAGAAGAAGTTGTGGAGAAAGCCGATGATGGCGAGCTATTGATCATCCGAAGAGCATTGCATGTTGAAGTTTCTCCTAATAAATAACAAAGAGAGAATATATTTCACACCCGTTGCACTATTAATGGAAAGGTGTGTTCGGTGATCATTCATGGTGGGAGCTGCACCAATGTTTCTTCGACAACTCTTGTCGACAAGCTGAACCTTCCAACAATGAAACCTCTTCAACCATACAAGCTCCAATGGCTCAATCAAGGGAATGAACTCAAGGTAACCAAACGAGTTCTTATATCATTTTCGATTGGGAAGAACTATCGAGATCAGGTTGTATGTGATGTGATTCCTATGGAGGCATGCCATTTGTTATTTGGTAGACCGTGGCAATTTGATATAAATGCTATGCATGATGGTCGGAAAAACACATACTGTTTTAATAAGGAATAGCAATACATTACTCTTTTACCCTTGAATCTTTCTTCAATACATAATAATCAACCTATGGAGGGAAACACTTGTAAGGAAAATCTGTTCTTGAGTGAGACACTGGTTGAGATAGACATTAGCAAACAAAAGAACGTATTTCCTTTGCTTGTGGTCGAGAAAAAGAGTTTGATAGAGCAACCCATACATCCAAATATGCATTGCCTGTTGAAAGAATTTGCAGATGTGTTCCCGGAGGATTTGCCCTCTGGATTACCTGCCATAAGAGGTATTGAGCATCAAATTGATTTGATCCCCGGTGCTCCACTACCAAACAAGCCAGCTTATCGATGCAATCCAGAGGAAACTAAGGAGTTGCAAAGACAAGTCGATGAACTTATCGTCAAAGAATATGTTCGAGAAAGCATGAATCCATGTTCTATTCCAGCTCTACTTGTACCTAAGAAGGATGGTACATACCGAATGTATGTTGATAGCCGGGCCATCAACAACATCACCATTAAGTATAGGTACTTTATACTTAGACTTGATAATATGCTTGATGAATTATATGGTTCTTCTATGTTTCCAAAGATAGATTTGCGGAGTGGTTATCATCAAATTAGACTGCGAGAAGGTGATGAATGGAGGCCTTTATGAGTGGTTGGTTATGCCCTTCGGATTATCTAATGCTCCAAGTACCTTCATGAGACTTTTGAACGAGGTTCTTCGTTCCTTTATTGGTCAATTTGTCATTGTTTATTTCGACGATATTCTTGTTTATAGTAGGAACGAGGAGGAGCATATCTCTCATTTCAAATAAGTCTTTGATGTCTTGAGAGAACGAAGACTATATACTACAATGGAGAAATGTGAGTTCTTCTCTCCAAGCATTGTGTTTCTTGGTTATGTGGTTTCCAAAGATGGAATCTCTGTTGATCAAGCCAACGTGGAAGCTTGAAGACTTGGCCGGTTCCGAAGTCCATTTCTAATGTAAGAAGTTTTCATGGACTTGTTTCTTTCTATCGACGTTTTGTCAAAAACTTTAGCACCGTCGTGGCTCCTATAACTGAATGCATGAAGAAGGGTGCTTTTGAATGGACAAAGGCTGCTCAAAACACCTCTAAGGTAATCAAGCAAAAACTTTGTGAGTCCCCTATTCTTGCACTTCCTGATTTTGATAAAGTATTTGAAGTTGAGTGTGATGCAAGCGGAGTTGGTGTTGGCGTTGTTCTTGTCCAAGCACAAAAACCATTGGCATATTTCAGCAAGAAGTTAACCAATTCCAACAGGAATTATTCAACTTATGACAAAGAGTTCTATGCCATTGTCCAAGCTCTTGACCATTGGAGTCATTATTTGAGGCCAAAGCAATTTGTCCTTCATTCTGATCATGAGGCGCTTAAGTTTATTAGCGACCAACGCAAGCTTAATTCGAGGTGATCCAAACACTATAGGTGATCCATTGCTTAACCCCTTTGAGCCCCATACACTAATGGAGATTCTTGTTAAATTATCCCTGTCAAGGATTATCCCATATTTGGACAAATTTCAAATAAATGGTAGGAATTTCCTTGCTCACACTTGCATCAATCTTTGAGTATTGCTTTCGCAGTGTAACTCGTACGATAATTTAAAGTGCCTTAGGATAACGAAGAGCAGTTCTTTCTTTATCCATTAAACTTTGATCCATTGCATAGCCCATGTGTGCCTATGAATTCATTTCATGATTAAACCCAATTGGTGATCAACCCCCACATTGGTGCAAAAAAAAAAAAAAAAAAAAAACCATTCAAGTCACATGGCTTAGAATGCTGATAAAGGATGGTGGCTGTGTGAGTCCAAAGAAAATAACTGCAAAAAAATATGGGGCATAAAAAAGCAGTGTGCCTAGTAAAAGCAAGGCCAATGCCCAAAGAGAAAAATCAAATGTTCGATGCGGTGAGTAGTATCCCCAACAAGGCGGTACTAAAAAAAAAAAGCTCAAATGTTGAGGTGTTACAATCAATGCAGTTTTGATATAAAGAGAATCATCTATAGTGAAAAAGAAAACTGGTGATATTGCCAAGATGATCACCAACTTTCACCCCCCAAACACTTTTTGAGCCTAACGATCCTTTCGTTTCTCAACCCTAGAACCCAGCCTACATTACGTCCCTTGTGAAGTCTCTTCTGATTATGGCACTTGAATTAACCTAGGCGTTCACATGCTTTAAGCATCGCTCAAAAAAGTGCGAGCAAGATTATTTTTTTCTCATTTTGCAAGGTTCTTGACTTGTAAACCTAGAGATGATTGCAAAATATCACTCATTCTTTAATAAGCCTCGCCTCAAAGAGTCCCATTTATTAAGCCGTTGACCAGGCTCACATTACGATCCTTGTTAAAGACCTCTCAGATTGGTAAGGTCGTACCACTTGCAAGATTGCCCGGACCCTTGTTTGGCATGATGACAATCAGATAGAGTGATTCTCAAAATCATGCATTAAAGGTCAGGATGAGATGACAATTTTTAATGAGGATGAGAGAAAAGTCCTTTTAGATCGAAAGATCCCTCATTTGACATATCCATGACACTCATGTGTTCAAATTGAAATATTCTTTTTGGAAATTAGGTGATGCGAGATTGATAGAAATCATCATGTACCTCCATTTAATTAATGTATGCTTGCGATTACAAATGCATGTGTCCTCTCCTACGACCATGTTTTGCAGGAGGCATATCCCCGATGATCAAAGATGTTACCAGGTAAGTATATCTCTATCCATACCTTAAATACTTGTCGTTGCACAGATATTCCCTTTTAAGTATACCGACACTCAATTGAGTTGTCCCCTAAAGATTTTTCTCTACATTCATTCTGATTAAAGTGACCGAAGAAAGGTTCGGTTCTTGGTCAGATGATCTCTGTTGCACGGTTGGGCGACTGAAGAATGGTTCGGGTCCTAGCCAAGCAAAACCTCAGTTTAAGCGACCGTAGAATAGTACGGGTCCTAAACAACATGTATTTCCCTATTTAGGCGACCATAGAATGGTACGGGTCCTGAAAGGCGAATCCCTATTTAACCGACCGTAGAATGGTATGGGTCCTGGAAGACAAATTCTCGTTTAGGCGATCGTAGAATGGTACGGGTCCTAGACAACATCAAACATTGCCATACTAGGCAACCGTAGAAAGGTACTGGTCCTAGGAAAGCAATCTCTTTACAAAGTCATGTTACTATTCTGGGCAACCGTAGAATGGTACGGGTCTTGGACATGTAACACCAACTATCTCGAATTACTCTATCCTCTTTGAAGGTAAGTTATTCCAAGTACATTCATTTATCATTTACATTAACATTTCCATGCATCATATAAATTACATTAAAAAATTGAATTCATTTTCCAACAAAAATTCATTCATTGCTTGAGCATAACCAAAATTTCGGTCTTAATTTATCTTTCAAGGCAACTTCTACGAGCTAACTTACAAAAAGGGGCAGCTGTTGACACCTAAATTTTTGCATTAAAGAATTGGTTAATTTTTACCCAAAAATAAAAAATAAAAATCTCATGACATATAGTTTAGAAACATTTATGTTATTTTGTTTAATTTTATCTTATTTTGTTTGACCGCTGGTGAGGGCAAGATTTTTCATATTCCGCTGAGATTTTTTGAACATTCAGGTAATATACACTTGGGGACATATTTTTGGGCAGAAAGGAAATTTTCGGGTGGAATATTTAAAAAATACAAAAAAAAATATTGCGCGGGGCGTATATATTTCAAATGATATATTCAGGAAATTATGCACAAGTGAAATTGGAAACAAAACATGCCACAAAGATCTAACTCTTTCCCCCTATAAAAGGTGTTGTGTGCGTACGGACAAAGGGGGTTGAAAATTCGAAAAAAAATCGAGAGCAAATACGTGAGAAGGTTTTTTTTGGGTTTGGTGAGGGGAAATTTGAAAAAAAAATACTTTTGGAGAAAAAGGGTCAATTTAGCCAGCCTCGGTCGAAGGAAAAGTCGGGGTAGAGGGCATACGAAGTGACGTGAGAGAGAGAGAGAGAGAGAGAGAGAGAGAGAGAACCCTAGCTTCTGTTCATCTTCCCCGAGGTGTTGTCGGCACCGTTGCTCCTCTGCTGTGCCCTGCCGTCTCCGCCTGTGAACTCCACTAGGCACTGCTTGCCACCGCGCCGGAATCCTCCTGTTCGCGAGTGCCTGCGTCAACCCCACCGCCATTGCTCACCTTCTACAACCTCGACACCCACAGATCTGAGACCCCCTGCTTGCCTCCGTCCGACACTCAACTTCTACCGTGCCGCTGTCCCTGCCGCGACCTAACGCCACCAGAGCCCACACTACCGCTGCAAGCCTCTGCCCGACACCCGACGGCCACGCTCGCGCCCGCCACGGCGCCGTGACTCGCCTTCTGCAGCCCTAACGTCGGCGATCTGAAATCCCTTACAGTAGCCACGACCCTAGCGCCCGTGCTTTGCGTTTGTCGTCGCCGATCTGCGGCACCAGAAGTCTCAGCACTCCTACTCACCTCCGCCCGACGCTCAGTCGCTGCCGCGCCGCTATCCCTACCACAACAAGACGCCACTGGAGCCCACACTGTCGTGCGCCGCCTTGCCACCGCTCTAACCCCGTGCTCTCTGCTAGCTCGCTCGCCACCGGTGTGCCTACTAAGCTCTCACCGGAGACCCTCGCTGAAGCTCCAACTGGCTGCCAAGCTTTTCTTTTTTAAAAAAAAAAAAAAAAAAAAAAAAAAAATCAAATTACGTATAGTCGCTTGATTTTATTAGGCAAGTTAATTTTTATTTTTTATATATATTTCTTGTTTACTTATTTGAAATATTTCCCCTATGGATTATTGGAAATTTTGACATACCACCTGATTTGCAACCATGCATGTTTTTTTTTTTTTAATCTATAAGGCTTTAGATGAAATAATTAATCAAGCGGGAATAAAATTGATATTTTGATCTTTAAGGCTTAAGATCAATTTGTCGATTTATTAGCGAGATATTATCCATTGATCTGAACAATGTATGATACATTTGGTTATTTTGAATGGTCTGTCTTGAAATATGTTTGGTTTAAAATAGTGCGTGCTTTAGGGTTATTTGCATATTTAGGTTAACCATTTTATTTATCATGAATTGTTGAAATAACATAAATAAAAAAAGATTAGGATGTTAGATTTTTCGTTTCATTAGCTTAAATTGCATGTTTAATTATTTGACATTTTTTAATTTCGAAACTAATTTAAAAAAAAAAATCTATCATGCATATGTCATGTCGAGTTTGGGCATCCTTTGCACGTCATCACACATTAGAGTAAAATTGCATATTTCAATTTAAGTTTAGATTGATGTACATAGATTACATCTTAGAGTAGGGATTGCTAAGTTAAGATAATATCTTGGTTTTAATTAGGGTTTAGCCTAACGTAATTCTCAATATAAGTTGGATAGAATCTTAATTTAGTTAGATAATTTTCACATTTTTCTAATTTAAAATTTCATAAAAAAAATACAAAAAATGTCTTAGAATAATGATATTACTTGCAATACATGCTTTGCAAAGCATTTTTTTATGAATGGATTTTTTTTTTTGTGATCATTGATTTTGCTTTTCTTTGCATCTTTCATGGACATTGGCATTACTTTGAGCTTCCATAAGAATTCACCTAGGGCTATCACCAAAAGATTAATGCCAGTGAAAGTAATAAAATCTTTCTTGATCTTTTGCTCCTTAGATTTCAACCAAAACCTCTTATTTTGCCCTAGTGTGGGGGTTGTTCTTGACAGGGTTATTTTGAAAATGCTCCATATTTGACTCAAAATGGCTTGCAAGGGATAGTATTAGTATTTAGGATTGAGAAAGAAATGCCATTATCATTTTAATCCATATTTCAATGCGAATGAACCCTATATCCTAAGACATGATTCTTTTCACTTGACTCTCAAAGTGTTGTCTAGGGATATGTTTGGGCAAAGCTTGCCTTTCATCATCTTAAGTGCTTCTATTTGGCACATTTAATGCTCTTTTTGTGATATCCTGATTTTCCAATTCTGGTTTCAATTTAATAAGTCGGGCATTTCATCTTCGCGTCTATAGCTTTCTTCTCTGAGTTGGCCACTCACGAGATAACTAGTCTATCAGGTGAAGCCGTTAAGGAATCTAAACGCATTAGACTTGAGAATTTGACCAGGAACCGACTGCTCGACCGTGCTAATCTGCAAGGGTCATTACGGCACAAATCGATTAGAGACCGGAGATAGGTCGATTCGACAGAACCATGTGATTAAATGTGGGTGATTCCACTTAATTGCAAAATTCTGATCGATCGGCACTAGACCGATTTCTCTGTCGTTTTGGTACCCTGTGTTCGTATTTGAAACCTCGAGATTTCCATGACAACCGAGAGTCGCCAATGTGTCGAAGATGCACTTTGTGGCTTCAAAACAATCAACCACAGGTTAATTGCACTGAAAATTCCTAAAAGCTACCTGGTAGATTAGGACGCGCTCATATCACGCCAGATTGAAATTAACTGATAAATCGAACTCGATTACCAAAATTGGAAGTTTTGTTATGTCACAAATCATTTTAGGAACGTCGACTCATCCTTAGAAGATTTTTTTCTACAAACCGAGATTTTTGGCAGAAAAGCAAAGTAAGGCCGTTTTTATTCGGGAAAGTCAGAGAGCCGGTTTTGATCGCATCTTTGGGATGCAAGTTGGAACATATGACGGAGAAAAATCATAAGGGGGACTAGGACACCATGGCAGATTTATTTGGGCTTCAATTGAATTTGTTTGTTTGAGAATTGAGCTCAATTGAGTAAGAATTGAAGGAATTGAAGAGGAAGATTTGAGAGAGAGAATGGCTGAGGATGACAGCCCAAGTGGTGGGGGCAAAGCCAATGAGAAGATGGCAAGTGTTGAGCTCTAGAGAGCCCAAGGAGACCCCCACTCTTCAACAACTTCTTCTCCCTTAATCCAAGGCTTTCTCCATTGTTGTTGAAGGAGGAAAAGCTCAAGAGAACCAGAGGAAACCGAGCTCACCAGCCCCTCCATCGTCGCATGCCCGGAAGGCCATCGTCGGCCGTTTTCCACCCCTGTTTTCTCCTCGTTCCAGTTTATGCTCCAGCCGACTTTTCGCCAAAGATCCGAGTAAAAAGTTATCTTCCCGGACGAATCAACCACCACTTCACCCACCGTCACGAAGAGCACATCCAAACCGTTCAAGAGGACTTGACGGTGCCCAGAAAGGAGCCCTGTAGCCTCCCGAAATTGGGCGTGAAGGAACGGCCCGCCGGACCGTCTGGAACCGCCTAGTTCTGCCTGTTTCGCCTGTTTCGCGGTTTTCAGCCATTTTCTCCCCATTTCTACCCTACCTCCACCCATACCAACCTCCCATAAGATCCCCAAGACGCTCAGGAGCCACCGGTTGCCAACCACCCGCTCGCCGGAGCTCCGATTGGCCCGTTTCTTCGCCGTTCATCTTCTCTGGTTCAGTCGTTGGAACAGAAGCAGCAACCAGCAAGGTTTTGGAGACTTCGAGGCCCGTTTTAGGTGTCTTCTCGGCCTTGGTTGGTGTCGCCGCCTTGAGGTTTATTGCGCCTTGGCATTGCCTTCGCCGTAGACTCGCCGGAATGTTAATCCAGTGAGTTTATCCTCTAATTCTTGCTTAGTAAGTTAATGACACTTAAGGGGTGTTTAGATTAGTCTAATTAGGTTTAGGTGGTTAGATTAGTTTATTTTAATGTAAATTAGATTAGTTGTATGATTAGTTCAATGGGTGTTTAATTATGGCTAATTGTATGATTAAATTAGTGTAATCTTGTTTAAGCCCTAATTAATTATTTTTAATTAATTAATTATTTCGAATTTATAAATATATTATATTATATTATATTATTATAATATAATATTTAATTATTTAATTTTCGGAATTAAATTTAATTATTTAATAATTTCGAAAATTTTGCCGGGATGGCCGGTCGTTAGAATTTCGCGCTGATCGCAGCAATGTGGTCAGTTTGCGCCAATTGTATGTTTAATTGATAAATTGTTTAAATTGATAATTATGGTTAATTATTCCAAAAGTGTGGAATTGAATGAAATTGATGAAGTTGTGGTATTTAACTTGAAAATACCCGGTGTTGGCTTTTAGCACCGTAATTGGTTTGTATGACTAGTTTGAATCGTTGGTTGTTAGTGGATTGAATATCCAGTTCTATGGTTTATTATTGAATGATCAGCTTTGGCGAGCATTTGTTTATATATATGTATCAGCTGGTGTGAGCATCATTGTCAGCTTGTGAGAGCAATGATCCATTTATCAGCTTGTGCGAGCTATCATCTATATATCAGCTTGTGTGAGCTACCATCTATATATATATATCAGCTTGTGCGAGCTACCATCTGTATCAGCTTGTGAGAGCATTGCATCCATTTCAGCTTGTGTGAGCCGTGATTGTATTAATGGATGAATAGATGGTATGGTTTAATAGATGGTATGAATTGATAGATGTGTGGATCATATGATATCAATTGGATTGATTGAATTGATAGACCGATGGGTGTGTCGGTATTTTCAGCTTGTCTGAGCATTGT
Organism: Eucalyptus sp. ANBG9806169; assembly: GCA_014182395.1. Lineage (NCBI taxonomy): Eukaryota > Viridiplantae > Streptophyta > Magnoliopsida > Myrtales > Myrtaceae > Eucalyptus > Eucalyptus sp. ANBG9806169. The sequence continues at coordinate 38,486,593 of CM024583.1, read as the reverse complement.
TTGAATATGAATTGTACTGACGTGCAGGAAGGGACTGAGGTGAGGTAAGTCCTCTGTCCTCTTTGTGTGGCTAGAACGCTCTGAGGCGTATTTTCTTCCTAATTGAGTCTTAGAGGGTAGGACTCGCTGAGACATTGTCTCACCCCGTTGTGGGCTAAACATTTTCAGGTCCTTAGATGGCGGTCGTGGAGGACTCGAAGCCATGGACATTTGTGGAGGTGGAGACCGAAGAATCGGCGAACGTGTCTAACTAGTTAGTCTTAGGACAGTTCCCTTTTTGTTGAGCCAGTCTGTTTTGTAGACAATCCAGTGTTGTATATAAACCTATGTGTTTATAAGAAAGCTTGTTTGGTTGTGATTGATTTCCTGCTTTCCTATCCCAAGTTAAATGTTGTTAGGGGATTTGTTTTGCTTCCGCATGCATAATAAAAAGAGTGGGTCGGCGACGTGTCTTGGGAAGTCGCATATTTCTATTGACCGTAGAGGGATGTGCGCGCGCTCGGAGTATTGGGGCGTGACACTTTTGGTTTTAACAAATTATTTGATCAAGTTCTCCTTGTGGGGAATTTTGATATAAAAAGAACTTTTTTTTTTTTTTTTAAGAATTCCTTTATAAGGAGCCTATAGGTACTAATTAGGGTTATTTATTCTTATACCCATCCCCTTGAGAGTCGTTCATTTGAAGAGTGATGACTTGCTTCTTTAGGAACTCTTTAATACCCGCAAGACGAAAACCCATGTACAAATATGAGATGTATGCAAGATATGCATGTTGTTGTGGCTCAAAGCCTTTCACTCTATTTATGGAAAGTATTTCTTGACAACGCCCGCATTTACAGATTTGGAAACTCACGGCGATCCATTTCTATAAAAATTAGCTCTCCGCCAGGGAGCACATTCTTGACAACATACAATCCTTTGAAGTTTATAGTGAACTTTCCACAAGGATCAGGAATAATTGGTAAATGACTTAGCCACTCGTTTTTGGTAGCTCTGTACATGACATGAGGCTTTTAGTCTCTTCTCATCAGTCACGTTTAACTATTCAAATCTTCAATGGCCATAAGAATAAAGCGATGTCCATTTGATGCCTTGAGATTAATCAATCCGATGATGTCGATGGCCCACATTGAGAAATGACATGTCTTGGACATTTGATGTAAATCATTCGGAGGACTGTTGATTTTGTCCCTATAAACTTGACATTGATCCCATTCAACTTTGGCATTTCTCTTCAAAAGTCTGAAGAATAATTTGGCAGTCCTAGATCATTAGGAAATGAATCTCACCTACACCTCTTTGATAGTCAAAGGAGATTTTCAATCAGAAATTACCTTCACATTTGAGGAGTCAATTTCAATGCCTTAGTTACTACTCATGAACCCCAACAACTTTCAAGACTTTGCCCCAAAAATGAACTTTGCAGGGTTAAGCCTCAGCTTGAACTTTTTAAGTTGATTAGACAATTTCCTCAAGACTTCAACATAGACTTCACCTTCTCTTCATTTAGCAATCATGTGATCAACATATACTTCGATTTCCTTGTGCATCATCTCATGGGACAAGGTTACCATCATTCTTTGATAGGTTGCCTCGGCATTCTTTAGGTCGAAGGGCATCACATTGTAGTAGAAAGTTCCCCACGGGATGATAAATAATGTTTTACTTTTGTCTTCTTCCTTCATCTGGATTTGGTTGTTAATAGAAAATCCACCCATAAGGAAGAGTAATCTGAACCACACCGCATAATCAACAAAGACATCAATATGCGGTAATGGGAAGTCCTCTTTAGGGCTTGCTTTGTTCAAGTTGCGATAGTCAACGCACACTTGAGATTCTGGGCTCGTTCCCTAGTGGAGTTGCCAAGCCTGTCGCGACTCGATCTCCCCGCCCGATGCCCCTGGCAAGGAGAGGAAATGGGGAAAAGTCAAATTTAGGAGTACTTGATCACGAGAGTTCTGTCACGATTCTCAACCACATGGATGTCATCACCTCATCCCCCGAACGAACCTCTTTTGAGTTCCCTCTACAAAGTTGCAAATTCTCCCAAACTTGTACCCCATGTGATAGCGGAGTATCGCAACCCATTCCCACACGGGCGACACACTTTGAGAGAGGAGGTCAGGTGTGAATACTCTCCCCTAAGGATGGTGTCACTTCATCCATTATGAGTTTTCGACATGCGGGTATGGTAAAACATGGTGAGTCTTATCAAGACGTGTACCCCACGTGATGGGTTCAATTATACGATATAATTATTTAAGACATCCTAAAAATAAGACGAGAGTCACCACTAGTCTCATTTTTAGGGAGTCAGAAGTGTTCTCTCAATTCCTACGCAATCAGATATCTTGGTCTATGAACTTGAGTTACGCCAATATTTCTATTAACGTTCTTTCAGTACCTAAACAGTATGTTGTGTTTACCTAACGTGTCCATGCATTTCTTTTTACATTTTCAAGATCATTAGTACTAAACTAAGTGATCATGCATGGTTGATCAGTTTTATGCTATTCTATTTGTAAAGAAAATGAAAAGAAAGTATCCAATTGAATTGAAATTGGCGAAGCAGTAAGTAAACAAACAAGGAAAACAGTAAATCAACTATGCAATCCTAGAAAAAATATCAAAGGAAAACACAAATGAAAGGGAAAAGAAGAAAAGATAACTCGCAAATCGTTGGGCTTTATACAACAAAATGAACCCGAGATATATGTTGGGGAATGGATAGTACATAATAATAGTCGGAATAAGATTGACCTCCGCTATCTTCATAGTGTCTTGATCTTTAGGGTCCTAATCTAGATCTAGGTTAAGACAAACATACATGTCAAAAGAATAAAAAAAACGATATCATGCTAAGGTCAATCTGTGAAAAGAAATACAATTCAAAAAGAAGATTTGGGCCTTAGGGTCAGCCTTTGTAGTTCATGCGTAGGTCTCTCTAGGACATCTACCCGATTCATTGTTATGACTTATAGCCATTATTGACCAATTAGGTTCTCGCATGGCCAATAACACTTACAAGTTTCCTAACTAAGCGATCTATATGATCCCAAGGTTTTCTCTTGATATCATGCATCGACCCAATCATATATCTAAAAGGTCACATGCATTGTAGGAATTAAACATGCATACATGTCTTTTTGACGTTATTTCTCAACTAATCAAACAAATCAGTGAGTTGTCGGCAGATCTTTTTTTACTAAAATCATGCTTCAAACGCAAACATAGGGACTTCTAAATGAATGATGTGATTGTATTCGTGGGGGTGCATGTGATGTTTCCAAGATATCTTTCGAAATCATCCATAAATAGTTTTGAGACTAAATGATGTCTTGGCTATAAGGCTAGCTCGGGGCATGCATAAATGGAGTCACAAGCGTCGTAGGAATTTTGAATACAATTCAAACCGTGACTTTCACAATGTCAAATCAGGATGTAAGAAAATTTTGAAAATATTTTGGATTAAGGAATATATGGTTATGAAACACATTCAATTGGTAAAGCTAGCTTGGGGCAATGTTTGTAGTCGAATCAGTATAACGCACAACTCCAATAAAGTCCACCTTCAAGAATCTCATGACTTCTTCTTAGGTAGGATGTTTAAGATCAAGAGGCAGTGAATGCTCCACAATATTAGTACATCAGGTTGGCATATTAGCGTAGGACCAAGTGAGCACATCTTGGTATTCGTTCAAAAGTTCAACTATTCTTTCTGTTTCAGCTCCAGGAAGGCCTATCTCAATAACTTTCAAATTGTCTTAATCTTCAAACTCAGAATAATTGGGTCCGCTTGAATTCCCAAGGGGCGAATCTGAACCATGCATATGATTATCGTTGGCTATGCAAAGTGTTTATGCATGAGATGTGATGAAAATGGTTAGTATAGTAACAATGAATGCAATTCACGTTGTTTTTTATGGAAAAAAAAAAAAAAAAGAAAAATCTCTTTGAACGCTATTTTCAAAAAAATGATTAATAGGGAAATCGTCCTCATATACTCAAACATCCTCGTTCCAAAAATCTGTTTGGAAAACTAAGATATGTGTGGCAATCCAGGCCTCAAAGCATCATCATAGGACTAGTTTGGAGTGCTTTCACACATCCTTAATAAAACGTGAGTATGCTTTATTGAGTCTAAAATGATAAGGCCGTATTACAAAGTATACTAGCTTGGATCAACCGCTCAAGATCCAAGTATTTATAAAGATGAGAAAGGAAAGAACTACTTGAGTAAACGAGTTGAACAAATGGAAAATCCCTCGTAGGGGACAATTAATGGAATGAGAAACTACGGAAGCAATTTTTTCTACACTAAAGGAGAAATAGGCGTGCTTCCAATTAGTTTAATAACGTCAATTATGATCACATTCATAGCTCCACTATGGTAGGCTCCTTTATACCTTTGGTGCAACTTCCCTAAAAACTAGAACCCCCTTATCAAGCAGATTTTGAACTTTGACCTTAAGGACCAAACATTTATCAACATCGTGTCCTTTTTCTCCCATGTGATATGCACATGCTTTGGACATAGCGAATCCAGTAAACTTCGGGGGTTTTTCTCTCGGAACTTAGCCACTAATCTCTCTTCCAAAAGTATAGGCAATAATTCGGATAGCAGTTTCGGTAATTGAGGGAACTACTTTTTTGAAATTGCTCCATTCCGATGATAATCTCGGAATGACCCTTCAAATGGTACCATTGGCTTTTGTGAGGAAGCCAAATGTTATTTCAAAATTGGAGGATTTTGAATAAACGACATTTGTTCTTTATCCTTTTTTATTGGAAGTATGGCGTCCTAGGCCGTCACGCTAGACCCTCAGTTATAATCTTTAATTTCTATTACGCAAGTGGAAGAGTATACACTTTTCATATAAAAGAGATTTCACTTAAAAACAAATTTCTTCATAACATGCTTCCATTTTATTCATCATAAGCAGGGATTACAAGAGGAAAACGACATCTTGACAATTACAACATGGGAAATACTCATCAAGATGACTCGAACAAAACACCTTTGAGAGACCAAAACGATGCCCAACTCTTCTACCCGGTAGTTTCCCTCATCCACTACATCCCTCCATACCACGTACGCCTCCTACTCCATGCCCAGAACATCACCAATGGATGGGCCCAAATAGGGCCAGAATCTCGATCCTCAATGTTCCTATACATGCCATCTACCAGCACAAGAATGCCATAAGTCACCAAGAGTGTCACATCCATAGCTAATGATTTGAGAGGAAAAATAACGGGTGAATAAAGCATGGCATTAAACAACGAGATCCTAGCTTCACTCATTAGTGAACATAGCACAAACGTAGTGAATCATCTTAAACATGGACCACGTCAAGTAGGGTAGCATATGGTACCAATGATATCATGTGAACCAAACGAGCTAAAGTGAGTAAAATGCATGAAGACTGCACCTTAACACGCATACAAAGTCCATTCATGCATCACACAGCACATACAGTCCCATTGATGCATCTCATGACACATGGCTACACCATCACACGTACACACACGCCTTGTTGATTAATTTCAATGTGTGGATATTTCATATCCACCCTCGAAACGGATTGATCTCGGGATGCTGGCCGGATCCGTTAGAGTCAGTTCTGGGTCATTGGTTGGACTTTTAGGGGACGCTGGCCCTAGACGTCTCCCTCCGAGGTATCCTGGTGTCCAAGGGTTGTCGGCCTTGTGACTTCAACCGAGGCATCCCAAACCACAGCTTGGGGCATCCTCACTCCCCGGGAGCATCATCGCGATGCTGGCTGACAGAATATCTTTCATTTGATTTATTCACACATTTCACCACATCATGATCTTCCATTAGAGCGCACTTTCAACACCACTAGCACAAACATGTATTACCACACAGCATGATTAATGTGCCTAGATCGCAATGCAACAGTATGTACTAAACAGAATTGCCGTTCACACTACCTCCAAGCTTATTCCACTTCATTTCGCACAGATGATGAGCACCACTCGTGGACATCCATCAAGCATAGGTTCTCAACGTGCCAAAATCATCAAAAATCACAAAATATGCATTTTCTAGCAAGCAAGAAATCAAGAATAGCCACAAGACCACAACTGGCCATCATTAGCAGAAACTAAGTCCACATGCGCGCCTCTAGGATTAAATCTAGAAACATAACAAAATGAGTTTTGAAAATTCTCAAACTTATATATGTCGTAAAGAATACTTAAACGAACATTTTTCATGCAGAAACTTTAACCAATTTCTTTCTAGAGTAGTAAATCGCTCAATAGTCACCAAAACTATTCCCGTGTCCAAAAATCACGTTTTCAAAACCATATTGGTTCGAAATCTAAAACTCAGCTATTTGCTATTAAATTTGACTATGTTAAACTTCAAGATGTGCTGAACAACTTTTGTGTAGAAACCCTTTTGAAAATCGAACCTCAAAAGTTGATAAAAATTCTTTGAACACCAAAATGGTCATGGATTCTAGCACAAAATGAGATTCTGACTTGCATCCAACAAAGCTAAAAACTTATTCTTTTAAATCCAGAAAATCTTGAGTAAAATATATATCATAAATGAAGATGTTTAGCACATTCCAAACCCATGAAAACAACAAACATTGGGGGTCCGGTAAAACAAATCTTGAGAAGAATCCAACCTCAACTTCTATGAACACATCTCATGTAAGCTTAGCAACCAAAAACCTTTGAGAAACTTACATGCAAGACTTCCCACATGCAACCTAAAGTCATCCAAAGGTATAGCTTCAATATCTTAGCTGTATGCCCTAAAGTGATCATGTAATAGTTACAGGTTAGGGATTATTTAATAGCAAATAAAAGATTATTTTCATTCATCATCCAATTTATATGAATGAAGTCCATAAGATCAACTACGATTGAACCTATTCTTAAGGTGTTAAGAATATGTGTGATAGATTTACAGTCATGCTAAATCTTTAAACAGTTGCCGGTTGATAGATCGTTGAGAAGATATTGATGATTTGAGGCTAGTGTATTCTCAAGCTTCACCATTAAGTATTGGATAGTTAAGGGGATGATGAGTCCCAAGTCATTGGGTATTGTGATATCCAAGTTCTAAAACGATTTCAGAACTTAACGGTTACATTAATAATCTAAAACGGTTTCAAAATAAATGGACAGTTTAATAATCTGAAACGATTTCAAATTTAAATGACTAATTAATTCTTTGAAACAATTTCAGAAATAATAGTCAAATTAAATATTTGTAATAGTTATAAAGTTAATACCCAGAATAAAGACTTGTAACAGTTACAAATAAATGTCTGGAATAATTCTCTGTAACAGTTACAGAGTAAATGCCTGAATTAGTGTTTGTAACGGTATTAGAACTTACGTTCGTTAGGAGTTACGGCCGAATTAATTCTAAAACGGTTTAGAGTCGATTTGCCGATTTAAATGTGATCTACACTGGCTACTACAGGTAATATAGAGAGCATATCACCAAATACTAGATGATCGACAATCGGCAATCAATAATTGAGAGTGCTCATACTAATCAACAAAATTATTCACTCACGAGAGCATTTGCTTGCACAATTGTAGTTGTGAGATATCTCAATTTCCTTTTTTTGTTCAACGTGAGAATTGGTGGTGTGTCTGAACTAAAGGCCCAACACTTGTGGGGCTAGCTTTGAAGAACATTAGAGCCTGTGAAGAGATCACATGTTCTACATTTAAAGAATGTTAGAACTACTGTTGTGAAGATATAAGACGTTCGTGCTCAGAATCCGAAGAAACTTCTGAACCAAATTTGGAGCACGATACAAGGTTAATATGATTAGCCACTTTAGCTCTTTCAAGCGTTTTTGTTAAAACGCACGAAAATGCTTTGGAAACATGTGTATAAGCGTTTTTACTTCCATTGCGATCAGACTTTTGATCTTAATTTACTTTTGCACGTTTGCTTGTTTATAGAAACAAACACCAACATTATAAACCAAAAATCCACTAGATCAAGCTCATCCACCCTCAAATGTTGAAAGGATGTCGAATTTTAATACCTAGCTTATTCCCTTACCTAGTTTAGGACTTAAAAACTACTTTCTCGAGCTCTCTTGAAAGTTGGATGCTCCTCTGGTTGCTGGTCCTTCAAAGAACAGCAAGGAAACAAGAAGAAAATGAGAGAGGCGTTGGGCGAGTGAGGGGAAGAAGGAAGAACAAAAGAGAAGGGGAAATAAATGAAGAAGTTGGGGGGACAATGATGGCTTTCCTTGGGGATATTTCCCTTATGCAACCATGCAAAGGAGGAGATTGGTTGGGGGGATTTTAGGGCCATCATGAGGTTTGAGGGCTAAAGTTTCGACTGGGATGAAAGGGCACAGTTGGTGGAGCAGGAGCTGATAAGAGAGCGGTCTGAGTTTAAGAAACCGTGGGTTTCCAATGATGTGAGAAGGGGTAAGAGACCCTATTCTGGTCAAGATCAAACTTGGGATGCTAGGAAGAAAAGTAATTTTGGAAACTCTGGAGGAGAAAGGAGTGGTCTGAATATAGGGAAAGCGCCCTATCAACCTGGTGTTTGTGAAAGGTGTAATGGACGGCATGGCTCAGGACCTTGTACTTGGGCAGCCAAAGTGCTTTGGTTGTGGACAAGTGGGCCATCTTAGGAGAAATTGCCCATGAGAAAGGTCGCAGGTGAGTGCTGGCTCAGTGCGACAAGGATATCAGAGTGCTGTCAAGACAAATTCACAAGGAAATTCTCGGAGACCACCAGCTCAAGGAAGGGTGTATGCGGTCACTCAAGAGGAAGCAAAAGCTTCCAACAACGTTATCTCAGGTACAATCTACATAAATGGAAAGAAGGCTTATGCATTGTTTGATACGGGTGCCACGCATTCTTTCATATCTGACAAATATAGGTTGTTGAGTGAAATTGAAACGACTTTTCTTGGAATTCCTCTTTGTGTTTCTACGCCTTTAGAGGATGCGTTGCTGTCTACGTTGGTGTGTAAGAATTGTAAGATAACCGTAGGAGAAAGGGACACGAAATAGACTTAGTTGTGATGGCCATGTATGACTTTGATGTTATCCTAGGAATGGATTGGCTTTGTAAGTATCGGCTAGAATGGATTGTTATAGAAGAGTAATCCAATTCGTTTTACCCGACCAGACCAGTTGTGAATTTTTAGGTGGTCTGACCCACCTATCAGTAGCACTTATTTCTGCGATAGAGGCAAATGTGTTACTTAGTAAGGGATGTCAAGGGTATCTAGCAATGGTTAAAGATTGTGCCAAGGAAGAGCTGAGACTTGATGAAATTAGTGTAGTAAACGAGTTTTCAGATGTATTTCCCGAGGAATTGCCTAGATTACCTCTAGAAAGAGAAGTTGAGTTTGAAATAGAACTGATGCCTGGAACAGGACCAATATCGAAAGCCCCATACAGAATGGCCCTAGTGGAATTAAAAGAGTTGAAAATACAACTACAGGAGTTGCTTGACAAAGGATTCATTAGGCCAAGTGCTTCACCCTGGGGTGCACCAGTTCTATTTGTGAAAAAGAAGGATGGGTCGATGCGCTTATGCATTGACTATAGGCAATTAAATCAAGTGACTGTTAAAAACAAGTATCCTCTGCCTAGAATTGATGATCTGTTTGACCAACTTCAGGGGAAGTTCGGTTTTCTCTAAGATTGACTTAAGATCGGATACCATCAGTTGAGAATTAAGAAGGAAGATATTCCTAAGACTGCATTTAGGACTCGTTATGGACATTACGAGTTCTTTGTTATGCCTTTTGGATTGACAAATGCACCTGCAGCGTTCATGGATCTAATGAACAGGGTATTTAAGTCCTATTTGGATCAGTTTGTGATTGTTTTTATCGACGATATCTTGGTGTATTCGAAAGGACCAAAAGAACATGAGCAACACTTGAGGATAGTTTTGCAAACTTTGAGGGACCATCGGTTATATGCCAAATTCAGCAAGTGTGAATTTTGGTTGGATCGAGATAACATTTTTAGGACATGTGGTGTCAGGAGGAGGAATTGCAGTGGATCCGGCAAAAGTGGAAATGGTAATAAATTGGCCGAGACCGACCACACCTACCGAGATACGAAGTTTCTTAGGATTGGCCGGTTATTACCGAAGGTTCATTGAAGGATTTTCCAAATTGGTAGGACCGTTAACTAAGTTAACTCGGAAGAATGCAAAATATGAATGGAGTGAGGATTGTGAAAGGAGCTTTCAAGAACTTAAAAGGAAGTTAACCACAGCTCCAGTTTTAACCATACCCTCGGGACCGGATGGTTTTACAAAGTATACAGTGATGCATCTCACAAAGGATTGGGATGTGTTTTGATGCAACATGGTAAGGTCATAGCCTATGCATCTAGACAACTGAAACCCCATGAGTTAAATTACCCCACACATGATTTGGAATTGGCAGCTATAGTGTTTGCCTTGAAGATATGGAGGCATTACCTATATGGGGAAAAGTTTGAAATTTATACGGACCACAAGAGCTTGAAATATCTATTCTCGCAAAAAGAGTTGAACATGAGACAAAGAAGGTGGATGGAATTGTTAAAAGATTATGATTGTGAGATACGATATCATCCAGGGGAAGGCGAATAGGGTAGCAGATGCCCTTAGCCGTAAGTCAGCCATGGAAATGGCCAGTTTAAGAATAGCAGAGTGGAGTTTATTAAAATCTGTAGCAGATTCGGAGTTTAAGTTGAAGGTGGATAATCTTACTGGTATGCTTAAAGCCTTAAGGATTGAGCCAGAAATTATCCAGAGAATCAAGACCTTGCAAAAGTCTGATCCGGAGATTTTGAAAGTGAAGGAAGCAATGTCCCTAGGAAAGAGACCAGAGTTTCAAATTTCTAAAGATGGGACAATAAGATGCCAAGGATGACTTTGTGTGCCCAACGACGAAGAAGTAAAGAAAGAGATTTTGTCAGAGGCACATAAGAGCAAGTATAGTATCCACCCAGGTAGTACAAAAATGTACAGAAATTTGCGTCAACAATTTTGGTGGAATGGTATGAAAATGGATACAGCCAAGTATGTTTCTCAATGTTTAACGTGCCAGCAAGTAAAAGCAGAACATCGTAAGCCAGCAGGACTTTTGAGACCATTAGACATACCAGAGTGGAAGTGGGAACATGTGACAATGGATTTTGTGCAAGGATTGCGAAGAACATCAAGTGGTCACGATTCAATTTGGGTAATAGTGGACCGTTTAACTAAGTCTGCCCATTTCTTAGCTGTCCATAAGAACTATTCAATGAGTAGACTCGCCGAAATCTATGTAAGTCAGATAGTGCGTTTGCATGGCATACCTGTATCAATCACCTCGGATAGAGACTCTAGATTTACTTCGAATTTTTGGAGAGGTTTGCAAAGTGCTTTGGGAACGAAACTTCAATTCAGTACAGCTTATCACCCTCAGATAGATGGACAAACAGAAAGAGTAATACAAACTCTAGAGGATATGCTGAGAGCCTGTGTCATCGACTTTAAAGGAAGATGGGATGAGAACCTGCATTTTGTAGAATTTGCCTATAATAATAGTTTTCAGAAAAGTATAGGCATGGCCCCATATGAAGCATTATATGGGAGGAGGTGTAGAACCCCTATCTGTTGGGACGAGATAGGTGAAAGGAGATTGACAGGACCTGAATTGGTACAAGATACCACTAAAGCTGTTGAGATTATCAGGAAAAGACTAAAGACAGCCCAGAGTAGACAAAAGGGTTATGCGGATAAGCGTAGGAGACCCTTGGAATTCGGAATAGGAGATCATGTATTTCTTAAGGTATCTCCGTTAAAAGGAGTATCTCGTTTTGGAGTGAAAGGAAAGTTGAGTCCTAGATTCGTTGGACCTTTTGAGATACTAGAGAGAATAGGAGATGCGGCTTATCGATTGGCGCTACCTCCAAATTTGGGAAATTTGCATGATGTGTTTCATGTGTTGATGCTAAGAAAGTATCAGCCAGACCCCGGTACATACTCGATCATGAAGCCATCAAAGTGGATGAGAAAGTGAGATATATCGAAGTACCTGTGCAAATACTGGATCGGAAGGAACAAGTTCTCAGGAATAAAAAGATTCATTTGGTGAAAGTTTTGTGGCGACATCACGATGTGGAGGAAGCCACTTGGGAAAGTGAAGATCAGATGAAGGAGAAGTACCCCTTCCTGTTTGAGGATGTGAGTAACGTTTAATTTCGAGGACGAAATTCTCTAAGGAGGGGAGAGTTGTGGCATCCTAGAAATTAAGGGCATGTCCTAAGGTGCCCTAGAGCTTTTTAATAGGTAATGAATTTACCTATTTGTTTGTGTTTTAGCCTTAATTCTTTCTTAAGGCTTTGTGCTTTGTGCTTTGTGCTTTGTGCTTTGTGCCTTGTTTGTTTCTAATTTAAATTAAGCTATAAGGTATTTATTAAAGATAAAATTTTGTGTTGCCATACTTGTTATAGATTGTTTGTTATAGATTTAATGTTATGGGTTTTTAATTAGGTGTAATTAATTGTTTGTTTTAATTAATTTAGAGAAGGGAGTTGGATTGGGCCTTAAGCCCAATTAGCATGGACTTAGGCCCATGGTTGGAGGGCCTAAGGGTGAGCCATGAGGGCCAAGCCCATAAGGCCCAATAGGCCTTGTGCCGTGCGAAGGAAGGAGGGGAGGGTTTGCATGCCCCTCCCCAAGTGTCCTAGTGTGTATGCCACTTGGCATACATGCTTAGGGTCTTCTTAGAAATGATTAGGGAGAAGAAGAAAAGAGGAAAGAAAGGGAGAGGAAGAGAGAGAGAGTGTCGTGCGAGAGGGAGAGAGGGAAAGAGAGAAAGAGAGAAAGAGAGAAAGAGAGAGAGGAGAAGGAGGAGGGGCTTGTCGCGCGAGAAGGAAGGGGGAGAACCGCCGTCCGACCGCCGCACGCCGCCGTCCACCGCCGTTCGTCGCTGTTTTTCTTGGCTAGAGGCAAGTTAGGATTCATCTTCTCTCTTTGCATGTGTGTTTTGTGTGGATGTTTGATTTGTTTGGGTGTTTAGAAGCTAGAAAACCGAAGCTAGGATGCTTGGTTGTTGAAAATGCATGCTGTTTTCGCATGATCCAGTGAAGTCAGAAACTTGTGAGGGCTTGCATGTGTGCTTGGAGTTCGATTTTGGCTTGGATATCTTCATGGAAGTTGTAGCTAACACCTTGAACTATAACATACTGAAATTTCGTGAAAAATGATGGAGATTTAAGGGGTCAAAGCCTCATGTTTCGGAGACCCTAGATCTGGAGTTTGTTTTCTGACCTTGTGGTGAATTTATGGTTTGCATGTTGGTTTTTACTAAGAATCTCTCTTTGACTTATTCATGAAACTTGTAGATCACATATTAAGGATTAACATACTCAAATTTGAAGTAAAATGAACAAGTTTAGGCTAGGAAACCAACCTGGTTTTGAAGAAGATGAAACTGGAGTCGTGAGGTGTGACACCTGAGACTTCGTGGTACCTTTGGAGGTTTTCCTTTGGTTTTTTGGCCTAAGTTCCTTCATGAAAGTTGTATAGGATCCTTAGTAGTATAACATATCCAAATTTCAGAGAAAACGAAGAAGTGTAGGTAGGTCGAACCTCCATATTTCGGACATAGTGCCCTGTGAATTTCGGTAACTTAACCAGAAGCTTCGTGGATCTGTAATAATTTATCTATAATGATTTTGGCTTAGGTTCCTTCATGAAAAGTCTAGTTTAATGTCTTAACTATAACCTGGTAAAATTTCATAATTTTCTGAGGTCATTTGGGTATTTTAATTTAATTACCAAGAAAACTGTGCGTTCTGCCCTTGTCCGAAAATGTGTACGAAATTGTGAAAATGTTGTTTTTGTGCAGAAATTTGATTGGCTATGCTTTTCTGTGGTAAAATCACTGTTTTATGGCATTACAATATTATGCGTTTGATTTCATGAATTAGTGATTTTTGTGATTAATTAATTGATTATTTAATTAATTAATTGCAAGGTATAAATTAAATTAGAATTTAAATAAATTCTAAATGCAATTGGCAAGTACATTGTTTTGAGTGGCATGTGGACCTAATTGCTATGGGGGATGGATCTATTACATGTATGTGAAATTATTTGATGATACATGTATAAGAAAGATGATCTTGTCTTGCCATTGCATCATGTGCATGATGAATTGAGACCTAAATTGGCAAACATGTGTAATGTTAAATGGGAAAGTTGTTCGTGGCGGATGATTATGCCCTGAAGTGTCAGGATGCCTGGAATGAGATGGGTGCCGGATGCCCGGAATTGTATAGAGATACATGACCGGATGTCTCTGGGAGTGTCAGGATGCCCGGAATGAGATGGGTGCCTAAGCCTCGGAGGTCTTTGCCCGAGGGGATACCTCGTGATGCCGCTTGGGATGCGAGATGCTTGGAGCGTTGGGGGTGCCGGATGCCCGGTGGCCATGATTGGCATAATTCCGAGGTTCTTCTCGTGAGACCCGAATGAGGGTGCGAGTGTAAAGTATGGGATGGATGATCCCGGAAAGGGTGATGTGTTGATCAATTGAGAACTAAAGTGGAAATTAAATCATGCATATATGTGATGCGATGTGATGATAACCACTTTTGATATAGTGACATGATGGTATGATGATGACATGCATGTGTACTATGATATGATGATGACATGCATGTTTACTATGATATGATGATGGCATGTATGGATCATATGATATGATGATGACATGCATGTGTACTATGATATGATGATGGCATGTATGGATCATATGATATGATGATGACATGCATGTGTACTATGGTAAGATGATGACATGTATGTGTACTAAGATGATCATTTGTGATGATGAGGTATGATGGCACGTACATGGCTTCGAGGTAAGTACATTACAATGTATGAATGACATGTGTATTGGAACTGATGTATTGTTTGATGCATTGAGTGATGACTGGATCTTTTTACTTGTTGAGTGGTTGTACTCACCCCTTTGGGGACCAACATTTCAGATTAGTGCGATGCCTATCCTCGTCGTTCCACGGGGAGTGTTCTATGGACTTCCATCTGATGTGGAGGTCGTGGTGACCGAGATAGATTGTCCCACCCTGCCGGGACTGACCTTTTTGCGTGTTCGCGCGATCGTATCATATGACGTGGGCTTATCTGGAGGCCCAGTCATCCAGGAGTACGTCTCCGTCCATATCCGTCGCGATGGTGTTTCGATGGGGATGCTGCCACCTCCACCGCCTGATGCACCGGGTTGGGTGTGATGGCCTGCGCGCGTGGAGTGGGGGTTAGCAACTTTTTGGATTGGCCGCCACGAGTAGTCTGAAGGGAGGTCGTTATACGTTGCATTTCTTTGAGGGTCGTGTGTCTTTTTGAGGTTGAAGGCCGAGCATTAGATGAGTCTTGGCCTAACCTTTTGTACCGACCCGTGTAGCCCTTCGTAATTATATATGTAAATAAAAGTGGTTCGGCCTCGTGCTTTCATTAAATCAAAGATAGTTGGTGTGTATTGTGTTGTCGTGAGGGAAGCGAAGTGTTGGTGAGACTCGCCTCTTAATTTCCGCTGAGCTGCGCAAAATCCTTAAAACCTTTTTAAAGGAAAAGAAAAGAAAATTTTTTACGCTTAAGCGTTGGCTTGAATCTTTCTTTCTTCGGTGTTATTTGTTATTCGTATTTATTTTCTGTGGCGACCCTACCGGGTGTTGGGGGTGCCACAACAAGATCTTCCCATTCTTGAATTTTGTTCATGTCCAATATGATGCACCACAGTAAGGCATAACCAATTAAGCTATCTTGGAAGATTTGAATCAAGAGTAAGACATTATCCGAATAATGAGTCATCTTCCTAAGAGAGTATTTGAGGTGAGCTCTAGGGCATCCAGTACCATCATACCTCTTGGTGAATCTAGGTCTTTTAACCATTTTAGGAATCTTGACCTTGCAATATGGAGATAGGTTGTCGATTCCTTGCATTTCAGAATTTTGAATAAAATGGAGGTGTTTTTCAAACTTAGCCAAAGCGCTTCCCTTTTCTTTAGTAAGGACAACCTTCTCTTTTGGAACGTGCACAAGGTCGACTATTGCAAGCGTGCCCAATAAAGTTTCCCTAATTACTCCATTTTCGGCATAGTCATTCATTGATGACTCAAATGAGGTAGATGACAATGGAACGACATCAGCAACTAGTAGGACAGTAAGAGTTTTCATTCGCTTGGATACTTCTGGCAGCATAATAGTGATTCGAGCCAGTTGATTTTTGACATTCGTCAGTCGAACATGGGTATTTTCATTCTCCATTCTTGCTTGAGAATGAGTCCTTATGCAAGAACGCCTTTCAACCATTTTTTAATCATCTTGAAAAGAAAGAAGGAGATGAATCGGTATTGATTAGCAATTTGGCAAGAATATATAAACCTTTCAATTTTATATTTTCTTTAGATGAAATAATGGGAAAGAAATTTATATGACTCCAATATCATATAAAATCTTTACAAATTTCTTCAAAATAAATTATACAATTAAGAAGGCGACAACGAACATTTAATCAAAATGCCCCTTTTCTAAAATTACATTGAAAGTTAAATGAAATTTCGTTGAACCATTATAAGGCAAGAAAACTTGGCTACATTGATTCAGGAAAATTCCAAATACATGGGAAATGGGATTGAACAAGTACACGGAAATGAAATTGAAATTGGAAATTACAAGGAAAATCTTATTACATGAAACAAGAATGTATTACATGGAAAATCCTATACAAAATCTCTACGAACTCATGAGCTAGAAGAACTAGAAAGGTCCATGTGGAGATGCTTGTTATCATGAGCCAAGCATTCCACTTCAGCTAAGGTATTGTCCCTTTCCTTAATGAGTTGAACCAAAAATGCTTGTTGGTGATCATGAGGCTGAGGAAGTTCAAGTAGGGCCACTTTATGCTCTGGCTCCACTTCACAATGAATGTCAGTCTTGTCGACTCTGGCAACACATTACGGAGTGTAATAGTGTCGTACTGCTATGATTTCTACAATTAGGGCCTTGAAGTGGTGAATTTGGTTATCCATTAAGACTTTCTTGTGATAATCAAAATGATATGACTCTAGCTTGAGGATTGGAGGGATCGTTCAATATTAGCGAAGAATCCTTAAAGAGTAATAGGAAGTTAAACCAATTAATCCCACCACCACCAAGTGCACCTCGGAATTCCCTAATCGTTTGACATGCCATTGGATTTGGTTCGGGAGGAGTTTTTTAAGGAAATGGAACCAGATAAAGAAGGACCAAGTGGAAAAGAATTCGTTCTTTTGATGGAACATCATAATAGGATTATAGTTCTTTGTGACTTGGATGAGGTAACGCCTAATGACACTTTCTTTGGCAGTGACCAAATTTCCTAACATGCATGACATGATAATGAACAACTTTTGTGAAGAAAGTTTTCCTAAACGAGCTACACATTATTTTATAAAAATCAGACAACAAGTAACATGTTAGAAAATTGTGAAAAACAGTAGAATACTCAGCCAAAATCGTAAGGATTTTTCCTATCAGAACAAGTCTAAAAAATTATCAAATTTACACACAATATAGCTAACATAATGAAAACAAGTTTCCTTAAGAGGCCAAGTGTAGAATCCTTATAGAAAAAATGGAACAAAAATATCAAAAGTCTATCCAGACAGGGGTTAGAACAAGGGTCCGAATTTGATCTCATGTCCAAATTCTAGTCTATTTTTGAAAAAATGGAAAGTGGCCCTAATGATGAGTAATCGACATGAAATTAGGGGCATTGGAAACCTCATGTCCAAATCCTAGAAAGGTTCGAGCCTAAATAGGTCAACTAGATGCTCTAAAATCAAGATTTCTAAAGGTGCGCATGCTAGTAACTAAGAAAAATAGAACACAAGCATGTATTAGAGAACCTCAAAGTCAATCAAGTAATGCACAAACGGCATGAATAAATCACATGGGACTTAGAATTGGATTCAAGAAACAACTTGGATAATCATCTAACCCTAAGTCGGCATGCAAAAATGTCATACAATATAATGACATTACGAGTTGATTCAAGGTTCCTAATGATGTACTTGGAAATCCTAAGTGTGATGAACACTTTTGTGACATAAGTTTAACATGTGAAATGATGCTTAAATGATATGACCTAAACATGTACATAAATCTTTTATCATGCAGTTCAATTGTCTGGAAGGCATAATAGCAATATTTGGTATCTTGATGACTCAAACAAATATGGTACGATGTATCTATGGTAAGGTTCTGTTATGATCTCAGCATAATAGAACGAGCATGATTTCAGCTATCTAATGATATGCAAACATCTTAAGAAAAATCAAATTTACAAAACATGCAATGAGGAGTATTTTTCGTTAAGAGTCTGAGACCTAAATGAAATCACATGAGTCATGGCAAAAATGGGAAAACAGACATGCATATTTAAGTTGTATGTTACTGCAGCACCTTTTCACATTAACTCATGCAATTGAACACATACAACGTGCATTTCATCCTCCATAAAGAATTTGAGATCAAACAAACTCGTTTATAGACTCAATTTTACCAAAGTGTAATTCAAATCAATGTAGGACAGATCGTCCTAAGCTCAAATCTAGGTGATTTTGACCTAGTTAAACACATTCCAAAATTCCGAAAAAATTACAGGACATTCTCCACACAATTACAAGAAACTTTCATGAGTAAAGTTTTTCTAAAAATCAACATAGAGATCAGTACAAAAATGAAAACAAATCATAAATCAACGTAGAGCGAACTGACCTAGGCTTAGATTTGAGTGGTTTTGATCTAGCTAATCATGTCCAAATATTCCAAAAAAAATTTAGAACATATACTGCACAACAACAAACAACTTTTTTTGAAGGAAAGTTCCTAAAAAAAATCAACACAGAAAGCTGCAAAAAAATAAAAATAAAAAATCATATTTTGGAACTAGGACAAAACTGAAAACTAATCTAAACTACTGCAGAATCGCTCATCTTTAAAGATGTTTTTCGGGGGCCAAATGTCGCTCGATTGGGCGTACGACCTATCGATTTGAAGCTTGCAATGTATATTATCAAAGTCTAGAAGGACTTGAACTCAAATAAGGTCACTTCAGACCTCATTTTGGCCAAAATAATAGGTCAGTCCAAGGATACGAAAATGCAGGTTTTAGGCCATATCAAGTCAATCATTCATGATTAATCAAGAACACTCAATTATAGTGAAACAATATTCAAATCTATCAATCTAACATCTAAACATAACATATTAACCTAAAATTGAACCCTAACCGATTAATCTGGTCTCGCTTCACGGGGTTCCAAATTGAGTATGTTACCTTTTGATGTATCTTTGGCGATTTTGATTGCAATCAATCGAAACTTTCGCCGGAACTTCAATCAAACCTCCACAAATTAAATTTGAATAGCAAAGATCAACTTTGGACCCATCGGATCGATGGCTTGGATCATGAACAAAATCGCAGACAAGATCACCAGCTCTTTTACCGATGATCGAGCTTGGTTGATTGATCGGCTTGATCGGACAGATCAAACTATCACTGAGGCTTCCAAAAGCTTGGATGAGCTACCAGAGATTGTGAGGAAGATCGAAGAGCTGGTCGGTGATGGCAAGGTCGCCGGCGTTGGGGCGTACATTGTCAATCAGAAAACGTGCGTGAGATGGAGGAAGGAGAGAGAATTGGCGGGAGAGAGAGAGTTGGAGAGAGAGTTTGTTGAAGATTTTTTCTGTAAATTCGTGCAAATGAGGCCCTCCAAAAAATGGAGGGAAAATGGGCTTATATACCATCCCTAAAACATCCAATTTCATCTGTTGGTTCGATCTAACGATCGAAATTTTGATCCAACAGTTAAAATCGAATAATCAATCCATTGGGTTTGATTTGCGAAAACCCGAGCCAAAATCGAGAATTGCGTCAAAATATCCAATTAGGGGTCAAATTGCAATTTGATGAAATTCAAAGATCAATATGTAAAATTTTGAAAAATTGAAGGTGCAAAAGTGAAATTGACATCAGGATGATCTTAGAACCAGTCATCGGAGCGACTAGAAAGGGGCAAAAACCGACCATCCTCGCCAGCGGCCGGTTAGACCGGTTCGCTCCGGTTTGATTTATTTTTGACTAGTTCTTGATCAATTTGGTTTGGTTTTGGCTATTTCGCCTACTTGGAATCCATGTGGGTCCAAAATTTAGGCGATTTGGTCTCTAAATGACCAAATTGGAAAGGAAATTGATCATTTTTAAGAAGAAATTGGCCAATTAAGATTCAATTAAGCTAATCAAATCTTATGAACGTGATGTAGGGATATTTTATTGACCTAATTGAATAATTATCGTAAAAGACAACAAGTCAAAACCATGGGTGTTTTGAATTGAGCTTAAAGGGCTAAAATGCTTAAATTTGCAATTCAACGGGCAAAATTGCAAATTAACTAAAATTGAATTTAATTAATGTTATAATTGTCCTATCTAATGAACTATCCATGCGTAAGATCATTTGTCACATTCAAATTGACATTGAATTGAAGTGCTTGAATTTATCTCAAAAATGGATCTAGGCCCGATATCAAAATTAGATCTAGATTTATAAAATTAAACCATAATTAAGAATGGGTCAATTCGAATTTTGTCAATTGAATCTTAATTGCTTGACTTTTTAATGCTTGGAAGGATAAAATTCTTCAAATTAATAAGTTCTTATGTGAATTTCTTAAAATAGATTTCTGATTTGAATTTATTTTAAGAAAATGAATGAAGAACGACTATCCGTTTACAATTTATTAAGGATCGATTTTTGGTTCCCTAATTAAGGCTCAAAATGGCAATTTGTATTTTGATTCAATAATTCATGAAATTGAACGCACGGGCGGATTTAAAATAGTTTATAAACCAAATGTCGAAGTAGGAATTATACCTAATTATGACTATAATAAAAATAATTTTATTTTTGGTCAATTCAGAATCTAAAACTAAAAAATTTGGAAATCAAGGTCCTTAATCAAATTTTTTGAAATTTTTGACACAAAAGTCAAATTGACATTAAAAGGAATGTATTTGTGCATATTTTATTTTTTAAATTTTTTTGGTCAAATGTTTGACCAAAAATGAATCATTTAATTAACTTTTCCTAAAAGGTTGATTTCTTAGTCAAATCTTTGAATTTTCGAAAAATTGATTTGACAAAAGTGAAATTAAAGTGAAATGGCATCTTTTTAGGTAAAAAACCAAAATTTGACCCAGGGTTGACTCTTAGTTAAAGGGTTGACCAAAAAATCAATTTGAAGGTCAACTGTTTGACTTTTTGGGTTTTTCTTGAAAATGAATGAGAAATTGCTTAAAATGGACAAAAAGAAAAGAAAAGAAATGAGAAACAACATTTTTGGATCGAGAAATGGGTTCCGTCCCAATTGGAAACCCTAATCTTGATTTTTTACCTTTTAATGATATGTCGACTAAAAATCAGGTGTTAATAATCACAAGCACTCCTTCCAACACTATGATTCCCTCGCTTCCTATATTACCAGAATCTAGTCCTCAACAAAAAGTTTTGCACAAGTGGAAACTAAAATTTTTTCGACAAAGTGAGAATGAGAGTTATGAATATCCATCAATCCTCATAGCCACCTTTATTGGTTGAAATAGTCCAATCTTCAAAGTGTTCATTGGAAGCCATCTCATAGTCAAAGGAACCGTTGATCTAACTTCTCTGGCCATCGGACTTGTATTTTGGAAAGTTAGAGAACCATCTAAAGACAAGCCGAGGATTCCAAAAATATAGCCTTCCTCTACAATCTGTCTGACTCTATGATCAACCTTCGTAAAAATGGCAAACACTATCGCAATCTTCTCCAAACTCCTTCCCGTGGATTCTAGAGCATGTAAACTGCTATGAGATACTAATTTACATTCAACTTCTTTCTAGGAATGTAGAGCCACGCATGACGACCTTCTCCACCGTCTCCAGTAGGACCTGCTTTTTCTAAAGGCCCTTTAGTCTTTTCACGCTTGTTGCTGAATGGATTGTTCACCTTCTATAGACTAGTCAATTTTCAAGTATATTGATCTCCTTGTATTCTTCAAAGTTGTTCACCTTCCAACCGGTTCATCCAAACTTCAACGAGTTCGTAGCTTGTTCACCTTTTAGAAAGATCCTTCTAGCCTTAAGGCACATTCCCGTCCGATATAGCTTGTTCTAGTTTTGTGGAAGGAAAGCACTACCATGCCTTCAAACGTCCTGCTCCTAACTTCACTTATATATATTAGCTTGTGCACAATAATAGCTTTTGATTATTTTGCATCTTTAAAACATCAGATTTTCTCAACATAGTGAAGGAATTACTAGCAATAGAGGAGGACTAAGAGGTAGCCACAATAGGGAGACATAAGAAAAAATGGACAGAAAAAAGAGAATGTAGTACTAAACGAAGAATCAAGCTAATAACCGATGAGTAATCTAATCTTATGTCGTGCGACTACGTGAAATGAGATAGAGCGATGACCAATCTTTTTCATTACTTATCACTAAACATATATACGGTAGGGTTGGATTCATATGATTACAATCATGCCCATAAAGTGTACAACTAAAAGATTCCTAATATGAGAAATTCAGAGATTGGTGTCAATTTCAAACGTAGAGGCTGAATTACAAAAGTTTTTGAACTCGGAATTGGGAAATGCATTGAAAGAATTTCACTATCATTGTCATGTCCTAGCTCCGTCACTGACCAGCACAACCATGATTTATCTCTCCGCATAGTGACAACTAAGGCGGAAATTTGAATTAAGAACAATGGATTTGCTATTGGGCTAGTTGGACAGTCTGTGTTATGGCTGGATCACCCTCTCTCTCTCTCTCTCTCTCTCTCTCTCTCTCTCTCTCTCTCTCTCGTAATGCCTAACGGGCATACAAGGCACTTAGGCACTAATAAGAGATAAGGAGTCATATCATAACCTCATATCAGGGTGAGTACAGGAAAAGCAAAATTAAGCACTAGAAAGTCAATTAAGTGATAATAATGTCTTTAAGGCACTTTAAATTACCCTTAATAACGCAATTATGACTTTCGTTGACTCTGCCCATTCATGGTTGCTCCCGACAGCCGCAAGAAATTCTCCTGTGCTCATGTGGTATTCTTCTACGATACATCATACATTATCGAGGGAAAAAATGTATTACATAGGTTCATTGTCTTACACTAAACCAACCAGATTACAAAAATCAATGCGACGAACTCCAAGTCTCATTAACAAAAAATACAAGTTTCAATACAATTTCTCTACAATTGATTCTGTCAGTAGTATATACACGTGGAACGAGTCTATACTAAGTTTTCTTGGCATACGTGAGTCTTGGATCAGCTTCGTTTTCCGTCAGCACTGCAACTATGAAGCCTCCAAAGGCCGAAATGTCTGGCAATGAAAGGGATGTGTCGGTAGCCTCTATAGGCTGATGGTGATTTAGAGAATCAAGCGGCAGAATTTTTTAACTTCCATCTTTTCGGTTACAATAGTATTTCCTTTCCGTTGCGAAACTTGCACAGTCGAACAGTATGGATCATGAGTCTCTGAGATTCGACAAAATGATAACATCATATACCATTAAGCTTCGACAAAGATGCCCCAGTCACATCATTTTGTGCAAACTTGCCAGAAAAAACTGAACATCTAGATGTCTTTCGGAGGTTCAATACTGTTGTGTCGGACGTCCAGAGGCATGGTTCAACTCCTAGCAAATTCTGGCGGAGTGCCCGCTTTCTCAGGCGAAAGCTCAATCAGTTGCGATTGGAAGCCCGCTTGAGCTCTACTTCAATCCGCTACTTCCCTGTGAGGCATAAACTCCAGTCGTGCCCGATTGAAAGAGGTCAATGGTGATCACTTTGGGCTTCAGTAACATACCAATATGCCAATCGAAGTTGGTATTCCATGAACTCCCAACTCGCATCCTGTAAGAAATCAGGACCCCATTTCAATAGCTTTCTACAGGTTATCCTAAAAATCATCTTGCAGGTACTCAACATGACTAGAACCAAAAGAATTGATGTCTCAAAATCATAGGTTCAACTATCCCTTTAATTACCTAAACTTTCGTTGCTCAAGGTTTTTGCACGATCACAAGTGTTGTGGCTCCCCTTGATTAAGGCCTTGCATATAGCGACTATTCGTAGGTAAAACTTCTAGCAGAAACCGGTGACCGTAATGAATTATTAATCTCATAAGTTGGTTCGATCTTAACAAATATGAAGGTCCAATTATAAGTTAATACATGAACAGACTCATCAAACAATTATTCTTTCTTCGGCTGCCAATGGAACAGTAAGTATCCACATGACCACATTGCAACTCGGTGAGAATGACATGTTAACCAAGGGTAAGGTGGTCCCCCATTTCCCTTAGTGATATGACTCACCATAACTTCTGTATTTTGACTAAAGAGGGCTTAATGGCCTTAAATCAAGCTGGTAATGATTCCGAGGGGTTATTCTTGCCCGCCTACTTTTTCTAACTTCCAGCCCTTTGGAAGGAGCATCGAAGTTCAATATTTCGAAGTTATCAATTTGGATTTGTCTACCCTGTCTTGTGATTATGCATAGTAAATTTGTCGGGAGTTTTGTCCGCCATCCGATGGAACAGGTCCAAAGCAATTGATTGACAATCATCGAAGTTGTTCGATTGAAAATGTATATTTGTTAACTGTTCCATTTCTCCTGACAATTTTGCCGTATCATAGTGCCCCTGGTGTACACATACCCTATGATTCTAGGTTTGTTCTGCGGTGCAGTGACAAGTGAAACTATTATGATTGATCGAATGATTAACGATACAACGTTTTCATTCAATAGTGAAGCAAGTTCTTTTTTTTTCATACAACCATCGATTGAGATTATATTTTGTTGTTCCATCCATGAAGGGTATGCACGACACATCACGCAATTTAACACGGCACGGTGAAAAGCCCATCGCTATGGTATGAAGCCGAACCAGACATTAGGAAATGGGAAGTATCAAGATTTGCATACAAGCACCTCTCTCCTCATCCTCCGCTGTCCACGCGTGACTTTGACGCGTGGAAAATAAGCCAACAAGGTACGACCTACTTAAATTCAAACACAAAACTGAGTTTAACACAGACATTAGGATTAGTTGTTTCATTAGATCCGCTAATTCAAAAGATACTCCCCCAGAAATTAGGAATCTTGGCTTGTAACGACCAAGACAGATCCATGGCTCAAACATAAGAACTTGCCATTTGCCAAAACCTGGAGGTCATGATAAAACAAATTAAACTTACCTTCTTACATATAGTAGCGGTGGCAGAAATGAAACACAAACCAGACTGACATTAAAACATCGAATACTATCACAAGCGACATAGCTCTTGAAAAGAATTAAGAGATCTTTTTTCTACCAGGATACAAAAACCTGCACGACGACCTACTGCTCTATTTGCTGTCCTATAATAAAATCACCACCACAACAAGCCATATTTCTCTTTAATAGCACAATGGTTCATAATCAATTACGTTATTTATGTAAACAGATTTAAGAGAACTTCCAGAGATCCTGATCTTCTGTACTTTCAGGGCCTGGAGTCAAATCGACCTCCAAACGAGGAGGGCTAAGAAGCATTCCTTCGGCCATGTTCGCCAGAACATTGGGCATGTTAAATATCATTTCCTCATCCACGAACTCATTCACGTTGCCACTTGCATTCCCTTCCAACCTCCTTTCGCTACTCGCTTGTCCTTGTCCCTCTCCCTGCACTAACCTAGTCGGACGCAAAGCATCCCGAGCAGCGCCAGCAGCCGCAGCAGCACTAGCTGCCGCTGCCTGGATGTCGCGTGGCGAAGAGGAGGCAGGAGCTGGCAAGGAAGCCACAGAGGCGGGGAAGTTCAGCTCAGCTTCAGGGCCCTTGAGGGTCAATGCAGCGACGTCATATGCGATCGCAGCCATCTCTGGGGTCGGAAACGTCCCAAGCCATATCCTGGTTGGCTTCCTGGGCTCGCGAATCTCTGACACCCACTTCCCACTGCTCCGGCGTCGCACCCCGCGGTAAACAGGGTGGCGTCCAGACGCAGCAGGAGACTGAGTCCCCGAGCTGCTGCCCCGGCTACCTTCACTACCAGGAGTGGCATCTTTTGAGGGGTTCGCGGTATGCATTGAAGAGACAAGATGAAGATGTTGGACCCAGGAGACAAAGGAGGTTGAGATCGTTGATGGTTGGAGAAGCCATTTTATGGTGGATAAATGGTTAGGGCAAAATTATGGGTTCAGTGAGAGGGGTTTCGGAGTTGGAAGTGCAGACCAGTTGGAGATGAACTGCGGTGTGTGGAGGGGTTGCGTTGTAAGCCAGCTTCGTGTTGGACGTGTGGGTTGGATTGTGGTTTCTCGCAGCTAAAAAGACTGCGCGGACTACATTGACGTCAAGCACAGTGATTTTTGGGCATAGTGGATCACTAAACATCCCTTCTCAAGGATTTGGTTATGACAATCGAGTCATTTCGGGTCTGATTATCTCTCACTCCCCTGTGAGTGATGTACGGCAAAGTAGTCTCGGGGACGTCTCAGCATTTTTCATGCGGCACGCAGTTACACAATCCACACGGATTATCATCATCGATATGAGGAGTCATAGTTTGGAAATTAACCAATTATTGAAATTAATTGTAATGCGCGGTGGGTTGTATAAAATTTTACGCACGTTGTCCATAAAAAATAATTTTAAATTCCTGTCCTTCAATTCAGGGATATTAGCTATCGCTATAAGTGGAGACAATATGGCTTGTATCGGATGTTTTAAAACTATGAGCAAGTTTTGGATACATCCGCATTGTGTAAACTCACTCCATTTTAGTCATTCAATAGATTGGGTTCTACATCAGTTCAATATAATATAATGATTGAACTTGAGTGGGCTCATATGAACTGAGCATGTGTCAAAACTAATCTTAATTTTTCAATTTTGGGTTATTCCCAATTTTTTAAAGCAAATGGATCTAGTAGCAATTGTACATTCATCGAGTTTGCAAAAATATCCTTTTCAGGAGTGGATTTTTGTCTAAGTCAAATATTTGGTTAGGGAGTTTTTTAGAAGTTGATTTATTAATTAATGTGTAAATATTGTTGTTAATTGCTAAAGAAGCATTCGATCAATACATAAGGTGGTTCGCTCTTTTAACAGACTCCTAAAGTTCTTTCCTATTTCTTAATTTAAATATATTTGTTAACGATATAATCACATGTCAACCTTGTATGCCCATCGTAACGGCCATAACTCAATACACCTGCGGTCACATCAACGATCTAACAATATACTACTTAACAGTAAAGATACAAAAAGTGAAATTCATGAGGATAAAAATGTCATAAGCATCCACAAAGATACGTATATTGTATACTTAGAATTTTGGCCTCAAATAGAAAAATAAAGCTAAAAAGTAAATTGCTAAAATTGAGGTACTTTTTGTT
Source organism: Eucalyptus sp. ANBG9806169 (assembly GCA_014182395.1). Taxonomy (NCBI): domain Eukaryota; kingdom Viridiplantae; phylum Streptophyta; class Magnoliopsida; order Myrtales; family Myrtaceae; genus Eucalyptus; species Eucalyptus sp. ANBG9806169. Next base: position 38,459,075 of record CM024583.1, on the reverse strand, counting down.
TTATGGAAAGTGAATAATTTAAAAAATATTTTTGTAAAATTGATTGTTATATCTTTTGAAATAATTAGTAAATAAAAAATATTTTCATTATTATCACCAATTAATGTCTAAATATTTTCATGGACAATAAAATAAATCATTCATTCATTGTTATAAGTGATTTAAGCAATATTTTTTGGAAATTTTTTTCTAATTGATTTATTTTTTGTGAAACAAATGCACCATAAACAAAAGTTTGTCATTCAAATTATTTAGGATTACACATTCAATTAAAAGTTATTAATCCAATAACTCGTTATAAAATCTATAGAATAATAAATGTGGAATTCTTTTTTCAATGAAACAAAGAGAAAGTAAAAAAAATCAGCAAAACATAATAACTATAGATATTACAAACGATAATTACGTTGCGCCGTTTTGAATCAATAAAATATGGTTTAATTTTTAACTCAAAAAAGATATAGCATTGATATTTTGCATGATATTTATAAAGTCAAAAATATACAAACAAGACGGAGAGATGTACGATTGATACGAAGTTCGACCCTAACTTCAAAAAAAGGGGTTGGTTTAGGCAAGCTCTCGAGGAGTATATCGAATTAGGGTTAACATCTTTTATTTAGGCTAAGGGTAATCGGTTCTCGATCCAGTCTGTTCCCACTCATGAACTGAGAACCGGACTGGACGGACGGGTTCTCAATTTCTAGACTTGGCGACCAAAGTTGGGTCTAGTTCGATTCCTGGGCAGTCCAATGGATTCAGTGATTTCATATACTTCAATTTGCAGTGAAATTTCAGGCCTGAAGTAAATAGACCTATCCAAAACATGACTACCATATTCTCATCTCATTGTGAACACTTTGAAATGTTATAAAATAAAATCTCATGTTGTCCAAATAGATTTCCCTCATAAATATGTATCTTGCCTGTATCACTTGTAGGTAAACTACATTCTAATTAATAAACTTACTCTAATTGAATCCATAATTTGGTCAAATGTGCCCAAATGTGAGTTCAGCGAAAGAGGAGGTGAGAGCGTTGTGGGTGAATTCGGAAAGACTAAAAGAGGAGAGCGAGAGGAGGCGTGCATGAAAGATTTTAGATTATTAGGTTTACATTTAATAAATAAATAAATACAAACAATGTATTTAAGTAGTTCGAATTTGTTTGGTTCCCCCCTTAGAATTGGGAACCCAACAGTTCACTAGTTCCACTTTTAGGAACCGGGAACTAGACCGGCGCCCTTGGGAGCTAAACTGAACCGGCTAGTTTAGTCCAATCAAGGCAGTTCTGGTTCAGTCGATTCGTCTTGCTCACCCCTAGGAAGCATAAGAAATCGGGTTTTACATCTTCCTTCTATTTGGTACTATGTTTTAGTTGTCGATCATAACGTAAACTGAAATGTCCTTGCATTTTTTGGACATTGCTTCAATTAATTGACTTTATTTCACATTATAATGCAATGACCGTTAATGAAATGAGTGTTTTGTTTTTCAACATAAATGATACGAGAGATATATATTCTCAAAAATTCCATTTCATTGCACCCATCAAATTAATCTTAGGTTGAAATTTGCCTCGTTTGATTGGGAAAATTATCCTATTAGTCATAAACATATTGTATAGACATCAATGCAGTCTTAAATCTATTGTACAAATGTCAATAAGTCCAAAAATAAATTGATTTTCTAATTTAATCATAAATCTTTGCATGAAATTTGATGTAGTTTTTCTAGTCAATGTTTATTGGAAATTGTTGACATTATGGTGCAATCATTGCTAGTTATCCTAAGTGGTATAACACCATCTCAGCAATTTTTGGCAAAAATTGAGTGGAATTGACTATATTGGAATTTTGTACAAAGTTTTAAGACTAAATTGGCATTTATACAATAAGTTTAGAATTGATTGAATAATTTCCTCACTTGTGATAAATAAGTGGTCCAACTCCAGTTATTACTTAGATACCAAATTAGAAAGCAATTTGCATTCTTAATGTGAAATCATCTTGAGATCGCAAAATGAATGGATACATCAACAAATCGATAGCCATTATCATTTTGTTGAGTCTTCTATTAAATTCAGTCATAAATGTGACGCCCCCAACATGTTATGGCTAACACATTCAATATATTCTTTCACTTTTTATACATGCAGAAGCGTGTACGGCCAAAGAACAACCCAAGATAAGTATAATTCAAGGAACACACGTGGAAATATGAACTAAGCAATTTCACTTCTTTTTTTTTAATATACTTAGTTGAGTTAAGTCAAGGTACTCTAGGGGAAACAGTAAAAGGTACTACTACTACAGACCCACCAAAAACTCCAACAGCTGTGCCATCTTGACCTAATTCCACACGTATGTACACCATCACCTAGTCCACAGTACATCCAAAATCATGGCCTAGTTTTCCCAAAACTCCAACAATATACTACTTGACACCTTAACTAATCGAGGGGGAATAGTTAACAACTAGTGAGTCTAACTTCAACAAGTATAATGTCTACTAGTCTATAGCATATAAATCTATCACTACACATGCGAGGACACTTCAAATATCAAATATGTGAAATTGTTTTAAAATCAATTAGCTTGAGAACTTTTTTCAAAATCGAAATAGTAGGCCGGTCAGAAAAGCAATTTCGCTGAAATTAGTAAACCAATAACTCAAATAGAATGTGAAAACATCAATAATCATATTTGCTTTAAAAACTCAGTTGGCATAATCTTCCAAGAAAACCCGATTAGCCCCTTAGGCATCTTGCACCAACATGGCATCGCGAGAACATATGAGGGAACTGTGTCACACCCCTTAGGCATCCAAAGGAACCAGTTACCCCTCTAGGTATCTTGCACTCATTTCATCATTGTTGTGGGGACCAACGGCATTCACTACACTCATACCATAATGCGACAATTCAAATTCAATTTAAAAATGTCATTCACTTTGCTAATGTAGAGGAAACAACTCAATTTTGGAAACAACCAACCTTCATCCACTTATAAAGCATAGAAATGGTATAAAACAGTTAATCAGCAATACCAGTCTAAAAAGGCAAGTTACAAAGAGGAAATTTATCTAAAATCCCAAAATTGTTTGCATGCTTTTGGAAATTGCTAACATTTCCCAAGTAAATCAGCTTAAAAAATTATGAAACTTTAACATGATGTAGAAGAGACCAGAGGAACATTTCTCAGGAAGACCTCAAAACCAAGTTCGGCTTGTACAACCCTCAGAAATTCGAGTAAACCAAGCCAAAAACAGAGTGCAGATTTCAGAACTAGAACAGACACGAAAATGGGTGTTTCACAGGTTTATTGAGTTCTAAAAATCGTAGAAAAATTATATGTTATAGTTTAGGGTGTAACGTACAACTTTCATGCGGAAAACTTATCCAAATTCCTTGTCGAGAATTCAGTGAAAAATCACAACCTCGTAAAGGTCAGTACCAGTTTTGAAAAACTGACTTAAGAATCCGTATGTTTTTCAAACATAATTTAGCATATGAAGTCCGAAAAATGTGGAATTAAAATATGTTATAGAACAAGGTATAAGGTGCGACTTTCATGAGAAAGCCTCAAGAGATTCGCATTACATAAATCGGTATAAAATTTACAAAATCGTGGGTCTACCATGACCTGAACCTACAAGCGGCAATGTTCCCGGATTTCGTTCACTATTTGCATCACTCAACCTCAAACACGCATAATTTCAACAACCAGCACCTCAACAACACATTCAAGAATCCAATAAACCACAAACTCAACAATGCTAGCTATGTATGTCTTCCGAAATTGCCGATTAACAATAACATTTACAAAATCAACAAAGACAGGGAAAATCAGAGGAAATCGACCTCACTGAACAACAACCAACCTACATAGCATAGAACGGAGAACAATCTACTTGCCTCAAGTCCTACGTGTGTCGTTGCAGCTTGACGAGGTTGGAAAGTCCTTAGTTTGCGCCCAGTTCTCTGATGGCCCAAGACGAGTTGAGGTGATGACGCGGGATAACGAGGGTGGCGCAAGGACTTGAATGGCTGAGGTGCGTTCGTTGGCGAAGCTATCGTTGAGGCTACGGTGTTTCTGTCGTGAAATAGAGAGAGAGGACGGTGTCACACGAAGGGGAAATGAACAGAACGGAGAAATGAAGAGAAGAAGCGGCTGCCGTTTTCCTTTTATAATTCTGGTTGTGCCTCCCTCCTTGCGGTCGCGGTGTTGACTCGGCAGCAGAAGTTTACGCCAGCTGGAGAATATGTGTCGTGCATTGGTGACGCTAGGTGGTGACGATATTGAGATGGCGTGGCGACGGGTGAGTCGGTGGCAGTGGGGTGTCGCAGTGAGGAGGCTAGGTGGCATGACACAGTGGCGGTGGTGCGGATGGCGTGATCCGATGACGAGCTTGATGGCGCGGTCATGGCTGCTAGGTACTCGAGGCTCACGATTTTGTTGAGCAATGACTCTGATGTCACAATAAAACAAACTAAATTGAACCAAATCAGATTGGTAAATTTAAATTTGCGAGTAAAGTGCACATTCTTATTATCATTATTTTTTATTATCTCTTTTTGCTCTGCTCGTTTTTCCTCTTCCGTGCGTGATACCATCGTTGTGCCTCCATTCGGACTCTGAAATTATTAACACGTTTAATATTCGATAATAATACTGACTTTTGGTAAAACTCCATTTGAGCATTTGCAAGAGTTATCGGCAAAATATCCAGGCAAAAATTCTTTCTCGAAACTTGACAACCTCGATTTGCTTCGATTATTTATATCCCTGTGCCATTAAAAAGTGGGATAGTCGGCCCTGTAATTTGGATTTCGGATCCGGGGTTAGACCCAACAGTTGAGCGGGATGATTTCAACTTTGGGTTTTTTGGGTTTGGACTGTATTAGTATATGGCTATGCTTGAGGATGGATTTTAGGGAAAATGATACAAATTGTCCTTGAACTTGGCTGAATGTGTAATGTAGTTTTTAAACTTCTAATTTGTCTAATGTGGTTCTTGAATTTTAGCCCCATGTGTAATATTGGTCCCAAACTTTTAGTCTTCGAAATATATGAAAATTTTCAATGTTTTTCCTGAACTTGAATGAATTGAAAGACAACATTGAACATTTCTATATAGTTTAGAGACTGCAGTGAACATGTATCAAAAGTCCGAGAGCCACATTGAACAAATTAAAAGTTCAGATCAAAAGTCTAAGAAACACATTAAACAAATTATAATTTCAGGGGCTATATTGAACATTGAGTTAAAATTTGAGGACCGTGAACATATTAAAAGTTCATATAACATTATATATTGAGTCAAAGTTCATGAACTATTTATGTAATTATCCCTAGGTTTTACTTTTTCTTTCCTATGTTCGCTATTTCCAAATCAAGTCATATTTAAACTTAGGCCACGCTTAACAGTCAGGAGAAAATTCAAGATAGGATAAAAATTATCCTATCCCGCGTTTGGTGCCTACTCAAGACAAGATAAAGTCGGATATAAAAGAGATAGAGATCGAATAAAATTCTCCCATGGAGAGGTGGGCAAAGGTGAATATGATTTCTAACATGCATAATAGGAAAGTTTTTTGTTTTTTGTTTTTTCGAATAACAAACTTCTTAAATTAATAAAATTAAAAATTATATTTCAATATAAATAATATTTGAATTCTAATATAAATAATTCAAAATAACATATGATAACAATTTAGCTACTTTAATTTATCTTATTTTTTATTTATATATTCTAATTGAATTCTATTTTATAATATGGTTTCAATATTTAAGTATAAATATATATTTATATTTATTACACATTTTAGGTATTTTAGTATTATAGGTATATCAATATTATTTACTATTTAATAAAATTTTATTAGAGAATGATGGAAGGGGAAGAAAGAAATAAAAAAGAAATTAATTAAAAAAGAGAGGAAAATAAATGAAAAATAAAATAAAAATAAAATAGACAAAACTGTAGCAAGAGATTTTTATCATATCTGTTGTAAAATTTCTGGTTCATTTATACTAATATGTCATTTATACCGAACAATGTATATGATATGATATGAATATATCTAATTTTATTAATGTAATATCAAACAGTGAATATGATATAACAAAATCCCTAGATTTTATATCCTATCTTATCTAGTCCTATTCTAGTTAAAAATCCAGACAACTAAACACATAACATTTAATCAAGTTTCTCTAATACAAAATCTAATTAAATAGTTGTGGTGGTTGTTGAAGTGTGATCTGGACAGAATGTTGCCTATGTAGAAACCCACGGTGGAATGTGGATGCTAAGGGGATTGAATTGTTTTAATTTGTCTCTTAATGCTCCCCACCAATTCACTATACACAATTGGTGTCCTTGCAGTAGTCAATATCAAAACCGCGTGGTAATTTGATAGCTAGATTCATCAGATTTTTGTATTGGGGGGACTTGATATAACATTTTGTATTAGTGGATGGATTTGATTAGATAATTGAATATATTAGGATTCGTTTAAAGAAGTAGTGAAAGCCAGTAAAATTCTCTTGTTGCCCCATTAACTATAACGCAATGAGAAATATTTTTACAACAGATGATGATAAATATTCTATTTTACATTTATTACATTAGTGACTATTTCTGGATAGCTTAAAAATGAATTTAGATCATTTATGGAAACACCATGACAACTTTTGATGAGGATCTATAAACTCTCACCTTCTTGGAATATTAAGAAGTAGTGAAATGAAATCACTCAAATCAAAACAACATTAAAGTTCATACAACTAGTACTATCCACATATGAACAAAGAAATGAGTTGACCATAAAATTTTCTGGCGATGCTCTTATTGGGCGGGGGATCCTGACCTTGCTTCATTGGCACGAGGAGACATGGGGGCTTGAAAATAACCAGAAATTTACCTGTCCTGATATAAAAGTCACCATCGCGTACCTACACACAAGTGAGATTATTCTCTGGCCAGTGGCCAGCATGTCTACGCGCAGTGCATGGACCTGGTTATCATCACGGGCTTGACCAACGAGAAGACGCTGATTAGTAATAACTAAACGCCATCGCAAGCGCCAATCTCAATTCGAACAATTATTCAAGTGAAAGAAATAAAACAAATCTGCATTGGGGCAATAAACAATTGAACTCCTCGCTGTGGACTGTCGGACTGAGATCGACCCCCCTTTTAAAAAAATGTTTTAATCCTGTTTAGTTGTAAGTAGGGCAGACAAAATGATCGACTGTTCCATCGATTGCCTCTAAAAGCGCATTTAGAACCTACCTTTATTGATTAAATTATTCTGTTCTCATGACTGATCATGAAGGATAAGAGGTGGATGTTGTTGTCTTAATGCTCCAGCTTCCATGACGAATTGACCTTAGTATCAAAACTCATGATGTTTTAACTTAAATATTAACAAAAAAAATAAAAATTGCATGCATATATATATATGAATGCAAAAATTCGAACTTGTTATGAGCACTTCAAAAGATTCCACCACTGCATCATTTGCAAGACCATTCCTCACCCATCATATAGAAGTCCCTAGGGTTTGTTTTCACAACAATCCTCCAAGGTAGATTCCCATAAAAAACTCGTTGCGCTTGAGATGCTAATACGTAAGGTTCATCACGCAACTGATTGCCTGTACCTTGGCGAATATCCGCCCAATCAAATTTAAAAAGACAAATTTCAAATGACCAAAGTAATCTGACTCAATTATTTCCGTCGAAATTCCGTAGTAAGAAATATCTCCCAATTAAATCACGACAACTGCATTATTTTTTAGTTCTTTTCCAATCTGCGGTCTACCATATGAAACCTGAAACCATTTGCACAATATCCTGTGGATTGTTTGACAGTATTATTAGCTCCTCGTGCCAACCACTTTATTTCATTTGAAACTCTTTCCCCTCCAGATTTTCTCGTCGTGCGACCCATGACAAAAATTAAGGGCCAATGTTTAGTTTGAATCTATTTCGACCATTATAAAGTTTACATTGTCTAACTAACACGCTGTCGAAACCCTTTGCGAAACATTTTGCATTGAATTCCACCGATTACAGCTTGTGGTGGTCGACTTGGACGAATTGTCTCTTTATAAGAGTGGCACGTTCACTATAAGAAATATGAAAAAGGGTGTTAGATTTTAAACAGTATAAAGTAGTAAACTCTTGTTAACATAAGATAATAGCTAAGATGAGTAGGAAAATGGACCGGCAAAACGGGGCCACCGAAGCAGAATTATATTAGCATAAACCGTGAGCTTGCGTTAGTGACTTCTCATCTATGCTGCAGAAGTCCTAACTTCCTGAATGTAGCCCATCTCTGCAGAATTTCCCCCGGGACATTTCACTATCGTTCCCCGATATATTGGCGAGTGAAGCCAAATATTTTCAAGGACTTTTTTTTTCTTTTTCATTAATTTTTCATTTAGGTTAAAAGCTACGCTTTATATTAGTTATAGTAAGATGATAGCTATCAAGGCGCTGAAAAAGAAAATAGAGAGATAAGAAAAAGTTAGTTTTTCTTGTGAGACTTCTCAATTTCTTTGTACCCTAATCATGATAGAATAATATCATTGTATTCCTACTTTCTTTAAGGTCTAGTGGTTTCGTAGAGTGCCTCTATGTGGAGATTTAGTCTAGTTTTTGTTGAACTTGATAACAAATTTTTTTAGTGTGTCCTTCCGATTATGTTATTTCACTATTATGTTATGCCTGGCAACGTGTGCTCTTGGATCATACAATTCATCATAGGGTAATTTTTCCTTTGTCAACAAATAAATTTTCTTTGTATCATTTCTAAGGAAGTTAACAATTGGGGGTCGGGGGAAGGTGGGTGGGGGGGGTGAAAATTTGCGTTTGTGGATGGAATCCCTCCTACAAGGGTTACAATGACAACTTGGCCCAAGAATTCGCTGGTCCACCATGAAATGATATAACCCATTTGTTCTTCATAAAGAGTTGTGTTATTTTTCTGGAATTGATATGCAATTCCTAGCAATTGGTATTAGAACTTGGCTTGGCTAATCGAGAACTATCTTTATCAAAAAGATCTTTATGCACCACTTAAGAGTTTGAAACTTGAAATTGTAGAAGTGGATCCAACAGCAAAATCGAGATGAAAAAATCTTGATCGGAAGGCATTAGTTACAATTTATCTAGGGCTAGCAAAAAAGACATGGTACCACATTGCAAAAGCAAAAAACTACAAAGAAGCCATAAATATTTTAAAAAACAAATATATATGAGAAGCCACCCCATCAGATCATGTATTTTGTTGAAGAATTTGTTTATATGAAGTTATTGACAGAAGTTCCGTAGTAGAGCATATTAATAGTACCACAAAAGTCATGGGTTAGTTGGAATCTGCAAGCACAAATCTGGATATGAAGGTTCAAGCTTTATTATTTTTATGTTCCCTTCCAAAAGGTGTGACATTCTCAATTTGACTCCAATCTATGGAGTCAAATCACGAGGGTGATTGACAGGTTGCAAAAAAGCTAAGAAGGCCACTTTGAAACGAAAACTCAATTTGTCATCAGCAAATCGTGAAATTTCATAAAAAGTGAAAACTGATCACAAACGAGAAATTGCGTGGGCCCAAGCCCATGAACGGGTCCATTAGGCCATTCAAGCCCACCCTAACCCTTTTATAAGTTTGCGCATTAATATGAGTGCATGAATAGTGAAATGGGACTATGGTTTAGTGTAATCCTCATTTTGCCTCTCCTAGAAGCCTACAACTAATGGGACAAAATTGTGGGCATGAAGGAAGGAGAGTGGGTGCCCAAATGAAGAGGAAAAAAGAAGAAATGACCAACTTGGCTAGCTCACCTAGTCTATCTCCTATTCTAGCTCCAACATGATGTTTTGCGTTAAACGAAACTTGGATAGGAAGGTTGCAAGAAGCAATCCAAGCTAGGTAAGTCTTGTAATTTATTCATTATTCTATTGGATGTTAAATTGGTGGATTACGCACCCGCATGATCACCTCACATGATAGGGAGTAATAAAATGAACTCAAGCTGCTTGGTAAACATTTTTTCGTAAAAAGAGCGGTATCGAAAGAGCATTAGAGAAATCTAGTGTAACCAAGTTCCCATATTCAAATTCTTTGATTCATAGGAGTATAATAATTCTCCCGTTATTTTACTTAAGTATCTAATCGACCCACTATAAACTGATTAGTGGAGACTCATAGATAAAATTGATTTGCATGCTAAAAACTTAAACTTAAGTCGCAAATTGGTATGCGATTGGAAGAGCCCAAGCTAACTTTAGACTTAGTAATCCATTAGTCAAACTCTAAGTGATGCACCCGAGATTAGGTCACCACAATTCATGTTTAAATACATTGAATATAGTTTAATAGGGTTTACACATGTCATGTACTAATTTGATTTATGCATGTCATTCAGTAATTTAATGTATGCATGCTCATGGTTTAGTCCATCTAGAATTCTAGTGATGAATTTGCACGCTCGCTAAGTTAACGCGAAAACACCATAAAAAATTAGTTTAGATTACATACTAATTAATTTTGCATCATAATCATAATTCATCTATCATCTAATGAATTTGCACGCTCGCTAAATTAACACGAAAACACAAAAAAAAATTAGTTTAGATTACATACTAATTAATTTTGCATCATAATCATAATTCATCTATCATATTATTGCATGTTTGCTTCCTAAGTGTTAGTTTACAGAAACCGCGTAGTGGTGGATATAGTGAAGCTTTGCATTGCTTGCTTAGCGCATCTAGGTACTTTGCATTTTCAGAATTTATTTATTTATTTAATTATCGGATGTTACATTCTTGCTAGAGCACCCGCGTAATCACCCCTTTTATGTTGGTTTGTTTAGGATTAAAATTGAAAATATTAAGAGAAAAAGTACTGAAATATTGTTAGATGAATCTACCATAATCAAATCTTATGAACCTTTGGTTTGCACAAGTAAAAGTACTCTCATGTTTTACTTGAATGTCTAATCGATCCATAATTAATTAGTGATGGCTTCTAAATAAATTGAATTGCTTTTTTAAAAATGGTTAATTCAAATTCAAATGTGCAATTGATATGTGTTTGAGAGGGTTTGCAATATGTAACAACACCATTTTTTTTTTTTTTTTCATGAGTAACCATTTGTGGCCGCTTAGTAATCCATTAGTTTTCCTTAGTGTCTCACCTTGAGAAGATCACAATAAGTGGTCAACTAGCTAAGCGCCCAAACCTTTGTCGCAAGCCCTTCGTCCCACGTTCCAATGCTTCAACTTGTCCAAACACAATTCTAACTTATCTTAGTCTTGAGCTCTGATGTAATCTTCAATCCGACAAGAAATTAAGCGACAAAATCAACACATGCGTTGTTTAGAATACAACGATCGAGGTTAGCTGGCCTTTTTTTCCAAGTTTGATGTTCAATATACCATATGTAATTCATAGGCAGATCAGCCAAGCCGAGTTGGGCCCTCTGATCAGACTAAGAAAATCATCTCGGCTCGCCCGTCAAGGAAAATATAGAGGAATTATGTGCACTGAGCGAGCTTGGGCCGGGTTAATGGGGCTGAGCTGATCCTTCTAGCTGTAAGCCCTTGTCCAGGCTCACCAAAAAGTGCTTTCAGGCGCTTGCGGCTTGGGTCGATTCTTGGCTGGCCGCTCATGATCAAGTCTAGTTTAATCAAACACCTTGCTACCATATAATTGCTTAATTAATTCCTCATAAAACACGTTGTTAGGGATAGGTTAATGATATGTTCTCTAACCTTCCTTTTATAGTCCTAATCTATACAATTTCCTCTAAGTGTCCATCTTCAATAAATTATCACATATATCTACTACATATTAATAACAGGTTAATTTGTCTTCCGTTTATAGATCTAATCTTCTTAATTTTCCCTTAAAAAAAAAAGAAACTTCTACTTATATTAATTGCAAAAACTCATTTTTTATTTTATTTTAAAGGATAATTGGATTATATTTTGAACCTCACACTACACTAGGATGGTATGAAAAAAAACAGTAATATTAATCAGAGTTGATGTTAGGCCGTCGGGCATGTTAATCACTATCCTAATCACTAAATTGTCCTCAATCATGAAAAGATTGCAAAATATCCAAGGTATAATTAAGCCCTCTAAACTCTTTAACTATAGACATGCGAATAAATGAAAGCAGAAAATAGTAAAATTTGGAAGCATTGTTAAATAGGATGTTAATGGATCCAATCAAAGTACCCGTAAAATTAAAGGCTTCCAAATTTAGTAATATGGTAATAATGTCCAACTTTATCCTTCTTTTTTCGTGCTCCTTTCTTTGGTGCCTAGGATTGTTTTCCCACTCACAAATACATCACACAATAGCACTAACAGCATAGTATTCGGTAATATGAGTCTTGCGCTTGATCTTTTACCGACTAGTGTCAAGACGACAGCCATGGATGTGTTTAGCGAGTTACATGCTAGGGCCTGCAAAGTGGTTATTGGGCTTTGAAGGGGGTGGACGAGATCTGCTTGGCCCGTTTATAATTAGGCTCGGATGCGAGGCGGCATGAACAACGCCGAGTCACTGGAAGGCGAGAGTTGTGAATTAAGGAGTGTCTGATACACCGGAAACCAATTCGAAAATGTCGATGTCTTGAAGTTGCAAAGTCCAGACTTCCAGAATGTCAAGAAGTAGCAAAATCCTCCTTCCTTTCTAATTAAGGTTTGGTCACTTGGAATGAAGAGTAACGAGGATAAAAAATCAGAATGAAAAATGTTACTTTAATTGGTTTTCACTAACATAGGAGGACATGAGGATGAAAAGAGGTGAATGGGAATGAACGAATCTAAATGGTAACTTTAAAGCAGATCGAGAAAACTTGATACGTTAGGTACATATTACGACGATCTTTATTTTGCTTACACTAAAGGTAAATTACAATCCTTACATTTTTATTACAAGAGTTACCAAACATAATAATTTGAATATTAACATCCAATTTCTTAGTCTTTATTGCGATTGCTACTATTTTATTCCATTGTTTCAATCAATGAATCGAACAAGTCACTTTCTCTAATCATGTTGTCTCTCATTTTGAGTTTCGTAGTGCAAGGCCTAGTACCTTGGTAGTTCAAGCTTGACACGATCATCCTGGAGGGACGAATATGCAGGTTTCAATAGGATTAGTCGATTTGGAAATTTGGATGCTCCGTATTACCATAACTGTCACTTGGTTCATCATCTTGTCATTCATATAAATCAAAGAGTTCATGACACCATGCACTAAGAAATCACATTGGAGAAGACATCACCAGCAGTTTCGCAATAAGGTCATTGTCCATGCGTCCAGACATAAACTCACCATGCTGGAAAGTCACTGATGCCCGTGCGTGTACTTGAAATAATATGTTATTAGAATAAAGATGCTTTTCCCCCACAAAAGAGATACTCCTTTTAACCAAAATCAAATCCCTCGAGCTTTCTCATGTTTCATGATTAAGCTTTTTATCGGGTGACAACTCACCCCCATATCTCGATAAAGTTCCTTTTGTTTATCCCTAAAATGATCTTGTCTCAGTTGGTGAAGAAGCTTTGTTGCTGATGTTTTCTTGCAAGCAATCAAGTCCGGCCTTTGACAAATTTGAATCTGTCTCGCTGGGCGCCATTAGTGCATGGGATTCTTTGCTTTTTGTTCGAAAGAGGGAAGGGAAAGGAAATGGAAACCTATGAATTTGGAGTTTATATTTTATTTAATATTTTTTCATATATTTGGTGATCGATATGTTTTGACTATTTTCAATAGGAGACACTTAAAACTTCTATTGATATAGAGATATTGACATATGGAATTGCAAATTACTCCTTATAAACTTTCGAGATTAAATTTTTTTCCCATTGTCAAATATTGGAGGAAAAGTCGTAATTAGAAATACGAAATAACTTGGGGCTTTACAAACATGCATAAAAAGGCTAGAAGAAAAAGGAAGGTTTTGAATTTATTCGAAATTTAATATTTTGAAAGAAGATTAAAGTACACGCAGAAGTCCTAAGAAAGTTGATAAAAGAAATAAATCAAATTTCTCTTCGAACCACCATTGTGAAAATTTTATCATTGCACCAATAGCATTGTCAATTTTTATTGCAGTTTCAATTTTCTCTCCACTTTCTCTTTATTTGTTCCTATTACAAAGACAAAAGTCATTTATGGTACTTGAACTTTTATTGTATACCTGATGCTGCTCTTAAACATTTTCAATTAAAAAAAAAACCTTTTCAATTTTCTTGAATTGTGAATTTTTCTCATTAATGTTATTGGTCCTTGAAGTTAAAATAGAAATAGAAATGCCAACCATGACATTCACTCAATGGAATGTTAACAAAAAATATTTTAAAAAAATCCCTTGAAGAGAGAGGGAGCAAGAGTAAGAAATATTATGGGGGCGGCCTAGCACTAGGATGGTAAGGGGGCGGGGTGGGAACAGGAATCACGTCCCTGTCCCTGTCCCCTCCGTCCCCCGTTCCCGCTATGAAAACTTGCCTTGTCACTGCCTTGTGCCCCACAAAGGCCGGAGCGATTTTTATTTTGCAGTACGATGCATTACATTATATGAGAAATATTTTTTTACGTTGTTTAACAACAATAATCGTGATGATTCATGAATGGTCTCATGAGTGGGTTAAAAAAATGAAGTCAGAGCCTATATATTATATTTGGATAGAGAACAATCAACATTTTCAAAACAAATAAATTGATATCCACATTATATTGGCTAAGGTACATAAAATTGTAAAAGATAAAGTTTAGCTCTATCAAAATTTTAGACCTTACTAGATAACTGTCATATTGGCTACTATCTAGAAACTTCTTATTTCCATTTTCTAGCATTATTAGTTCTATTAATAATGCCGGAGTATACCTCCGAGCTTTTTATACTTCATCTAATTAATGAAAGTTACATTCTTAGCCCCCAGAAAAATGAACTCAAAGATCGATTTGATTGAGCCATAAGCTCCAACCATCACAAAATTCAATGTGGGATAATGTGAAAATAATATATATATGGAAACAATTGACCCTCAATACTTACCTAAAAGCACGTTCAAGCTTGCATCTCCAATTAAGAGCAATTCATGTAAGGAGAAAAAGTTGTTCTTAAAGGTTATTTTTATTTTTATTTTTTTATTCTAATCCAAAATACATACCTAACAAAATGTATTTCTAAAAGCCATACGTTCCAAGTGAATTCGTGGGATGGCTAATATTTGCCTCGCTGCGCCTTTTAACCTGCTGTGTAACCTCCCAAATGCCCCTTTTGCGGGGCAGTCTTGGTTTGAGGCAGTGCCCCACGGGGCAAGGTTTCGGCTCGTCCTGTGCCCGTCTTCACTAAGCACCACCCAACGTCAGGTGAAGGGCCTCAGTCCCATGTCACGCTCAGTCAAGAATCATGGTATCTTGCATCATCAGGGGAGAGAGAGAGATGAGAATCGCCACCCCCAACACTCTGCCGGGTGAGGGTATGAGGGCGTCGCAGACCTTCTCAACTTTTGCAAGAGGATCACAACCCTAGCATGTGTGGTGGTGAGGGTTGCGATCTTTCTATCATGCTTTGCGAGAGATGCAACCGACGTCGACATCTGGACATTGTAGTCAGAAATTGTGCCCTTGTCCCTTTCTTTCTCTCTTCATGCGTTCGCGCAAGAAGAGCGTGGCTACCGTGATAGAGCTTTAGAAGATTCTCCAGGCCAATGTCTGAGATAAGAGAAGGTGAGGCGACTATCGCGAGAGGCTAGGTAGTGGCATCCTCTCCTAACATGCTTGTCATTTAAGTTTCTATCTCACATCATCACTCATGGTCCAATTAATGCTAACATTACAGACGATGATGGCATTTCTAAATATATTTTACTTTTAATGATCAATCAACATGAGCAAAATAGACCATAACTGAGGACCCAATCGATAGAATCCATCCAAGTACTAAAAGAGAGGGCTACTTTCTACTCCTCGGCTTTCTTTTTTCTAAATCTCCCCAACCCAATCCCCTCTCCTCACCCAAAAATAGATAATTACTTTCTCATCAATTAGTTACAAACAAATCATTAACTATTTCTCCTCTTTGATGGACAAAAATAAAATCTCCTATTTTACTAGCCAAAAGAAAAATCTCGACTTAGCAAAGGCATATCATATTAAACATATGTCAAGTGACATGTATTTTTAACCAAAAAAAAAAAAAAGTGTTGAGTTGGAGTCGGTGAGTAGATTTGGTCGACAAGAGCTCTATTGTTGGTTGGAGCAGAATAATCGACGAGTGAAGAATGCCAACATGATTGACTAGAGTACAAATGAAGTTGACGCAAAATGTTTCGTTAGTGGGCTTGGTAATTTCAGGATTTATAACTTTTTGGAAATAAGTGTTGCTAGATAACACGAGTCATGTACAATATGTGCAACTCCTCAATAATTGTTTGTAAGTAATTATAGATAGTGGGCTATATAAATCCACATTGCGCTCATTGTAAAAGTTCGACCAATTACTAAAAGAAAGCATATTGTTCTTCATCTTCATTTTTAGAACATTTATGATCTCTGTATCATTTACATTACTGGCGATTTTCCTAGTATCCATATATCTAAATTCCTTATCATGTACTTTCCTATCTAAAAGTCAGCAAAGGACCCTTCAAACCTCTATTGATTAGATTGATTCTCAATTATGAGGTAAATTATTTTTTGTTGAAACATCTTTTTGGCAAGTCTGATGAGACTCTTTGTTAAATTTGAAGAGATTGCAATGATGAGAACTAGGAACCAACAAGGGACTGATAATGCTGCTCACAACAACAATGCTATATCAAACTTGTAATGATGGTGCTATGCACTCTTATTGTGAAAATCTCGTATGTTGTTTCAATGATAACAAAGATAATCAAAAGCTACTAATTGTAGATGGTGTCGTAAATAGTATTAGGTGTGATCTTGATATGTTGAGTGCTTTGTCGCAATTGGGAACACTCTATCAATATAGAAGGATCACTTCTAATATCCTAGGTGAACAAGTTATTGGACATTGAGATGTCTACAAGTTGAAAGGATCTCTATAAAAGTGAACAAGTTGGAAGGACCTTAATTAAGGGAGACCAAGTCGAGAAGAATGAGGATGATCCAATGAGTTTAGTACAGACGAGGAATCAACAATGATGTTGATGTCCTTGAAAATCTTTGGAAGCTAATTCAATCAAGTAGTGAAGACGAGGAATCAACGGGGATGTTGATGTCCTTGGAAGATTTTGTATGCTAAAAAAGCCAAGGGGACCATTCGAAGACTGATTGGAAGTCATTCCACACGAGTTTGTCAGTAGATAGCATCAATAGATTGATGATAATCAACACTTTCAAATTGCGTTGATATCAAGTCCTGAAAGGTGCTGGTCATCTGCTCATCTAATTAGAACATTTATCAAGATGAAACTAGCTATTACAAAGGCTTGGAGTCCGCATTAGGAGCTTTGGAGATGAATTAAGGCAATTATGGCAATTTTGACAGAAGATAGACATTGATAGGAGCAGTCTAATTGGTTTGGAAAAATTGCCACAACAGTAGCCGTTCTAACACTAGAAATTGAAATAGTGTCCTTTTGCCAATAGCAACGATAGCACCATGAGCTAATTCATGGAGATAAGTCATAGATAGTCATCTAAGGATTGGATGGTTATGTACACCTAATTCAAGAGAAGTGGTAAGGTTGAGTTGGAAACGAACAAACCAAGTCTATAGCTTTGAATGTTCTTCTTTACTTTATTAGAAGTTGTGATGCTAATAATGTCTCTTTGAAGTGCTACTGAGTTGTAACCATAATAGAATCAAGTGTATAAGTGTAAGAGTGGTAGTTGTATCCTAATAGTGTGATCTATCGTGTGAAAGGAACAACATTTGCTAGTTGTAACTTGCAATGTTCATCACTAATGAATTCCAGCTTAGTTGTGGTTGTTAGTCTTAAGAGTGGACATAAACTTGCAAATAAAATTGAACCACTACAAATCTCAAGTGCTATCTTCTATATCTTTATTATCGGCACTCCTAATTTCATTATTTGTTTATCAGCATCACTCTTGATTAAGTTCAATTATTTTTGTTGTTGGTGAAGTTTAACTTATAATATTCCACAAAAGTGCTTTATAGTTTCTCATTCAACCTATTTAACAACTCTCTAAGACATGTTGTCATGCCCCGATCCTCCAAGCACGTGCCCATCCCTCTATGGCCGATTAAATAGTGACGTCCCAGGACGCATCGTCGACCCTTTCATTTTAATACACATGCGGAAGCAAATAAATAATTCCTAGACAACAACACGATGGGATAGAAAAGCAAGCAACAAGGCATAACCAAAACAAGCCTTTTATAAACACTTCAAGTTTATACACAATACTAGACTGTTTACAAAAGATCAGCTCAACAAAAAGGGAACTGTCCTATGACCCATTAGTTAGACACACACGCCGATTCTTCGGTCTCCTCCTCATTAATCTCCGGAGCTTCGGGTCCTCCTCAACTGCTATCTAAGGATCTGAAAATGTTATCCCACAACGGGGTGAGACGACGTCTCAGCAATTTCACCCCCTAAGTCTTGACTAGGAAGAAAATACGCCTTAGGGACTGCTTAAGCACAAGCACAGGTCAAAGGACTTACCTTTGCCTCAGTTCCTTCATGCAAATCAGTATAATTCAAACATTCACCGAATCACATCAACAAATCAAATCATCCAGTCAGATTAAGCCATCGATCAATTGACTTAGTTGATTCCATTTCATCAAGACCATCTCTCGGTCTATCCATTTAATACTATCTATAAAGTCCGATCATATTGAGGACTGCTCACTCTAAGCTGATAATAGATAGTATAGTTCACTTTAAGCTGATAAATAGTATATTGCTCGCGCTAAACTGACATATCAAAGCCCTCAAGCTGATATAGTATACTGACAATGCTCACCAGAAGCTGCTAAAGTATACTGCTCGCGCTAAGCTGACATATCAAAACCCTCAGGCTGATATAGTATACGGACAATGCTCACTAGAAGCTTCTAAGGTATACTGCTTTCGCTAAGCTGATAAATCAAAGCCCTCAGGCTGATATAGTATACCTATGATGCTCACTTTAAGATGATAGATAGTATACTGCTTACGCTAAGCTGATATATCAAGGTCTGTAGGCTAATATCGTATACTATTCTCACCATCTGAGAATGCCACCATGTGTGGGTACACGGTCGGCGTTAGCCAAAATACAATATTTTCCCTTTTGAAAATCCTACTAATTTCAATAGTCTGTAAATACTTTTTTGGCATTGTAAACCGATGCTCGGTATTTTCTAATTAAATACTAAAAATACTCAATTTTGGGATAGATTCCCAAAATTACAAATCTGACTCAATCAGCACAATTTAGCACTCAATTAAATAAACTAACTACACCATTACAATCAACACTAAATTCCGGTCATCGGCTATCCCGGTCTAATTTTCGGAAAATAATAATAAATTAAATAATTACGAAAATTAATTAATAAATGCCAATAAATAGCAAAAATTCACACTTAGGCCGGAAAAGCCTAATTAAAATCCGAGACGGGCCCGGAAAAATTCCGAACCACTTTAAAGAAATACTAGAGCTTGTCTAGGCTCTAATTACACTACTCTAACCACCTAACATGTAATAATGATTAATTAAATTGCTAATATATTCTAACTATCCACCTAATCTATACTTAACTTAAACTAATCGACCATTAAGAATAATTAACTCCATAAGCGGAGATTAGTGAGTAAACTCAATTGATTAACGATCCAGCGGGTTCACTTCGACGGGGACGCGGAGATGATCAATAATCTCCAAAGCGAGTGCACTCTTCAAGGTCCAGAAGGGCTCCAAAACGGGCCAAACAGTGCCTAGCAAACCTAGAAATCTCGGTTTTATTCGGTGGGCCGAAGAGGCTGCTCCGGTGACTGGTTGAGCTAGAAACAGGTAGGGACAAGCGGAGGAGCTGCTGCGAGTCCAGGCGGGGCTTCACGGCGGCAGGCAGTGGCTGAATGGCGACCCAGGGGCTTCGGCGTAGCTTGAGGTGGCAAAGGTTGACAGCCTAAGCATGACAAGGCCGCGGAACGACTGGACGAGCAGGCGAGGCTCACGGGGGTGCGACGAGCGACGCAGTGGCTTGTGGTGGCTCCAGCGGGTGGCTAGGGCGTCGACGGTGGAGAGGACTGAGCTATGGTTTCTTGGGAATTTTTGAAGGTTTCTAGCTGCTGCAATGGTGGGGGTCGACGGTTGTCGCGACCAATTTTTCAAGTGAACCACCTAGGATTTGGCTAATGGATTACTAAGCCTAAACTCAGCTCGGGCTCTCCCAAGCCCATACCAATTCGCGACTTAGGTTCAAGTTTTTAACATGCAAGTGGATTTTATCAAGGAGTCACCGCTAATCAGTTTATGGTAGGCCGATTAGACACCTAAGTAAAATAATGAGAGAATTATTTTACTTCTATGAACTAGAGACTATGGGTACGGGGACTTGGTTACACTAGATTTCTCTAATGCCCTTTCAGTACTATTCTTTTATTTTCAAAGATGCTTTTTGCAGGTAGCTTAAATTGATTTTAAATCTATTTCCCTAACATGTGAGGCGATCATGCGGGTGTGCAATCCATCAATTTAACATCCAAGAAAGTAATGAATAAATTGCAAAACTTACCTCAAAGCAACGAAAGCATCTGCAATGTTAAATTAGAATCCACATCAACAACCCTAGATATGATTTCTAATTAACACGCAATTTCATTTTTTGTTTTCACTTAATTAATGAAAATCATGCAATATGCAATGCAATATTAACTAAATGACCTAATTCTAATGACATGCAATATGCAATGCAATATTAACTAAATGACCTAATTCTAATGACATGCAATTTCTAATTGAATGGACCTAGCAATAATCACTAAATGACATGCATTTCATGAATCTAATCCTAATGACATGCACATGACATTTTTTATTTTTCCTAAAAAATGTAATCTATCCTAGAGAATGGAACTAATTTATTCTAAAACATTTTTTTTTTGTATTTTTCATGAAATTCAGAATTAGGAAAAATGTGAAAATGATCTAACTAGATTAAGATTCTATTCAATTTGCATTAGGAATTAGGTTAAGCCAAATCCTAATTTAAACTAAAATATTATCTTAACCTAAATAATCCTAAAATGCAATCCATCATTTTTGGATTTTTTTAAAAGAAAATTAACTTAAGTGACACGACAACAAATCAAGTAATATTGATACCCAAATTGACGAACCATATCTTGCGTATGAGATCGGGTTGGCCAATTTCACATAAATCGCGAATTGAATCTCGGGCATGAGATTGGATTGACGATTTTTCAAATGATTGTGAGTCGGATTTCGAGCGTGAAAATCGGACTGACAATCACAAATTTCAAGGCAATTTCATATCAAGCAATCTCAATTTCACATAAAAGGGATAATTACACTAAAAAGAGCAAGTAATATGAAATATCAACAATAATAAAAAAACAAACGATAAATAAATAAAAGAAAAGAAAAACAAAATTTACCTAAATTAATTTTTGGCTTTTTTTTTTTTTTTTATTTATTTTTTCTAAAAAGAAAAAGAAAAAGAAAGAGGGGCTGGTGGCCGGTCCGGCAAGGGGGATTCACCGGCTAGGGTTCCGGCAGGGGGTTCCTGCGGGACAGTGCGACGGTGGCGTGACAGTAGGGGCTTCGGGGATCGGCACGGGGTGATGTCGGGATGGCGACAACGTGACTAGTGGGCAACAGGCGGCTCGGCGGCGCGCGGGTCGTCGGGGCTTGCGAATGGTGGCAGCGAGGAGCTCTGCGGCGGCGGATCTCAAGCGATGGCGTCGGGGGTGATGCGGCGCGCGCGCGCGGTACGTCGGTCGCTAGTCTTTGGCTTCGGATTTAGATCTGGAGGAGGAGGGGCGCTGGTTTCGGGTTGCGGGGCTGTAGAGGGCGAGCGACAGCGACGGTTTGGCAGATCAAGGGGAATCAGTGCGGTGGCGATGGACGAGCGGCGGCCGCTTCTGGGTCGGATGCGGGCAGGGGCGACGGGGCTCCGGTGCTGCAAATCAGCGACGGGGCGGAGCGTCGGGGCAGCATGCGGGTCGTCGAGGCTCGCGAACAGAGGCGGCGTCGGGGCAGCGATGACACGGGCGGACGGCGCCGGTAGAGACACCCCCCCCCTCCTCCCCCGAGGAAGTTGAACAGTCACATGGGGGGGCTTTTCCTTTTTTTTTTTTTTTTTTTGTGCTGTTTTGCCGAAAAGAAAGAACCCCCATTTCTCTTGCACGCAATTTATTTTGTAGGTCCAAAAATTGTATCTTCGCGATATATTCTATTTTCCATTTTGTTCGCGCACGATCCCCCTAAATACATCGTTGAAATATACGCACCTCACGTAATTTCCTTTTTGCCTAAAATGCATCCCCTAGTGTATATTACCTGAAAATATGAAAAATTTGAATGGAATATGTGAAAAATCTTCCCCTCACCGACGGTCTAAAAATAAAACAAAAATAACACAAATGTTCCTAAACTATATGGCATGTGATTTTTATTTTTTTATTTTAGTAAAAATTAGCCCAAAAATTTTGCAAAAATTTAGGCGTCAACAGCTGCCCCTCTTTGAAGGTGAGCTCGTAGAGGTTGCTTTCAAAGATAAATTGAGACATAAAGTTTGATCATGCACATGCAATGAATGATTTTTTTTTGTTTGGAAAATGAATTCCATTTTTGAATGCAATTTATATGATGCATGGAAATGCTAATGCAAATGATAGATGAACCTACATGGAATAACTTACATTCAAGGAGGATAGAGTAGTTTGAGGTAGTTGGTGTTACATGTCCAAGACCCGTACCATTTTACGGTCGCTTAGAATAGTAACATGACTTTACAAAGAGACTGCTTTCCCAGGACCCGTACCATTCTACGGTCGCCCAGTATGACAGTGTTTGGTTGTGTCTAGGACCTGTACTATTCTACGGTCGCTTAAATGGGGATTCACTTTTCAGGACCCGTACCATTCTACGGTTGCCTGAATAGGGAAATAGGTGTTGTCTAGGAACCATACCATTCTACGGTTGCCTCGACTAAAAAATTATTTTTCCAAGACCTGTATCATTCTACGGTTGCCTGTTAGAGCAATAAATGTTGTTTAGGACCTATACCATTCTACGGTCGCCTAAACTGAGGTTTTGCTTGGCTAAGACCTGAACCTTTCTTCAGTCGCCAAGCGTTGCAACATAGACCATCTGACCATAACTCGAACTTTTCTTCGGTCGCCTTAATTAGACTGAATCCAGAGAAAATTCTTTGGGAGGCAACTCAATCGAGTGTTGGTGTAAAGAACTCTGGGCTACAAAAGCACGCCAGGTTGATAAAAGAAAACCGGGCTATGGAAGCACGTCGATTCGATAAAAGGGAACCTGGGCTACAAAAGCATGGCAGGTCAGGAACTTCGGGCTACGAAAGCACGCCAGTTCGATAAAAGGGACTTTGGGTTACGAAAGCACGCCAAGTCGGGAACTCTGGGCTACGAAAGCATGTCGGTTTGATAAAAAGGACTCTGGGCTACAAAAGCACGCTAGGTTAGGAACTCCGGGCTACGAAAGCACGCCGGTTCGATAAAATGGACTCTAGGCTATGAAAGCACGCCAGGTCAGAAACTCCGGGCTACGGAAGCACGCCGGGTCTATTAAAAGGGACATCGGGTTACGTAAGCACGCCGAGTCAATGAAAATGGACACTGTGCTACGAAAGCACGCCGGGTCAATATAAAAGGACACCGGGCTACGAAAGCACGTCGGGCCGATGAAAGGGACTCTAGGCTACGAAAGCACACCAAGTCAATATTGAGGACATCTTGAGCGAGTCAAGTGTCGATGCACTTGAGAGAGAATACCTGCACAATGACAAGTATTTAGAGTATGGGTAGAGATATACTTATCTGGTGATATCTCCGATTCTTGGGGATATGTTGTTTGGAATTTAGATATCTGTGGAGGTCTTTCACCTCCTGGTAGAAATAAATTTTGGAACATTAAGGATGCACCTTGAATGTTCGTGAAGGCTTCAAGAGGGATTCTGAAAGGAACCTAAATATCAGGAGCTCTTGGGTCCTGTCAGACATGATTAAAGCAAAAGTGCATTCACCAAAGAAATAAGCAATTAAAGTTATTTTGGAATGCACACTTCAAAATCCACTGAAGTTTTTATCAATTCAATCAAGGTTTATGCACAATGACTTTACCATATTTGCATCACCCCAAATTTCCACAGGAGAGAATTGTCACTCAAGACAATGGCATGGACTTCTTAAGAACATTAAATGATAGACTTTTAGTTAGAAAGGACTTTCACTCACTCTCATTCAGAATGGCTGTTTTATGAGAATCACTCTATCTCACCATCATCATATCGACAAGAGTCTGAGTATTCTTGCAAGCAGTACGACCTTACCAATCTGAGAGGTCTTTAATAGGGACTGTAATGTGGGCTTGGTCAATGGCTTAACAAAGGGACTCTTTGAGTCAAGGCTATTGAAAGAACAACTACGCAATCATCTTCGGGTTTACAAGTCAAGAACCCTGCAAAAATGAGAATGAAATAATCTTGCTTGCACTTCTTCGAGCAATGCTTATAAACATATGACCTCTTACGTTAATTCAAGTGCCCTAATCAGAAGAGACTTTGCAAGGGACGTAATGTAGGCTGGGTTCTTGGGTTGATAAACGAAATGACCGTTTGGCTCAAAGATGTGTATAAGGGTCAAAGTTGATGATCATGTCTTCTCCTTCACCAGGGATGCACCATTAATCTTGACTCCTTGAGTACTGCTCCATTGGGATTCAATTTTTGCAATTGATAGTCATTTATCTTGACTCTTTTTTTTTTCATCTATGGGTATCGGTCTTACTTTTACTAGGCACACCACTTTTCATGCCCCTAGTTTTCATTCACTTTTTCATTCACTTTTTCTTCACTTCTTTTTCATGGGCATTGGCCTTGCTTTTACCAGGTACACTGCTTTTTCATGCCTCTTAGTTTTATTTTGATTCCAATTCTTGCACACAATGCATGCGTTAAGTAATTACACTTTGGATGACACTCAAACTTTCAAGGGTCTTTATTTGCCTTTGCCCCAATGTGGAGGATGATCATCAACTGGGTTTGAAGAAATAAAATTGCAGGCTCAAGTGGGCTATGCAAATGATATAAGTGTATGGGATAGAGAAAGAAATATTTTTCGTCATCCTAAGGCACTTAAATTACCACATGAATTCAATGTAATAGCATGACTTGAAGATTGATGCAAGTGAGAGCAAGAAAATTTCAATTCATTTTCCTCACCTCATGATGATGTCTTACTTCCAACTTGCCCCAATGTGGGGTGGTTCTTGATAGGGGTAATATATAAAAAAATCTTCATAAGTGTATGAGGCTCAAAAGGGTTAAGCAATGGATCGCCTATTGTGTTTGGGATAGAAAAATGAATTGCCCCTCATCATTTCGGTCATCGTACCTTTTGCGAGAGAACTTTTTACCTTGTAGATATGGAACTTCCTACACTCATCTCACAAGTGTATAAGTAGGGGACTGTGTATAGGATAAGGCTTGCCTTTCATCATCCTGAGACGTCTCATTTAGCATGCTTAATCCATTTCACATCATTCATTAAATTGGTCTGTACTGACAATCTTTAATGAAATTGGTGAATTAGATAGGCAAATCTGTCATGCAAAAATTCTTCTTTTGAAATATTACAAGCATTTTATGAACTTGTCAAGAACATCATTCAAGATGTGTTAGGATATCAAGTGCAGATGGTTGTCCATGAATTGCCTCTTATGGACACATGAATTAATCAACTGATATCGAAACTTCGATATTTGATTTGAAGAACACTTCATTTTGCCCTTGCATAAAAGAACGTGCATGAATAGGATACTATGCAACATCAAAGTAAATTCAAATTGCACATCCATTTTGGCTTGGATCAAGATTTTATCCTAGTTGGGTCACTGCCATGCCCCCAATTTGTCATATGATGCGCCATTTTCAGATGTTTTCTCGTTAGGGCAAGAAAGTAATGCTCTGAAATATGAAGTGAATGAGTTAGAAAATTAAACAGGTCTAACCTAATGCATGCTTTTGGAAATGGCTTGAAAAATGATTTTTTTTTATTCTCCTTTTTTGGGAATTTTTTGATGAGGAAACATGAAGAAGCCCAGTCCTCAGATTTTCTCCATGGATGATATTTTCTTTTCATTGTTGGATATCGTCACCGGGCTGGTTTGGTGTACCCCATCATGTCCTCAAAACAAAACTTGTAATTTTTTGATATGCATCAATCGAATTACATTTATTGGAAAGTGATTAAATTGAAATCAATCCCTAAAAAGAGATAAAAATTCCCACGCAGGGGAAGGTGCATGCCCCTAATTAAATGAGGAAATTGAACTACTTAGGATCATGAATCATGTGTACTTGAATTCTTTCACCCTCCTTGATCTTGTGATGCGAACCCTTTAGGTCAGATATTTTTCCATCTAGATATGTCACTAGTCTCTTCATGACGGCATCAAATTCGGCTACCTCAAGAAAATGAGACGGTTCAAAAGGTCTTCTTGGCTTTCTTCTTGGAGTCGCAATTTCTTAGTGAAGATAAATCGCAGCACTTTTGCTTGATGAGATAAGCTCTTTTTGATCCATCATTTTAGCTCTCGATCGTGAACGAATGGGTGAACGGGATCATTCCATAATCACCTAATTCAAATGAACGGGAACATGTAAGCATGAGGTGTAAATAGAAAGTCAATCCATGACAATAATCTAATCGATTTGTCCATTTTTTTTTTTCATTTATTCATGAAAAGTTCGTACAAGAAGGGCATTTCCTAAAAATGGACTAGGAAAATAAAGATAGACACCCTAGCAAGACTAAATTCCCTAGACATGAATTGAAAACAAATTCTCCAAAGTTTTTTAGTTTTTTTAGTTTTAGTTTTAGTTTTAGTTTTAGTTTTTAGTTTTTTTTTTTTTTTTTTTTTTGCAAATGATTCATTGCATGGCAATTTCCTCATTTCATTTCTAATTGATAAATGAATTAGATCAAATGACTAACTTAGGTTGTCATGGACATACCAAAAGGAAATTGCATTGTATAGGGAGAGAAGACTTACTTCACCAAGAAAAATCAATGGCAATCACATAGACATGCGCATGGTAAGTGGCTCGATTTCTAATCTATAAGGCTTATCAAGGTGGAGTCACAAGGATGATCAGACTAGCCACGGGCTTGTGGACTATGTCGGGTCCTCATGACTCCGGCTTGGTCAAAGAGCCGACCCAGGTTGCGGGCATGCAGACCGAGGTGAGTACTCTTGACACCATAAAAGAAACTTCGGGATTGAGATGGACGACTCGTACCGCGGGCATGCGGTTGGAGTGGAATCTATCTCAACACCATCATAAATAATCCTATGCAGCCCAGGTCCAGTGGCAGGTTGTGTGTGCAAAAGTGTAGTGCAAGATGCAAGGCACGCACAATAGTTTAAATCAAATAGCACTTCAATAACTTGAATCTAAAACATTCATTCTCAACTCCAACCTGCAAGACAAAGGGTTATCAATACTACTGCCCTTATACCTCCCAACCTGCAAGAACATTGAACACCTTAAGTGTTAGGAACGTACCTGGAATCCTTGCTGCCAAACAAAAACATTTTTTTTTTCAAATTGAAGAGAAAATTGGCCTAAGTCCACTAAGAGTTTTAACTTAAGACCCCAGCGGAGTCGCCAAGCTGTCGCGACTAATTTTTTGGGTGAACCACATAGGATTTGGCTAATGGATTACTAAGCCTAAACTCAGCTCGAGCTCTCCCAAGCCCATACCAATTCACGACTTAGGTTAGAGTTTTTAACATGCAAGTGGATTTTATCATGGAGTCGCCACTAATTAGTTTATGGTAGGTCGATTAGATACCTGAGTAAAATAATTGAAGAATTATTTTACTCCTATGAATCAGAGACTATGGGTACGGGGATTTGGTTACACTAGATTTCTCTAATGCCTTTTTGGTACCATTCTTTTATTTTCAAAAATGTTTTTTGTAGGCAGCTTAAATTGATTTTAAATCTATTACCTAACATGTGAGGCGATCATGCGGGTGCGCAATCCATCAATTTAACACCCAAGAAAGCAATGAATAAATTGCAAAACTTACCTCAGAGTAACGAAAACATCTGCAATGTTAAATTAGAATCCACATCAACAACCCTAGATATGATTTCTAATTAACATGCAATTTTTTTTTTGTTTTCACTTAATTAATGAAGATCATGTAATATGCAATGCAATATTAACTAAATGAACTAATTCTAATGACATGCAATTTCTAATTGAATGGACCTAGCAATAATCACTAAATGACATGCATTTCATGAATCTAATTCTAATGACATGCACATGACATTTTTTATTTTTCGTAAAAAATGCAATCTATCCTAGAGAATGGAACTAATTTATTCTAAAACATTTTTTGTATTTTTCATGAAATTCAGAATTAGGAAAAATGTGAAAAAATTATCTAACTAGATTAAGATTCTATTCAATTTGCATTAGGAATTAGGTTAAGCCAAATCCTAATTTAAACTAAAATATTATCTTAAGCCAAATAATCCTAAAATGCAATCTATCTAATATCTAAACTTATAATAAATTAAGAAAAATATTACCTAGAATTGAACTAAGTGCATTTTTACCCTAATATGTAATGACGTACAAATGATGCCCTAATTCTACATGACATATGCATGATGATTTTTTTTTAATTAATTTCGAAATTAATAATTGCCAAATAATTAAACATGCAATCCAAGTTAAAGAAAAAAAAATCTAGCAGCCTAAATTGATTGATTTTTTTTTTCTTGGTTTTTTATTTATTTTATTTTTTAAAATTTAGAATAAAATTTCTATTCTAAACATGCAAACCCTAAAATAAGAAATAAACCTAATTCTAACCTACATTTTTGGATTTTTTTAAAAAGAAAATTAACTTAAGTGACACGACAGCAAATCAAGCAATATTGATACCCAAATTGACGAACCATATCTCGTGCATGAGATCGGGCTGGCCAATTTCACATAAATCGCAAATCGAATCTCGGGCATGAGATTAGATTGACAATTTTTGAAGTGATTGCGAGTCGGATTTCGAGCGCGAAAATTGGACTGACAATCGCAAATTTCAAGGCAATTTCATATCATGCAATCTCAATTTCACATAAAAGGGATAATTACACTAAAAGAGCAAGTAATATGAAATATCAACAATAAAAAAAAGATAAATAAATAAAAGAAAAGAAAAACAAAATTTACCTAAATTAATTTTTGACTTTTTCTTTTCTTTTTTTCTAAAAAGAAAAGGAAAAAGAAAGAGGGGCTGGTGGCCGGTTCGGCAAGGGGGTTCATCGGCTAGGGTTTCGGTGGGGGGTTCTGCGCGAGACGGCGCGACGGCGGCACAGCGTAGGGGCTTTGGGGATCGGCACGGGCGGCGTTGGGATGGCGAAGACGTGACCGGTGGGCAACGGGCGGCTCACGGTGCGTCGGGGCAGCGTGCGGGTCGTCGGGGCTCGCGGATAGAGGTAGCGAGGAGCTTCGACGGTGGCAGATCTCGAGCGACGGCGTCGGGGTGACGCGGCCGCAAAGTGGTGCGGTATGTTGGTCGCTGGTTTTTGGCTCCGGATCTGGATCTGGAGGAGGAGGGGTGTCGGTTTCGGGTTGCAGGGCTGCACAGGGCGAGCAACGGCGACGGCTTGGTAGATCGGGGGGAATCGGCGTGGCGGCGATGGACGAGCGGCAGCCACTTCGGGTCGGATGCGGGTAGGGGCGGCGAGGCTCCGGTGCTGTAGATTGGCTACTAGGCGGCGCGGCAGCGCGCGGGTCGTTGGGGCTCGTGGACGGAGGCGGCGTCGAGACAACGACGACGCGGGCAAACGGCGCCAGCAGAGACACCCCCCACCCCGAGGAAGATGAACAATCGCGTGGGGGGGCTTTTCCTTTCTTTTTTTTTTTTACTTTTTTTTTCTCTCACGTCACTCCCTTTTCGCCTTTTGCTTTTTTTTTTTTTTTTTTTTTGTTGTTTCACTCGAAAGAAAGAACCCCCATTTCTCTTGCACGTGATGTATTTTATAGGTCCAAAAATTGTATCTTCGTGATATATTCTATTTCCTTTTTGGTCGCGCACAATCCCCCTAAATATATCGTTGAAATATACACACCTCGCACAATTTCCTTTTCGCCTAAAATGCATCCCCCAGTGTATATTACCTGAAAATATGAAAAATTTGAATGAAATATGTGAAAATTATTCCCCTCACCGACGGTCTAAAAATAAAACAAAAATAACACAAATGTTCCTAAACTATATGCTATGTGATTTTTATTTTTTTTATTTTAGTAAAAATTAGCCCAAAAATTGTGCAAAAATTTAGGTGTCAACAACGGTGAGGGAAGGAGGAGGGGGACAACCTTGGCTTGGAGGGTCCCATTTGATTCAATCCTATCTCTTTTGTTCCCTTGACCCTACCCCACCATGGCCGGCTGGCTCCTCAGCCACTTGCAACTCACCAAGCTTCCTAGAGAAGCTATTGAAGAGGTTCAAAAGTCATGGACCAAGGAGCATATGAATTTTGTTCAATTTTCCCACAATTGGATCGATTCCTCTTCGATTGGACTCAATTTCGACCTCATAAAATCCACCGATGTGTGCTCGCTTAAATTGACATTTTTCCTGGCCTCTAGATCCAACTTGCATCCCAATTTCGTGGTAAAAAATGATTCTCTGAATTTTCCGGTCGAAAATGGCCCTATTTTGATTTTTTGTCGAAAATCTCGGTTTGCCGAAAAATCTTTGGAGGATGAGTCGACGTTTCTTAAATGACTCGTGACATGAAAAAACTTTCAATTTCTGAAATCGAATTCAAATTCGCGATTAATTTCAATCTGGTGCGATTTTAGCGTGACCTAGCCTATCGGGTAGCTTTCAGAAATTTTTAGTACAAATGACCTGTGGTTGATTTTCTTCAAGCCACTATGAGCCTTTTCGACACATTGGCGACTCTCGGTGGTTGTGAAAATCTCGAGGTTTCAAATACGGACATAGGGTATCAAAATGACAGAAAAATCAATCTAGTACCGGTCGACGATAATTTTGCAAATTGGTGGAATCACCCACGTTTAGCCACACATCTCTATCGAACCAACCTATCTCTGATCTCTAATCGACTTTTAACTGTGCCGTAATGATCTCTACAGATGAGCACGGTCAAGTAGTCGATTCCTGGTCGAATTCCCAAGATTATTGCATTAAAATCCCTTAGTGACTTCCTCATATAATCTAGATATCACAAGAGTGATCAGCTCTAAAAATAGCACTATAGACGCGTCGATGAAAGGCCTGATTTATTTAATTGAAAACGGAATTGAAATTCCAGGATGTCACACGTGTTACTAGCCCCAGCAATTCTTAGCCTTCGATTGTTGGAAGAATGGTGGAAGTAATCTTCAACTTCTCGGGCATCTTGCCAAAGAATAGTTAAGGAAGTTGGACCAAATCCCTACATGATGTCGGCCTTGGGGAGGTTGTTCAAGAAATTTAAAAAAAATGATATGGCTATTTATGTGGTGAATAATATGTTAAATGTGATCAAATTGATGCTAATAAACATTGCGAATGCCTCATTGTGACCAAGATCGTTTAGTCAACCACTATAAGCAAATTCAGTGGTACCTGGGTACGTTCTTAACCCATCTCCTTTGTTTAATAATGTCAATAATATGGGTTAGGCTAGTCAACCTCATATAAGGAATATGCAAAGGCATGAATTATGTAATCAAGCTTTAAAACAATGTTGGTTGAAATAACCGAACAAATAAAAATTTGAAAAACCAAGCTAGTTGACATATTGGTCAAGTGCCAATGCGGAAAATATAGGACCGAGGGTTGCATTGGCACCACCTAATGCAAATATTCCGGTAGGCCTAATTTGCTGATTAGCATCAATATAGATAATCCAATGAGAGCAACATTAACCTAGGTGACAAGATGGCAAGCTGAATCCATAAATGACTCAATATGATAAAGCAATCCGACAACTCATAGGTCTGGATAGAGGTATTATAAATCTGTGTATAGGATACCTTGTCTTGAAGGGGTCGATAATCAACCTTTTTCTAGAGGCTCTAAGATCCATGATTTTACCATTTTTACTAATGAAGATGAACAATCAATTATTGAACATATTGGGTAATTTATAGTGCAATACAGGGAAGTGGGAAAAATGAACTCTAACACTTAGGTTCTTCTATCCGTCATTATTTAATTAATTAATTATTTTTCGGAAATTAGATCGGGATAGATAGTGACCGGAACTTTATGCTGATTGCTGTGGTGTGATCTGTTTATTTAATTGAGCCCAAATTTGTGTTGAATTGGTGTGATTGTGATTTTAGGATTTTATTCGTAAATTGATTTAATTTTGGTAATTAATCAGAAAATTACCGAGCGTCGGTTTACAGCGCGAAAAATCTATTTTGGGACTGCTGGAAATGATGGGATGTTCAAAAGTGAAAATGTGTATTTTGGCTAAGGCCGACCGTGTACTCACACATGAGTATTTTTATCCAGTATGATAAAAGTGATAATTTGAATGGATGATCGGGATGTTATACTATATCAACTTACGGGCTCTGATATGTCAGCTTAGATTGCGAGCAGTATACCGGTATACTATATCAACCTACGGGCTCTGATATGTCAGCTTAGATTATGAGCAATATACCTTATCAACTTAGAGTGAGCTTTATTAGTATACTATATTAGCCTACGAGCGATATGTCAGCTCAAATTATGAGCAATATACTATTTATCAACTTAGAGTGAGCATTATTAGTATACTATATCAGCCTACGAGCGATATGTCAGCTTAGATTGCGAGCAATATACTATTTATCAACTTAGTGCGAGCTATATTATCTAATATCAGCTTAGAGGGAGCAGTCCTGATATGAGCGGACTTATTAGATAGTATTGATTTGGCCGACCGAGAGAAGGTCGTGATGACATGTAATCAACTGGGTCGATTGATCGATAGTTTGATCTGATTTGGTGAATTGAAATGATTGGTTGAGTTTTGAGATACTGACTTGTAGGAAGGAAATCGAGGCCAAGGTAAGTCATTTGACTTGTGAGTGTGCCTAGGTAGCCCTCAAGGCACATTCTCTTCCTAATTGAGTCTTAGGGGGTTGAACTTGCTGAGACGTAGTCTCACCCCATTGTGGGACAACATTTCAGGTCCATAGATGGCCGCCCCTCCAGCCCCTCCCGAATATTTTGGCATACCAAAGAAGTTCATAGAACAGAGTCACCATATTCCGATGCATGGGCACCCTGAATAATTAGAATATGTGTTGGTGAAGTCCATCGTCTAGGTGGATGCGGGCTTACTTAAAAAGGTACCCCATCAATATTGGGCATCGTATCGCCATTATCATGATGGATGAAGAGAAGGCCCTGTGTCGGAATTGGAGGTGCCTTTGTATGCATTGGAGGTTGCTTTTGGGAAGGGTACTGCAGACCCTAAAGGTGGATCGGTGATAGACCCGGTGGACCCCGATCTTGAAGACCCAGAATCACCTGTGTATTTTGCGGTAGGCTCCAGTTGGAGTGTGGAAGAATGAAAGATCGTGGAGGAGGATGACCCAGAGTAGACTGGAAACCCCCACCCTTGTCTACCGACTTGTTTTCTATGCTGGTTGTTATAGAACCCGACTCTTGTGTTCGTATTGTAATATGTACAACTGGGGTTGCTTGTATGTATATATAACTTAGTTGTTGTATATGTATATAAGTGTGGTTGTGGTTTTAAGGTTCGAAAAATATGGCCCTACTTTCCCATCCAATTGTTTTATTGTTTGGGGATTATTTATATGCTTCTGCATGCATATTAAAATGAATGGATCGGCGATGCGTCCTGGGACATCACTATTTAATTGACCAAGTCGGGATGGGCGCGTGCCCGAGGGTTGGGGCGTGACATAGGAACTTAGACCTTTGACTCTTGAAAATTACATAACAATAAAGACACCTAGGAACTTAGGAAATGCATTTATTAGCACGGGAACTTGCATTCTTGAACATTCAGCTTCCAAAATTCGTGCTCCTCCCTTGACCAGAAAATAACCCTCCTGAAACTTCATCAATTGGTCATGCAAAATGTCTAAAATGGCCTCCCATCGATAGTTATCGACATACCACAAAGTATCGATAAGTAATTGACATTATTCATTCAAAATGATCCATCGAAGCACAAGATGCCCAATTTCTTTCTTGGCTTGGATAAGTATCGATGGTTTTGAGTTGGCCGATGAAGCTACGTTGGATGCTCTCACATCGACAGGTATAGTTCGCGCTTTAGTAAAAATCAATTACAGTAAGTGTGACACATGTAATGCATGCACACTAGGAAAACCAGTGAGAAATTCTTTCATGTCTACCAAAGCTATTACACATGTAATGCATGCATATGGACCTGTTTGAAGCAACTCAAATAACAAATCTAGGAGGAAGGAAATACTACCTAATCGTAGTAGATGATTACTCAAGATTCACTTGGGTAATATTGTTATCACATAAGACTGAGACATTTCATTCTTTTGAGAAATTTGCTTGACAAATTCAAATTAAGAAATGATACAGCATCACCACAATCAGAATTGACCATAGAGGAGAATTTAAGAATCAAAACTTTGCTTAATATTGTGAGGAAAATAGGGTGGAACACAACTTCTCCACTACTTACACTCCTCAACAAAATGGAGTTGCGAAAAGAAGAAATTGATCACTAAGAGCAATGGCAAGGACAATGTTGATCGAAAGTAATGCACCTACTTATTTTTGGCCTGAAGTTGTTGCCATCGCATGTTACCACCTCAACAGAGTATTACTCAAAAGGCTTTTAGATCATTTTGACAACTTCAAATTGATCCATGTCAAAAGAAATGAAAATGTGAAAGCCAATGAGTGAGAGCAAATGGCATCCGGATACAAAATATCTAGAGAGCTCATTGATTATATTATTACTCAAGTGAAAACATTGCCATCGACAGACAATAGAGTAATGCTAATCTAAAGCACAGAGGAGCCAAACGATAATACAATGTGCCAAGGTTAGAGAACTCCATTTGTTGAGTACTTGAGAAATCTTGTCGCTAATGATAAAAATTTCAAAAGGAAAGCAATCAAATTTTTATTAGTTGGCGACAATTTGTATTGAAGAACAATAGATGGACTATTGTTGAAATGCCCGGGAAAGTACGAATCCATGTTAGTGATGGCTGAATTACAAGAAAGGAAATGTGAGGCATATCAAGCTACAATTAAAATGAAGTGGCTATTAGACATGGCTATTTTTGGCCAACCGTTACCCATAATTGTATTGACTATGCTAAAGGTGCGACACATGTCAAAAGCATGGTCTAGGTCAGAGTGTGCCAGTGTGACATCCTAAAATTTGACCATGTTTCAATAATGTGAAATGGGCTTTTCGTCGACGCGCCTATGGTCATTTTTCTCGGAGCTGATCACTCTCGAGTTAACTGATCTATCAGGTGAGGCCGTTGAGGGATACAAACGTGACAGACTCGAGAATTCAACCAGAAATTGACTGCTCGACCGTGCTAATCGGTAAGGGTCAATACGGTACCGTTATAATCGATTAGAGATCGGGGATAGGTCGATTCGACAGAAGCACGCAATTAAATTGTGGGTGATTCCACCTAATTGCAAAATTCGCTTCGAACGACACTAAACAGATTTTTCCATTGATTATGTACCCGTTACCCGTAATTGAAACCTTGAGATTTTTACGACAACCGAGAGTCACCGACGAGTCGAAGATGCACAAACATGGATCGAAATCATCGACCACGGGTCAAACGTGCTAAAATCCCTAAAAGCTACCCAGTAGGTTAGGTCACGCTAAAATCGCATCCGGTCGATTTTAACCACGAAATTGAATTTGGTTTCGGGAATCGGACGTTCGAGCGTGTCACAATTCATTTATAGGACATCGTCTTGTCTTTCAGAGAAATTTCGTCGAGTCCGGGATTTTTCGAAAAAATCGAATTTCGGATAAATTAGACAATGAAAGTGAAATTCGGATGGGAGGGGAATTTGGCTTTTTTGCTGTCCAAAATTAGATAGTTGTGGAAATTTATATGCAAGAAAGTACTTGGGGACCAAGAAGATTGGCATGAAGACTTTGAGGACCAAGAATGATGAATTAAGATATTTTTGCTTGACTTTCCTCCCCCTCTTCAGCTTCTCACGCACGCCAGACCAGCCGCTCCCCCCCTTCGTTGCTTCGCTTCCTTTCATTTCCCCCCCTTCGTTGCTTCTTCTTTTTCCCCCCTGCGCACCCCCTCTCGCCAAGTGCCCCTCCTACTTATTCTTCATTTTTTTCCCTCTTCCTTCGGACGCCAACCCACTCACGCCAACATCCCCTCCATTTCTCCCTTTCACTGCCACATGTCCGCGACACCCCCCACTTTATTGCTCCACGCCAACCTTCACGCACGTCCACCAACTACATGCCCAGATCATCGTCAAAGGGTTGGAGTAGAACCAGTTCGTCACCCACATCCTCCATCAAACAGCCCACACGCCAGCCAGCCCCATCTTCGTTTCCTATTCTACCACACGCGCAGCACCTCAACCCGGCCAGCAACCACAGCCAGCGGAGCCACCACCACCACCGTGTGCTGCAGCTTCGACCAACCGAGCCAAGCCACATCTAGCATCCCTTGATCCACCCTTCCGCAGAGCCAAGACAGCCCTTGGCCGTAGGTTGTAAGGCCTTTCTTAGCCCCAGCTTAGCCTCCTTTGGTGTCGCCGTAGACCCGAGTTATGGTCGCTGTCGCGCTAAACCTATGAGTTAGCCTCCTAAACTCTAATTGGGGGTTAATTGCACTTATTAGAGGCTTAGTTAGTCTAATTAGGATTAGTGAGAGTTAGTTAGTTTAATTAGATTGGTTAGGATTAATTAGATAGGTCAATTAGACTCATTATCGTAATATACTTATCTTAGTTAGATTGATTAATTAGTCCTATTAGGTGGTTAGATTAGTGTATGTAGATTAATTAGTGTTTAATTTAATTATTTATTAATTAGTGTAAATTATACCGAGATAGTCGGTCGTCAGAATTTCGTGGTGATCATCATGGTTGTATTGGTTTGTGCAATTGAGTGCTAATTTATGCAATTGGATGCTGAGTGATGATTTTTGAATTATTATTTTGAAAATATGAATTTTTGGTATTTAATTAGAAAAATACCGGGTGTCGGGTTTCGACTCCAAAAATATTTTAAGTACTTTATAAAATCGTGGGATTTTTAAAAGAAAGGATATAGCGTTTTATGGTTCAATTTGATCGTGTGTCCACACATAACTATTTTATTGGGTATTTTTAATATGAAGAAAATAGGTCAAGTACATTATTTGAAATTGAGGCATTTGAGTGCAAAGCACGATGTCTTTGGCCGAGATTGGATGTGCGTGTGATCGCTATGAGAACCCGTCACCCAATGAAAGTTGGGTGGGCAATGCTCTTATATGGAATGCCCCACTTCAATGGATGCCGGATCGCGGTAGAGGTCGGATTGATGCTCCTTCGGGAATGCCGTCTAGAAGTAAACGTTGCCGTGCTCGATGGGGCGAGACGACGCTCGGTTATGTCGGATGACTGCCGACTGTCTATCGACTGTTAAGTTGGACATGGCCGATAGGTCATTATAACTAGGACACGTGTGAATGATTGAGATAGCCGTACCTGATTATGGGACAAAATTGTGTGGCACGGAATGAGACGTGTCATAACGGTTTGGCCTCATAATCGGGACCTTTGTGAATATTTGATGATTGATGTGCAGTGTTTCAATTGATGTGCATATGTATATGAGATGTACTAATGTGCAGGGAGGTGCTGTGGCGAGGTAAGTCTTATATGATGCGTGGTTAGGCAGCCTCTAGATGAATTATTTTCCTAATCGGGATTTAGGGTGTAGACTCACTGAGACATTGTCTCACCTTGTAGTGATTTACAATTTTCAGGTTCCTAGTGTGAAGAATCCGGAACCCGAGGCTGAAGGGTCTGGAGCGTAGGTGGCCTAGGGTTTTCTTTTTGGACATAGACTTGTGTATAGACTTGATGTGTTTATAAAGTGTGTTTTGTTTAAATTGGTTGTCCTGCTTTTCTATCTCATGTTTATTTGTTATCTAGAGATTGTTTAATTTGCTTTCGCATGTGCAATAAAATGAATGGGTCGGCGATGCATCCTAAGAACGTCGCAATTTGATCGACCACCGAGGGATCTACGCGCGCTCGAGGTTCGGGACGTGACATCCCCGCCCGTAGTAGTATTAGAGCTGGTTAGTGTCTGGAGTGATAAGGTGCGATGGGTCTTGGGATAGTTAGTAGGAAGGGCATTTTTCTTATGCAGGTGCATGTGATTGATAGCCGATTCTGTGTGGAATTGGAAAGCAGGTTCCGTAGAGATCCTATAGAATGAGCGATTCGGAGCAGGGGACTCCTCAGGAGAGGACTATTACGTCAGCCTCTCGGGGTAGGACGTCGACTAATGTCAGTGCTCGAGATAAGGCGCAGGCTCAGGCCAACGCTAGTGAGAGAGTATTGCCGCAGGCCGGTACTGGTCTAGCAGCACTCGGCGATCCTAGAATCGATGGAATCGTACAGGCGCTCGAGACTTTGGGGAATATGATGGGGTAGTAGGCCTAGAATCAAACCGCCACAACTATTGTTGTCACTGCCGCCACTATTGTCGTAGTCGCCTTTACTGCTGCACCCGATGAGGTCCAACTTGGAAATGTGATTGGGGAGCGAGCCGCTGCGTTTGAGTTGCGGTTCGTGCACAGTAGAGATGGTAAACGATTTGGGAAGAAGCCGACGACAGAAGGAAAGTACCCCATTTGCCCCAACCAGAAGAGTGGAATCGTAAAATTGGCACCCAACCCGAATAGTGTGTGTCGTTTCTGTAGGAAAAGACATGGATCTGCCCCGTGTTTTGCTAAAACAAGGGCTTGTTACGAGTATGGCTAGTATGGCCACCCGATCAAGGACTGTCCGCACAGGCCCATGGGAGCTCAAGTACCACCGCCGCCGATGGAACAGAATATAGGGAATGCGCCGCAGATCACACATCGGAGCATTTTGAACAGGCCTTTGGTGTAAGGAATGGTGTATGCTGTCACTCGACGGGAGGCAGATGACTCACTAGACGTGGTCACAGTAGGGTGTCCTGGTAGAACGGGAGCATGTTACAGATGTGGTCAGCACGGCCATCAAGTGAGGAACTGTTCGTGTAAGTCCAGGGGAGCACAAGCACCACTATCGCAGATTGGGCGCAACTAGGATGGTGAAGGGGACATGAATGAGTCGAGCCATGCACTGATCAAGAGAAGAATAATTATGGGATAATTTTATCAAAGTTGCACAGCGGAATTTTGGTTAAGCTTGTAGAACTTCAGTTTGTTGTAATGAAGTCGTAGAAAGGAGAATTACTGGCTAGAGTTGTACTTGACTATTTTGCTTATGTATAACTTTGATGTCATATATGAAAAGAGTTAGCTCAAAGAGCATCTTGCTGTAATGGATTGTTATTGTGAAGTACTCTAGTTTAACCCGTTAACGTGGGGAAGTTTTGAGTTTGTTGGGAACCGAGAAGGACCCTTGATTACTTTAATCTTGTCGCTTGAGGCAACCCATTTGTTAGACGCCAAGTTTAGTAAATGCGAGTTTTGGTTATCTCGTGTCACTTTCTTAGGTCACGTGATTTCCGGCGAAGGAATCTCCATGGACCCGACCAAGATTGAAGCAGTGATCAACTGGCCAAGACTGACGATAGTGATATAGATAAGAAGTTTCTTGGGATTGGCAAGTTATTACAGATAGTTCGTGGAAGGATTTTCAGCAATAGACATGCTGCTGACTCGACTGCTGAAGAAGGAAGAGAAGTTTGTATGGACGAATAAGTGCGAGCGTAGTTTCCAAGAGGTTAAGTATAAGCTGACTACTGCACCCATACTGACCATTTCATCTAGTCTTGGAGGATATGAGATCTTTAGTGATGCATCGTTTAGAGGATTGGGTTGCGTGTTAATGTAGCATGGCAGAGTCGTTGCATACGTGTCCCGTCAGTTGAGACACCATGAGTTGAATTACCCGACGCATAACTTAGAACTCGCAGTGATTATCTTCGTTCCAAAGATTTGGAGACATTACTTGTGTGGAGAAAGGTTCCAGATCTTTACAGATCATCAAAGTCTAAAGTACTTATTCTCTTAGAAGGAGTTGAAAATGAGACAGTGTCCTTGGACGGAAGTTCTCAAGGACTACGACTGTGACATCCTGTATCATCCCGGAAAGGTGAATAAGGTCGCAGATGCGTTGAGTCGAAAATCTTCGATAGTGCAGATGGTGATTCAGGAGTGGATTTTACTTGAAGGAGCTTGAGATTCGGTTTTCAAATTTAAGATAGGCCACCTTTCAAGCCTTATGGCCACTCTCAGAATTGAACCAGAAGTGCAGATAAGGATCAAGACGCTGCAGTGGACAGACCTAGAGATCCAGAAGATTTTGCAAGAGGATGCAGAAAAGAGAAAGGCTGACTTTCAGATTTTTGAAGACGAAACGCTGAAGTTTCGTGGACGATTGTGTGTACCTGACGATGCAAAGCTTAAGGAAGAGATTTTGTCAGAAGCTCATCATAGTAGTTACAACATTCATCCAGGCAGTGTGAAGATGTATCGCCAAGCATGTCGCCAAGTGTCTGACGTGTCAGCAAGTGAAAGCACAGCACTGTAAACCGAGAGGACTTTTGCAACCTCTCGAGATTCCCGAGTGGAATTGGTAACATATCACAATGGATTTTGTGATGGAGTTACTAAGGAGTCAACAAGGTAATGATTCCATATCGGTTGTAGTTGACAGATTGACGAAGTCTGTCATGCCTCGAACCTCAAGCGCGCGCATATCCCTTGGTGGTTGATAAAATTTGCGATGTCCTAGGATGCGTCGCCAACCCATTCATTTTATTGCACATGCGGAAGCGTATAATAAATCCCTAGACAACATAGATATGGGATAGAAAAGCAGGATACAAATTTTCACACAACACTTTTATATACAAACTAAGTTTTTATACAAAACTAGTCTATAAACAAAGGTTTACTCCAAAAAGAGGAATCCCAAGCCATCTAGGCACAAGACTCCTCAACCGAGACCTCTGAGACCTCCGAGGGTTCTAAGTCTTCCACGACACCATCAGAGGGATAAGATACTCCCTCACCTATAGTAGCTTTGACCGCAACGGCAGGGATGTCGAAACCCTACAGGGGACCTTCCCGGATCCCATTGATCCCATGGCGAAACCACGCCCTAAATCGATGAGGTACCAACTGAGGTTGGCTCTCATCGACCAAGATAGTGGTCACTATGAGCTCATGGAGCTAGGGACTCCTGGAAATAGGGACGTCGATACTTTGTTCTATACACCCTATCGGCCGTCCAAAACGTACTGGAGGAACCGCCATCTACCGACCTGAAAAGATTGAGCCCACAACAGGATGAGATAATGTCTTAGCAAGTTCACCCCTAAACCCTGACTAGGAAGGAAATACACCTAGAGGTAGTCTAACCACACATCACAGATGACTCGCCTCGCCTCAATTCCTTCCTGCATGTCAGTATAGTTCATATACTCAATGCTTATAATAAATGCACACATCTATTGGAATGTCTCACTCAATCTCAATAAATCACAGGGGTCCCGATTATATGGCCAAATCATTATGACACGTCCCATTCCGTGCCACACAATTTTGTCCCATAATCTGGCGCGTTTATCTTAATCAACCACACGTTCCAATTGATTACGACCCCCAGGGCACGACCTACTCGACGTTTGGCGGTCTTCTGGCATAACCAGGCATCGTCTCACCCTATTGAACACGGCAACGTCTACACAAGACGAGTATCCTAAAGGAGCATCGGTCCAGCCTCTACTGCGACCGGCATCCATTGTCCAGAGGCATCCCATATAGGGGCAACGTCCACCCGACGCACATCGAGGACGGGTCCTCATAACCATCACACGATCACTTATTTACGGCCAAGGACACCGTGCATTACACTTAGATGTCTCAATTAAGATAATGCCGAGTGATGATTTTTTATTATTATTTCGAAAATATGAATTTTTGGTATTTAATTAGAAAAATATCGAGTGTTGAGTTTTGACACTAAATTTTTTTTAGGTACTATATAAAATCGTGGGATTTTTAAAAGAGGATATCGCGTTTTATGGTTCAATCTGATCGTGTGTTCTCACAACTATTTTACCGGGTGTTTTTAATATGATGAAAATAGGCCAAGTACATTTTTTGAAATTGAGGCATTTGAGTGCAAAGCACGATGTCCTTGGTCGAGATTGGATGTGCATGTGATTGTTATGAGAAACCGTCACCCGATGAAAGTCGGGTGGGCGATGCTCCTATATGGAATGCCCCACTTCAACGGATGCTAGATCGCGGTAGAGGTCGGACTGATGCTCATTCGAGAATGTCGTCTAGAGGTAGACGTTGCCATGCTTGATGGGGCGAGACGGCGCTCAGTTATGCCGGATGACTGTCAACTGTTGAGTTGGACATGGCCGATGGGTCATAATAACTGGGACACGTGTGAATGATTGAGATAGCCATGCCTGATTATGGGACAAAATTGTGTGGCACGGAATGGGACGTGTCATAACGGTTTGGCCTCATAATCAGGACCCCTGTGAATATTTGACGATTGATGTGTAGAGTTCCAGTTGTTATATATGTTTGCAATTTACATATGTATATGAGTTGTACTAATGTGC
This sequence comes from Eucalyptus sp. ANBG9806169, assembly GCA_014182395.1. NCBI lineage: Eukaryota > Viridiplantae > Streptophyta > Magnoliopsida > Myrtales > Myrtaceae > Eucalyptus > Eucalyptus sp. ANBG9806169. Next base: position 38,415,964 of record CM024583.1, on the reverse strand, counting down.
AGGGAGGTGGTGAGGTGAGGTAAGTCTTATATGATGCGTGTTTAGGCTGCCTCTAGGTGAATTATCTTCCTAATCGGGGTTTAGGGTGTAGACTTGCTGAGACATTGTCTCACCCCGTCGTGGTTTACAATTTTCAGGTCCCTAGTGTGGAGAATCCGAAGCCCGAGGCTAAAGGGTCTGGAGCGTAGGTGGCCTAGGGTTTTCTTTTTGGACATAGACTTGTGTATAGACTTGATGTGTTTATAAAGTGTGTTTTGTTTAAATTGGTTGTCCTGCTTTTCTATCCCATGTTTGTTTGTTGTTTGGAGATTGTTTAATTTGCTTTTGCATGTGCAATAAAATGAATGGATCGGCGATGTGTCCTGGGAACGTCGCAATTTGATTGACCATCGAGAGATCTGCTCGCGCTCGAGGTTTGGGGCGTGACAGCCAGCGTCAGTGATGAAGCTTATTATTAAACCTTGGCCTTTTAGAGGATGGTAATGGACAAATAGGAAAGATATACTCTCCTTCATCGAAAAAGCATAGCTTTTTCTTGGTTGCCACCGACTATGTCATGAAGTAGGTCGAAGCAACCTCGTATAAAAACATTACGTAGAAGACATTAAAGGGGTTTATTGAGAAGCAAATTATTCATCGATTTGGCATTCCTAAGTCTATAATTGCTGATCAAGGAATGGTGTTTACAGGACAAGAGGTATTGAACTTCACCAAGTCAAGGGGATAAAAATGATCCATTCATCTTATTATGCTCAGGCCATTGGTCAGGCCGAAGCCTCAAATAAAATAATCTTTTGGCCTAATTAAGAGACATTTGGAGGACAATCCAAGAGAGTGGGATCCTTTGTTATCAATAATGCTATGGGCTTATCGAATATCTAAAAGATCCACTACTGGACGTCCATACATGTTAACATATGGCCAAGTGGCTATTCTTCCCTTCGAGATCATAGTTCAGTCATTGAGAGTAAAATTGCAGGGTGAATTGGCCAAGGGAGAATATGATGAACTGATGTATACCGACATTGATGAGTTGGGCAAAAGTAGAATACCGCCTTGGAGAAATTGGTCCTTCAGGAAAATAGAGTCATGAAGGGATATAATAAACACATTAAGAAGAAAAAGTTCAATATTTATGATCTAGTATGGAAAATTATTTTGCCAAACAAGTATGGATAATGAGAAATTTGACAAATGGTCGTCTACTTGGGAAGGACCATATCTGGTTATCAAAGTCCTTACCAGGAATGCTTATCAATTGATGGAAGTTGAGGGCAAGGAGTTGCCTTGCTCCATTTATGGTAAATTCTTGAAGAAATATTATCAACTATGTGGGAAATGCAAGAAGATGAGTAACAAGGGAGGTAATAAAGGTCCGCCTTTCACTCATTCCATGTTCTCCATACAAAACATCCCAGAGAAAGAGAAAGTTACTACTTACATTTATCCCTCTATACTCTACCGCATCCTACCTACCCTATCCACATTGGTTCAGTCCTAGGTGTCTCTTGAGATTGAGAGCAAAATTGGTGAGGCGCATTTCAAGGCGCATATTGCCTTTGGCTGCCAGATTGCTCTAGCCTTTTCCAATTTGTACATAACTTCGTGCAAAGTGGCGCTCTCTTTCTCCAGGCGTTTAAGTATGATTAGCTGGGACTCAACAGGCTCGTTGATCTGACTGAGAAGTGATTCAGTGGCCGAGACATTAGGGTCCAACAGGGCTAGGGTGTTCAGCTGCACAGCCTTAGCCATCTCGTTCTCCGTCCTTTCTGCAGCACTTAGACACCCATCCAGCTTTCTGTTGAGGGCTTTCACCCTATCTGACACTATATCCTGGAGATGTAGGAATTGAGAATGCATAGTATGAAGGGAACTCTGAGCATTACCAGTTCGTCATGGGATATGCTGATTCATCACTCGAAGACCTTGGACGTTGTGAATGATTATTTGTTGAGGATCATATATGAAGAGATATTCTAGCTGACGGTATTGGATATGACAGAAAAGCAAACATTATAGGTGATGATGGAAATAATACTAGCGACTAACATTACAAAAGAAAAGTCATACATCAAAGGTATTTACATCGACACCACTACATGATCAAGGAAGCATGAAAAATAGACATAACGTGCACTGTAGAATTATATTAAATGCTGCCTGAGCCTTAGAACAAAACTGTGAAGCTGCAGCTCGTGGTCACAATTCAAAGAACTCATCATTTTTGGCACGGCCATTAGAGAGTTCATGAGTCATGGACTTGTAAGTGGCTTCAAGCTTAGAGATCAATCTGGATTGACAAAGCAGGGCGTCTAGTAAGATGTTAGCATCGGCCCGATATATATCAAAAGTGTTATAGGTTTGTTTCAATTTCTTTTCCTTAAGGAATAAGACCTCTTCCAGCTCCTCGACAGCCTTAATGTGCTTCATCCTTGCCTTACGAACTTCCAGGACAGAGTTGAAAGAAAGGGAGAGCTCATTAATAGTAAACTCCAAGGCATGACATGGTAGATAATAAGGCAAATTGGTCAGATATGTGACCAGAGATTATCTTGCTTTCGATTTTAGGGGCCTCGCAGATGGTGTCGTGACCTTCTTTCAGTAGGTCATAAAGTCGGACCCATTTAACCCGGACTTCATCATAGTCAACAGAAGGAAATGGCCTGTCCGATGAAGGGTTGTTCCCAAACGCACGAACACTATTGGTAAAAGGAATGCTAGAGGAGTAAGAACTGTGATTAGAATGCGATTCGTCCACCGAATCATCCACATATTCGCTCGACATGGGTGAATCCCCCAACAGTTGGTGATGGTATATCCAGATGATGAGGCGCTAGTGTTGGAAGTCTCTTAAAAGGATGCAGCATCCCCATAGAATATTGGATCACCTTTGATAGTCCTCTCACATGGGAAAATAAAAGCTCGACAGTCCTCTCACCATTAGTTGAAGATCCCAGAGCTATGTGGGATCCTGAAGAGGTCAAAGAATTTTGAACTTATTCAGGATATTTTGAGTGACCTCATTATAATACATGGCAGCGTTTTTCTCTTGAGGCGAAGCATAAGGAAAATTCATTGAATACACAATTGGCATGGGGATACTTTGGGTCAGCCCAAACTGACGAACACAGTAATGAGGGTTATATGCCTCGAAGCTAAGTGAGAATTTTCCTCCAAAAGAGAATTCCAATATAAGATCGGCGGGAATAAGGATGCTCGACCAGAATGTAGAAATATCGTCATGGACGGAAGAAGAATTGCATACAAAGTTGACATTGAATTTATAAAAGGTAAAGCTTTCTAAGGAAAGCAAGACGTCGAGAAAGCATTCGAAGACTGAAAGTCATTCGGGTAGTGGAAGGAATATGCTATAAAACTTCCAAAGCCCAAATTCACGTTCAACTGGTGATTCGTCTACCTCATTCCAATGGAACGGTGTAATCCGATCTTCGGAAAACAATTGTGGGAAGTATATGCGCAGCCATCCATGCATGATCCACAGCGGACCAAAGAAAGGTTCAGGATGCGCACCAAATAGGGAAGATTGTACATCAATAAGACCTTTATACAACGCAGCAAGTACCATGCGGCCAAGTCCAACATTGAGGCCACTGGAAAGTGCATTTGCAACATCAATGAATTCTTGAGATATGAAAGCAGTCGGCAAACAAAAAATATAACTATAAGGGTCCGTTCGTTTCGCAAAAATATCATGTTTTTTCCGGAAAACATTTTCCTGGAAAATGTCATTTTCCAGAAAATGACTCTATTTTCCGATGTTCGGTCAAAACCTAAAATTTGAGTGGAAAATATTTTCTACCGTTCGTTAGCTCATTTAATTGTTTGGGAAAAATTATCAAAAATTGAATTTTATATTTTTAAAAAATGAATTTTTAATTATTTATATTTTTAAAAAATCGATTTTTTTTTTTTTTTTTCTTCCTCCTTCCTCCTTCCTCCTCCTTCTTCCTCCTCCTCCTTGCCGCCGCCTCCTTCCTCCTCCTTCTTCCTCCTCCTTCGCCGCCGCCGCCTCCTTCCCCGCCCGACGATGGTCGGCTGCCCGCGGCGACCAAGACCTAGTGGCCGATCTCGGCGAGCTTGAGGCTCGGCCGATCTCGCTCGAGCTCGCCGCGAGCTCGTCGGATTTGGCGGTGGAGCTCGGGCTCGCTTGGATCGGGAGCTCGCGGCTCCCTGTAGTCCGGCGAAGCTCGCGGCGAGCTTGGGCGAGGCCCAAGCCCCGCCCGGCCTTGCCGAATCTAGCGAGCCGCGAGCTCCGCCCAGCCGGGCGAGAGCTCCGCCTCACCCGGGATTTGGCGAGGCCCGATCTCGCCTTCACTAGATCGGGCTAGGCGGAGCCTCGCCGGCGTGGGGCGAGGCCGGCGAGGTCGCCGGCTGCTAGCTTGCGGTCGGTCGTCGGCCGTGGCCGGTTGTCGGACGCCGCTGTGGCTGGTCGGGCCAAAGAAGAAGAGGAATAGGAAAGAAAGAAAAGAAAAAAAGAAAAGAAAAGAAATTAAAAACTCGATTTAAAAAAAAAAAAGAATAAAAAGAAAGAAAGCATAAAAATAAAATGAAAATGTATTAATAAAAAAAAAGTAAGAGGGAAGAAGTCATGGAAAACGTTTTCCACTTTTCAAAAGTGGAAAACGTTTTCCTCACTTTAAAGGTTGTTTTTTCTAATGATGGAAAACATTTTCCTTGACTTGTTCATTTTCCATGAAACGAACACCGAAAAATCCGGAAAATATTTTCCCGGAAGTCATTTTCCGCGAAATGAACGGACCCTAAATCCAGTACAACAAAAATGCTACATGCTCTTGAGAGGTGATTGGGCCGTCTAACTTGACATATTTATCCATGAACTCATCGAAGAGTAAATCGAATATCATGGAAGTCTAAACAAGCATATGGTCATTGCCCATGAAATTCCATAAAAGGAGAAAGGTCGATCAAGGACCATATATTGAGCAAAGTGATTATTACCAGACTAGTTGGCAGGAAAAAGCAATTAATCGATGGGGACCAGAACCTTATTCTAGAATCTACCAATCCCTGGGTTAGATCATGCGATGACATACTAACCTCAAGTGCCGTACTAATCCCGGCATTCATCCAAGAAAATCGAGTTGCCATATCATCCTTTAGACACATATAACACTCATGAAAATCTGCTTTGAATGAAGGAAAGCTGTGGAACCGAGAATATACAACTGATCAGATATCCGAGATAGAAGAGTGCTGAAGAGCCAAAGTCTCATTACGCTTGGTAGAAAACAGGCTTTAAGAGATGGAGGACTAATTTGGTGATCAATGAGACTGGGACCAAGGAGGAAGCAATTAGGATCATCCTTAACAGCACTTAGCAACTTAAAGCGGTAGTTACTAGCATGTTCACCCCTTTGGAGAGCATCGAAGTTAGCAATGTAGCTCTTAAAATAATACTTAGGAGCGTTCTACACTAGGGCAAATGATGAAGTAGAGACAAGAAGAAACCTACAAAAGGGGTTCAGGGTTTAAGGAATAAGATAAAGTGACAGTAGATTTCTCGAAGGTATATACGAGCAACCGGCAGCGATTTGAAAATGGAAATAATTATCTGAAGGAATTCAGAGCGACGTGTCAAAATAATATAGGAAATTGGAATATGTATTGGCTATGCACAGAAAAAGAGATGTCAGAAGGCAAAAAGGCATGATCATTATCCTTCGAAGATCGCACAAAGGACGAGGTACTCCTTTAAAAGAAATAAATTCAAATTTATTACTTGTGAAAGAGGTGTAAGTTGACACCCAAATTTACCTCCATTGTCACGTGCTGGTCATGAGGATGACAATAGTAGCAATCCAGCCCGTGTTAGTCATAGAGGCGAAGAATGACCCAAGTTCTCAGAAGCCTTTGGGCTAAGTCTCAATGAGCCCACAAGTGGAGATGCATGGCTCAATGGTAAGGTAATTAATTGCCACGTGTCTGGGCCTTGAAATAGTGTCGTGGACAAAGATTTCAAGTATAATTGGTGTTGAGATTTGAGCAAGAATAGTTGGTGCACAAAAGGGTGCGCAAAATTGCAGAAGTGGTTATTGCTTGTATATCAAGTCACGCGAACGTTGTTGACAAGTCAGGGTACAATGAGGCATGGATAAGCCAGTTAAGAAAGAAGCAAAGAATGTGGGAGAAACTAAGAGTGACTTTCAAGAAAGGATCAACCGACTGATGATTATTAGGTTACATTATAAATACTACAGACCATCCAATGAAGAACCTCCCCTCTAGATCAACACAACCACTGCCTTTGTTTTATCTTTACTTTATCGTACTTTAGCTGTAGTTTGAGATTCCCATCGTCAATTAAATTTGGGCGTGTATCTACACAAATAGGAAGTATATTTTGAAACATGTAGCTTGCAAGCAATTTGCAGAAAACTAAATTTTTGTCACTCTAGCCGTCCCATTTCTTTTTATCTTTTCATTAAGCACATACGAAAGCGTACAGACAACACCCGAACAACAACAAGCATTCAGGAAAACAACCATTTAAAAATATACAATCACATCAGTTATATTTACAAGCCCTTTTTGTCATGGGCCGTTATATTACAACCATTACAAGCTCTATGCTAAAAAAGGCTGAGGTAAATCTTAGCTCCTCTATCGAGACTGCAACCTCTCCATACCTGCAATCTGAAAAGCAACGGGGTGAGTCATGGACTCAATAAGTAAAACCCCTAATTCTCTACTAGGAAGACATCTCATCATCAAAATCTAGTAGGTACAACACTCACAATGCAATGTTGATGATAGATCAATAGCAAACTCATTGCTATCCCCGACTACATGCAAATGTACATTACTGCATACTTTAATGAATGCCCATGAACACATTAACATCTCATGCTTATGCATATACCGGCACTCATGCAAATTCATTTACTATCGTCCTGGCTCAACTAGGTCCTCTCGGCTCAACCGAGGCATCCAGCTTCAAGCTAGGCATCCTAGCTCAACTAGGGCATCCTAGCTCAATTGAGGTATCCTAACACTAGCTCACCAAGGCATCCGGGCTCAACCTAAGCATCCTAGCTCAACCAGGGCATCCCGGGGCTAGCTTACTTGAGGCATCTGGGCTTAAACCCAAGCATCCTGACTCAACTAGGATATCTCATTCAATGATTGAGGCATTGCCACCAACATTATGTGGCGGTGGTCACTTTTTCCTCTTTAGGTGCATCATATAAGTGCATCACACAAACCGGTTTTTTCATCTTTCATCTTAGCCAATGCAAGCAAAGCCCGATGGTGTGAATGCATTCAATCATGTGAACATGAGCAAACCATAAAAAGGAACATTATAACATACATGCAGCTTACACGGGTGAGCACACTACTATACTTGACGACGTAGGCTATCGCCCTAGCCAAGAGTTAGAGATTCTACTTACCTTCGATGAACCTTGATGAACTATAGGTTGTTTTACCAATAAAGGGCCGTCCGATGAGGCAATAGATGAGCAAGGCCGAGAGAGAAAGAGAAAATGACGATGATAAGGCATGAGAGAGAGAGAGAGAGAGAGAGAGAGAGAGAGAGAGAGAGAGAGAGAGAGAGAGCAAGTGAGGGAGAAGAGATGGGTGGCATGTGAGGTATTGGGGGGAATGCTTATATTTATAGGTAAATCTCTCATCATTACCCTTCTAAATAGACCAATAGGATTTCTTTGGGTGGCAAGCAAGCCTAGGTTAGTAAGGTGGCAAGGTTAAGGAGGAAGATGTGGCTAGCCCAATCCCTAGGGCCACACTTGTTCCTTTTCTTATTGGGCCATTTGGGGGGGGGTGGGTGGGTTAAGTCATCTTTGTAATGATGACTATATTAATTAGGGGACACCTAAGCCTTATCACTCAACCTAGCATTAATGCACTATGGTCCAAGAGCATTTAATGTATCTTTATCCCAATCCAAGAAGACTCTAGATGGCTTGCTCCTCAAGTTGGGCATGCAGCCCCTTCCTCTCCAAGTTTGGCGTGTAACCTCCCATTCTAAGTTGAATAATAGTTTCGAGCAACTTTCGAAATTAGTGTCATTACCTTACAAAACAAGCTCGAAAAATTATAAAGTTTAATATGTTTTCGAGAAGATCTTAAAAAACATTTTTCATGCAAGAAACTTAACCAAATTTGTGCTCGGAAAGAGTGAAAATTCACTTAACACAACCCAAAATTAGTCCGTCGAGCAAATTCAACAGTTAGAGAGAGAGACTCATTTTGAATCCAAATCTTCACAAGACTCTTTGAAATTTTAATATGTCGTACATATGGATGTCATTTAAAAATTTTGTGAAGTAAACATGTCCAAATTCGAAAGGGAAAATTTTATAAAAATTCGAGAAAGCAACTTGGTCATTGTTTTTACTACACTTAGCATATTCGTTATGGTAATTGATTGGACCTTTGTCTCAATCATTGCACCTTAGAAAAATCTAAAATTTAAGTATGTTATATACTACGATGTTTTGAACAACTTTCATGAAGGAAGTTCTCCAAATTCGAAGCATAAAGAGCTTTATAAAATTGGAAAGCAGGAAAGGTCCAGCAGTTTCGAAAAATGGGAAGTCAAAACCTATTAAGGCCCCGTTTGGTTCTGCTTTCCCAAGGGGCTTTGGGCCGCCAAAGCCCCTTGGGAAAATTTTTAGGTGTTTGGTTCAGCATTTGGAGCTCCCCTTCCCCAAATGCATGCCTTTGAAATGCTGAAAGCCCAAAGCAGGTGGTGACCTACAATTGAGCGAGCCGTTGGTGTATTAAAATAGAATGGGGGATTTTAACTCATATGCCAAGTTATCCATATGAAAAGCAAGTGCAAATTGTCGTAGCGGCAATGACTTTGCACAATTATATATGAAGAAATAATGTGACTGATATAGATTTTGAACAAGTAGAATTGGATCCCAATTATGGATATTCAGTTGACCATGATGATGCAAATGAAGGGGTGGGTGCTTCAAATTCATATGCATCTCCAGACATGGCCCATTTACGTGATGAAATAGCCATAAGTTTACAAAGTCGTAGAGGTTTGTAAAACTAAGTATAACGTATTTCTTTTTTCCGGACATATATGACCATGTTTACTATCATGAAATGACTCTCTTTTTAGTCAAATTTGTATGAGAGGAACTTGGTTTTATTTTTCTTAATGAGGACCTCCCTTTTTATATGCGGTGCTTACTAAAAAAAATTAGCATTCATAATCAGTCACTTCACCATCCACCGAATAAGTTCACTTTTTATTATTATTATTATTAATACACTAGAATGATCATTAATTAATGAAGATGATTAATACTACAATAATTAAAAAAAAAATCATTCAAAGTTGAAAACAAACCTAAAAGAACCCTAGGCCAAAAGTTAAGCTTTGCATCTAATCTATAATCAAATTCTTTTAATATAATTTTTAAATAAATTTACTAATATGTATCTTTTACATTACTCTCAACATGAAAATGTAAAAGGTTATATAGTCATTGTTTCTTTTTTGCAATTTTATTAATACTAAAACTAAAAAACTTAATTTGGTCACACCAAAGGGCTTTTCCAATATATGTTTACCAAACAGTCTTGCATTTCCTCAAAGATCTTTGGGTTAAAGGCCTTTGCATTTGGCTAAAGGCTTTTCCCAAATGCTAAACCAAACGGGGCCTAAACTCAAGGTGTCAAGTTTATGGAGGAGAGATGGCGCCCTACTTGGCTTGCAAGATCACTAGTCATCATTCCCTTAGGCCATGAGTCATCCCTTTTCATTAATTATTTAGGATACATAAGCCTCCTGATTGAAACCAAAATAAGAGTCGAAATCGAGGATGTTATAGTATCCAGAATTAGCCAATCAACCATCAGAACATAGGAACAAACCACAATGACGATAGGCCACGAGTTCAAGCACCCATTACAACTTAACACCACAAATAAGGAGATTTTTCTTTATAATCAATGATCTCACCTTGCATATTAACCGATTAATATGCATATCAAATAGAAATCTGAGAACAACTTTAAAAGAATTCTCATCACAAATTAGAATCAGTCATCGAAACATACAAACAACATGAACCAATCAATAATTAAAAGCACGAAAATGTCCAAGGATTGGCTCTGATACCACTGTTGGTGTTTGTTTCGATAAACAAACATACGTGCATAAGTAAATTAAGACCAAAAGTCTGATCGCCGCGGGAGCAAAAACACTTATACATGTGGTTCCATAGCATTTACGTGCATTTTAACAAAAACGCATAAAATAGCTAAAGGGGCTAATTCTATTAACCTTGTACCATGCTCCAAAATTGGTTAAGAAGTTTCTTCAAGTTCTGAGCACGAATGTCTGACGTCCTCACAACAGTAGTTCTAACATTCTTCAAACTTTGACTACGAATGTTTGACGCCTTTTGGTAACACTGGTTTTGACATTCTTGGATTCTTGACCACAAATGTCTAATTTCTTCCAATACTACTAGTTCTGACGTTCTTCAAATACAGAACACCTGATCTCTTCACAAGCTCTGACGTTCTTCAAATCCAGCCCCACAAGTGTCGAGTCTCTAGTTCAGACACATCGCCAATTCTCACATTGAACAGAAGAGAGAAATTGAGAGATCTCACAACTACAATTGTGCTAGCAATTACTCCTGTGTGAGTGATTTTGTTGATTAGTATCATCACTCTCAATTATTGATTGTCCATCATCCGGTGATCTGCTCTCTATATTACCTTTTATAACCATTGTAGATCACATTTAAATCGGAGCATTAACTTTAACCTATGGCATCCTAAAAATTCATGACGATCTCTAGAGGCATTATGACCTATGGAAAGGTGATGGAAGTGTCATTGAATTTTGTTGTGGCCATTAGACCGAAGAATTTTAATAGACTAAGGCCGAGTACTTTAATGGAAATGTATCTTATGTTCATGGGTTATCAAGGTTGATATTATAGAACAATTTGATAATGAGAATTTTGTTTTTGATTATGCACTTTATAGATTTGATTTTATGGACTATTATTGCAAAGTCTTTTGGGCCATTTTATTTTTGCAATTAGGTATTTAATTAAGTGGGATTTAGAGTAGAATCGAAGGAGGGAGTGGGCTGACTTTTGGGCCAAGACCAGCCCACAATCCCCCACCCTTCGACCGGCTGAGGCCCGGCCCTTTAGGCCCATCATCTTCATGGAAATCTCCAAGTGGCGAAGGGGATGGTCCAAGTGGCCATTGCATGCAAGGTTAATGATTACTAGCTAATCATTGTAGGGAAGAAAATTAGAGAGGGGAGGGGCAGATTAGGCAAGGAACAACCGAGAGAGGGAGAGGGTTCGCACGAGAGAAAGAGAGGAAGAGAGAAAGGAAGAAGAGAGAAAGGGAGAAAGGGAGAGGGTCGTGCGAGAGAGAAAGAGGAGGAGACCGTGCGTCTGCCTAGCCGCCGTTGTTGAGCCGCCCCATCCCCCACCGTTTGTTTGCTGTAATTTGAGGCAAGTAGAGTCCATTTTCTACCCTTTTGCTTGCTGTGATGTGAGGATGTTGGATGGTAAACATTGGATGTGGTAGAGGTGAGGAAATTTCGGAGCATTGAGGAGAAGTGTCTTGGTTTTGCTTGCTGTTTTCTGGAAATTCAGCCCGACCCTCCATGAGTTCGTGTGCTGCATGTAACTTTTTATTTGGAATCTCACCTCGACCTCTTGATGAAAGTTGTAGAGGACATCTTGAGGAGAAACATACTAAAATTTGAGACAAAACGGACATGTATTGCTTGGTAAAATGGTTTTCCTTTGAAGAAACTAGATCTGGAATTTGTTGTGCTGACCTTTAGTGATTTCGTGGACTGTAAAGTACCCTTTTTGTTGAAATCTCACTTCGATTCCTAAATGAAAATTGTAGATAACTTCTTGAGGTATAACATATAAAAACTTTAGAGGAAATGAACAAGTATAGGTTGGCGAAATCGTTGTCCTTTGAAGAAGCTAGATCTGGGAAAATGCTACCTCAACCTAGTATGATTCTGTGAATTTTTATAAAATAATCCAGTTAACATATGATCTTGTGTCCTTAATGAAAGTTGTAGATAACATTATGAGGAATAACATACTGAAAATTTAGAAGAAACGAACATGTGTAGGTTGGTGAAACGAAATTTCTTTGAAAGAAGTTAATCTGGAAAATCGACACCGAGAACAGGAGGAATTAATCATCTATATTTATTCATATAGACGAATTGGATTTCGATTTCTTCACGAGATATTTACCTCTAAGTTTTTTTTATAACATATAAAAATTTCAGAATATTTGGAGTTTATTTGGGTATTTAATCGAAATTATTCTTGAAACTGTGCAAACTGAAATGCTGGAATTTTGAAAGCTGTGATGCATGGTCCGTACTGGTTTGTGTGAGAATCTTTTGGTATGGTGTTCTTCATGAGATATCTGCCTTTAGGTCTCTTCTATAACGTGTCAAATTTTCAGAATTTATTAATACCATTTACTAATTTTTCTAGAGTTTTAACTAAAGGAGTGCATTCTGTTTTATCCGAAAATTGATGCATTTTCAAAAATAAATGAATTTCTCTATGTGATGTATTGTCTTGAGTGGTTGCTTTTACTGCACATGTGGTGAAATTTGGCATGTCATTTAACATCAAAAGTGGATCTAAACCTTTGACATCATTGCATCAAATGCCATGTTGAAAGTGAAGCACACATGTGATTATAAATTGTAAAAGTGATAATACCGTTGGACCCTTGAGTCGACGATGTCCCCGGGAGTGTCGGGATGCCCGGAGGTGTGTGATGGATGTCCTCGGGAGTTTCGAGATGCTCGGAGGTGTGTGCCAGAGGTTCCTCGCGATGCCAGGTTGGGTGCGAGCGATAAATAGAGGGATGCAAACATTGATCCTTGGAAAGAAAAATGAAATGAGATCCGATTGAAGTTGAAAATTGAATCATGTGTATGGGTGTATGCATGATGGCATGGTGATACATGCTTAATGGCATGGTGATATATGTATGACTGCATGGAAATGTAAGCCTCATAACATGGATGATATACACCTTGTTCGTGATATCCTGTTTGTTTTGCTTGCTGCATTGTGTAGTTTGATGGATCTTTACTGCTGAGTGTTTGTACTCACCCCTTTGGGGACTAACATTTCAGATTAAAAGATGCCTTTGCCACCAGTCGTGTGCAGTACCTTCTATGGCTTACCGTCTGACGTTGAGGTCGAGTGCGCAGAGCACATCTATGTCACTGTTCTTGATCTAGTGTTCGTTCGAGTTCGCGTGCTAGTCATGTATGATGTGGGCCTGGCTGGGGGCCCGGTCGTCCAGGAGTTTCTGTCTGTCCACGTCCGTCACGATCGGGTGATGCTAGGGATGTTGCCGCCGCCGCCACCCGATGCACCGGGTTGGGTGTGATGGCTTGTATGACTGGTGGGAACTGACGCTTTTTGGGATAGCCGACACTTGTAGATGGAGGGGTATACATGTTCGATGTAGGGTCGAGATCTCTTTTGAATCATAGCCGAGTATAGCTAAAAATCTTGGCTTTTTGTTGTACCGACCCGAGATATCCATCTTAAAAATGTGAATAAAAGTGATTCGGCTTTATCTTTTCCTTTGGTGTGTAGTCGGTGTGCATTGCATTATTGTTATTGGAGTAAGGGATGGTGAGACTCGTTTGTGCTTCCGTTAATGAGCTGCATTGGAATCCTTTCAATTTTTTTTTTGAACAACCCTTATGAACAATGGTCCCTCTTTAATTAAAAAGGTATTAGACCGGTAGGTAATAGGATAAGTGATAGGTGCCTGTGGCGACCCTAAATGATTGGGGGCCGTGCCGAGGGGGTGCCACATAAACGGTTTTAGAATTAATTCTGCCATAACTCATAACGGACGTAAGTTTTGATACCATTACAGACACTAATTCGAGCATTAACTTTGTAACTGTTACAGAGCATCATTCCAGATATTTATTTGTAATTGTTATAAGTCTTTATTATGGGTATGAACTTTGTAACGGTCACAATTATTTAATTTGACCGTTACATCTGAACTATTTCAGAGCATTAATTGGTCATTTAAATCTGAAACCATTTCAAATCATTAAATTGCCCATTTATTTTGAAACCGTTTTAGATCATTAATGTGACCGTTAAATCTAAAACCATTTTAGATCTTTAATTTAGCCTCTAAGTCTAAAATTGTTTCAGATCATTAAGTTGGCTATTGATTTTGAACTCACTTCAGATCATTAATGATGTGATTAATTTGGAACTCACTTCAAATCATTAACGCAGCTACTAATTTTGAACTCACTTCAGATTATTAATTCGGTCATTGAATCTAAACACGCTTTGGATCATTGATTCGGCCGTAGAGTCTGAAACCTGCTTCACACTTTGTAAACTCTAAAGCCCCTTCATCAGAACTTATATTTCTAGCTCGACTCCATCTGATTGACTCAATTGCAAACACATTTGCAATATTCTCTCTCTCGTTCAAACGTCATTCTAATTAGTTTATGATGTGTGACATCCCTAGCAACAAGACTTGTACTAACACATTAGCACAACCAAGAGAACTGATTGTCCAGAGCAATCTCTTATTGTGACATATTGGATTTTTTACTTCTGCTTTCAATTAAATTAATCAGGCATTTCATCGACGCGCCTATAGGGCTGTTCTCAGAGCTGATCACTCTCGAGATAACTAGACTATCTGGGGAAGCTATTATGGAATTTTAATAAAATAGACTTGAGAATTCGACTAGGAATCGGCTACTCGACCGTGCTCATCTGTCGAGATAATTAGAACACAATAAAGATCGATTAGCAATCAGAGATAGGTCAGTTTGACTGAGATATGTGGTTAAACGTGGGTGATTCTACAAAATTGCAAAATTCTCGTTGATCGACACTAGATTGATTTTTCTATCATTTTGGTACCCTATGTCCGTATTTGAATCCTCGAGATTTTCACGACAACCGAGAGTCGTCAATGTGTCGAATGGGTTCATTATGGCTCGAAGAAAATTGACCACGAGTCATTTGCACTAAAAATTTCTAAAATCTACCCGGTAGCTTAGGTCACGCTAAAATCGCATCGGATTTAAATTAACCACGAATTTCAATCCGATTTCAGAAATTGAAAGTCCTGTCATGTCACAGGTCATTTTAGGAACATCGACTCATCTTTTGAGGATTTTTCGGTGAGTTCAGGATTTTTATGGAAAATCGATTCGGACGATTCAAAAAACAAACGGAAATTCAGATTGGCTAATTTGAAGGGATTTTTGGCATCTGGTGTAAGTGAATTAGTGACAGGAAATTTAATGGGCTTTTTCCTCAACAAATTGGACCTCGATCCGAGAATTTTGTTCAGAAAATCGGATTCCAAAAAAAATGAAATAGAATTCGGAATTGAAGGAAATGACCGTTTTTGTTGCCCGAGACTTGTTGTTTAGGGGAAATTTAGTGTAAGAAAGCAAGTGAGGATTAAGTACTTTAGCATGGGGATTTTTGTGGATCAATTTGGATTAAACAAGAGCAAGTGGGACCAAGAAATTTAGGTTATAGAATTTTATTTTTATTTTTATTTTCTATTTCTATTTCTTCCCCCCCCCCCACTTGGCCGACGTCTCCCTTCCTTCTTCCTTCTTCCTTTTTCCTTTTCCCTTCTCTCTCTCTCTCTCTCTCTCTCTCTCACTCGCACGGAACCCCCCAACTAACAGCCTCCTCCGCTGTCTCATTTCCCCCCTTTCTTTGACTTTTCTTTCTATCTTATCCCCTCCCCTCATGATCAAAGCATTCCATCCCTTTTTTCTCCTTTTCTTTTGTTTGGTTCCCCTGCAGCATCTCATCTTTTCTTTCAATTTCTCTGCTCTTCATTTGCTCGGTCAAAGACCCGAGCATCCCCCACGAATTCACCTCCTTGTTGTCTCCTTTTTGTTTCCTCGAAGCAGCCGTTTGAAGCCAAGCCCTTGTTTTTTTTTTTTTTCACCAAATCAGCCGCTCGAAACAGCCCCAGTAGCCGAGGAACCCGAACAGAAATCGTGAGGCTTTGCGGGCCATTTTTCGGGCCCGATCCGTGCTCCGTTGGGGTCGCCACTTTGGAGAAGATCGAGCCTCGTCGTGTCCCCGTCGATTTGAACCGAGCGGTTCAATAAACAAGTGAGTTTAACTCACTAACCCTTGCTTGGTAAGTTAATGATGCTTAAGGGTTGATTAGTTTAAACTAAGTTAGGATTAGGTGGATAGTTAGATTAGATTAGTGAATTTAATTAATTATCGATGCATGTTAGGTGGATAGTTAATGTAATTAGGGCCTAGACAAGCTCTAGTATTTATCTAGAGTGATTCAGAAATTTTTCGGGTCCGTCTCGGCTTCCAATTAGGCATTTTGGGCCTAAGTCGCTATTTTTAGTATTTAATAATTAATTTTTGTAATTATTTAATTATTTAATTATTTTTCGTAAATTAGGCCAGAATAACTGGTGATCGGAATTTTGTGTTGATCATACCGGTGTGATCTGTTTATTTAATTGAGCTCTAGTTTGTGCTGATTTGGTGTGAATTGTATTTTAGGAAATTATTACTAAATTTAATTAATTTCAGTAATTAATTGGAAAATAATCGAGCATCGATTTACAATGCCAAAATATTTTGGTGGACCATTTAAATTGGTGGGATTTATGGAAAGGAAACTATGGTATTTTGGCTAAGGCCGACCGTGTACCCACACAAGAGTATTTTTATCGGGTCTGATAAAAATGGAGAATTGGTCAGATGATTAGACCAATAATTGCGGCAGCTTTTGGTGAGCTATAGTATACTTTATGAGAATAATTGCGGCAGCTTCTAGTGAGCTATAGTATATCATATGAGAATAATTGCGGCAGCTTCTATTGAGCTATAGTATATCATATGAGAATAATTGCGGCAACTTCTGGTGAGCATAATAGTATACTATATGAATATTGAGGCAGCTTCTGGTGAGCTATACTATCTATATATTGGCTCGAGTGAGTAATCCTAGACTATGATAAGACTCATAGATAGTATTGATTGAGATGACCGGGGAATGGTCATGTTGACATGGAATCAATTGAGTCGATTGATCGATAATTCAATTTATTTGAATGATTTGATTGATTGATGTGACTCGATGAGATTATAAACTGTATTGACTTGCAGGAAGGAAATTGAGGCCAAGGTAAGTCTTCTGACTCGTGATTGTGTCTAGGCAGCCCTCAGGGCGTATTTTCTTCCTAATCGAGTCTTAGGGGGTTAAACTTGCTGTGATATTGTCTCACTGGTTATTGTATAACCATTTTTAGGTCCTTAGATGATGTTGGTGGAGGACTGGAAGCCCCGGAGTCTAGGAAGGTGGAGACTAAAGAATTGGCGAACGTGTCTGATTAGTGGGTCATAGGACAGTTCCCTTGTTGTTAAGCCGATATTTTTGTAAACAACCTGATGTTGTAAATAGACCTATTAGTTTATAAAAAGGCTTGTTTTGGTTCGAAAAATATGGCCATACTTTCCAAGCCCATTATGTGTTGTCTGAGGATTTATATCTACTTCCACATGCGTATTAAAATGAATGGGTCGGCGATGCGTCCTGTGACGTTGCTATTTAATCGACCAAGCCAGGATGGGCACATGCTCGAGGATCGGGGTGTGACATCCCTATTTAAGTGGTATCAGAGCGTGGTTTAGGATTGGAGTGATAAGGTGCGATGGTTTATGGGATAATAGTAGGAATGGTCTTTAAATTCATGTTGGTGCATGTCTGTGATAGTTGTTTGGTAGAATTTTTTGTTGGTGTTAATCTCTCAGCTTCTAATTCAGTGTGGAATTGGAAGCAAGTTTCTTTAGCGAACCTTCAGTATGAGTGATCAGGAGTAGAGGACTCATAGTAAAAGGACAATCAGACCTACGACTCGGGGTAGGACGCCGACCAGGGTCAGTACCTGAGGAGGTCGAGGTAAGGTGCCAGCACAAGCTAGCGCTAGTGGTGTACCACCACATCTCATGGGTGCTGGAGTTGCCGCCCTAGGTGATCAAGGTTCAATTGGGATCACTCAAGCGTTAGATGCCATGTGAGAGATGATGGGGCAGCAGGACCAAAACTAAGCAGCCGCCTTTACTGCTGCCGTTGCAGCCGCCGCTACTGCTGCTACTAATGTTGTTGCTGCAGTCGCACCTGTTGTCACACCCACTGAGGTTCCGCCGGGAATCATGATCGCTGGGATACTAATTCACAAGCTAGTGGAACAGTTTTTGAAGTTGAATCCACCTAAATTTACTGGGGCAAGAGACCCCGAAGCTGCTGCTTTGTGGATTCAAGGACTTGAGAAGACCTTTGCACTATTGATGTGCAATGAGACCGAGAAAGTTATTCTTGCAACCTACCAGCTAAAAGGAGTTGCAAATACCTGGTGGAGAACCACCTATGGAGTAGTATTTCCTGGAGGTGTTGTCCCGGAGTGGAACGCCTTTGTTGAAGCTTTCAACAATAAATATTTTTCTGAGATTGCCAGAGAGATGAAAATGGCAAAGTTTCAGCGCCTTCGCTAAGGCTCCATGACTGTCAATCAGTATGAGGCAAAGTTTGTTGAACTATCGCAATATGCTCCTGAGCTAGTTGAGAACTTGGCGAATCGAGTGAGAAGATTTAGGGACAGACTCAAGCTGGAGTTGAGGAGTTTGTTGATCATGCTCAATCTGAGGAATTACAATGACCTGTACGAAAGGGTCCAAATGATCGAGAGGGATCATAATAAGAGAGCCATCGCATCTGGATCGCGGTTCGGCTCCAGTAGGGAAGGAATCCGACATGGGAAGGGACCCATGATCGGAGGAAGATTTCAAATCTCGCCTAACTAGAAGGGTGGAATTGGGAAGATAGGGCTTGGCCATAATTGCCCATGTCGCTTTTGTGGAAGGCGACATGGTTCGACCCCATGCCCAAGAAGATCGGGCACTTGTTATGAATGTAGCCAACTGGGTAACTTAGCTAGAGATTGACCAAGAGGAAAATCACAATTGCCTCCGCCGACACCAAAGAGGGGACATATTAGAGGGTATGCACCTCAGAATGCACCGCAAGGAGGACAGCTTAGACCCCCAATTCAAGGCACGGTGTATACTATCACTCAAGGTCAAGCAAAGGCTGCACCTGATGTGATCACAGGTATGGTTTCGTTGAATGACCATCCTGCTTATGCTTTATTCGACCAAGGAGCAACTCACTCCTTTATTACCGAGCAGTATGTTAAGCTGATAGGATTAAGTCCTGTATTATTGGAGTCAGCAGTTAGTATATCTACACCATTGAAGGATAAAGTGATAGCTGCTTTCGGTTGTTCTGGTTGCAAGTTAGTGATTGGTGAGTGAGAGGGGTGTTGACACCTAAATTTTTGCATAATTTTTGGGCGAATTTTTACTAAAATAAAAATAAAATAAAATTCACATGGCATATAGTTTATGAACATTTGTGTTATTTTTGTTTTGTTTTATTTTTAGCCCGCCGGTGAGGGGAACATTTTTCAAATATTTCGTTCAGATTTTTCATATTTTCAGGTCATATACACTGGGGGATGCATTTTAGGCGAAAAGGAAATTGCGCGAGGTGCATATATTTCAACGATATATTTAGGGGGATCGTTAACGAACAAAAAGGAAAATAGAATATATCGCGAAGATACAATTTTTGGACCTATAAAATACATCGCATGCAAGAGAAAGGGGCGATTCTTTTTTTGGGGTGAAAAGAGAATACAAAAGTGAAAAGTTAAAAAAAGTGAAGCGAGAAAGAGTGAAAACCTAAAAAAAAAAAAAGGGTGGCGAAACCCTAATCGAGGATTGTTTGTCTTCTCCGAGGGTCCCCCGACCTTGTCGGTGCCGCGCCGGCACTGCATCCCACACCGGTCACCGCGTCATCACCACCTCCACCAACCTCGGCCGACCTCCACTTGCGGCCCCCTTGCAGTTGCTAGCCACCGCTGCTGCTGTGCTGCGACCCGACACCAACGGAAGCTCGAGCCCAGAAGCCTTCAACTTTGGCAGTCCCCCTAGCTGCTTCGCCCCTTGCTAACACGACCCAGACTTGACGCCACCTTCGCCGTCGACCTTGCAGCCCGTGAAGACCCTCGCCGTCCCTCGACGATTTACTGTCGCTCGAGATCCAGCCACACCGGCGCATCTGCTCGCTTCAGCCCCGACGACAGAAGGCCTGAACCCAGCGCTCGACGTTTCCCCTTTGTTGGTGCTGTGCCTCGTTGAAGACCTAGATCCGACGCCGCCCCTGCTCCGCCCGCGAAATCGCCGCTGTCGCCGAGCCGAGATTTGAACGTCGTGCTCGTGCCTAACCCTGCCACCGAAGATCACCGATGCCCCTCGCCGGTGCCTTGCTTCGTCGGAACCCTCGCCGATGACCCTCCTCCTCATCGGACCAGCTAGCCCCTTTTCCTTTTTTAAGAAAAAAAGAAAAAGAAAAAGAGAAAAAAAAAGAAAATTTAGGTAATTCTTTTTTTCTTTTATTTATTTATCTTATTTTCTTTTATTTATTTTTTGGTTATTTTATTTGCTCTTTTTAGTGTAATTATCCCTTTATGTAAAGATTGAAATTGCATGATATGAAATAGTCTTGAAATTTGTGATTGTCAGTCCGATTTTTGTGCATGAAATCCGACTAGCAATCACTTGAAAAAATCGCTAATCCGATCTCCCGCCTGAGATTTGATTCGCGATTTATGTAAAATTGGCCAACCCGATCTCATGCGCTAGATATGGTTCGTCAATTTAGGTATCAATATTGCTTGATTTGCTATCGTGTAACTTAAGTTAATTTTCTGAAAAAAATCCAAAAAATGTTTGAACTAGGATTAGGTTTGTTTTTTATTATTATCTTGCATATTTAGAATAGGGATTTTATTTTGAATCAAGGAAAAGAAAAAAAAAAAGAAAGTACATTCATTTAGGATGCTGGTTTTATTATTATTTGAATTACATGTTAAATTTTAATTTTGAAATTAATAAAAAACAACAAAAAATCATCATCCATATGTCATGTAGAATTAGGGCATATTTTGTATGTCATTGCATATTAGGGTAAAATTGCACTTAGTTTAGGTATTTTCTTAAATAGATTGCATTTTAGGATTATTTGGGTTAAGATAATATTTTAGTTTAAATTAGGATTTGGCTCAACCTAATTCCCAATACAAATTGAATAGGATCTTAATCTAGGTAGATAATTTTCACATTTTACCTAATTTCGAATTTCATGAAAAAAATATAAAAATGTCTTAGGATAAATTAATTTTATTTTTTTAGGATAAATTGCATTCTTTTAGGAAAAAAAAGAAAAAAAGAAAAAAATGTCATATGCACGTCATTAGGATTAGATTCATTAAAATGCATGTCATTTAGTGATTGTTGTTAGATCCATTTAATTAGACATTGCATGTTATTATAATTAGGTCATTTAGTTAATATTGCATTGCATATTGTATGATTTTCATTAATCAAGTGAAAAAAAAAAAAGAAATTGCGTGTTAATTAGAAATCATATCTAGGATTGTTGATGTGAATTCTAATTTAACATTGCAGATTTTTTCGTTGCTTTGAGGTAAGTTTTTGCAATTTATTCTTTTTTTTTTTTTTTCTGGGTGTTAAATTGATGGTTTGTGCACCCGCATGATGACCTCACATGTTAGGGAAATAGATTTAAAATCAATTTAAGCTGCCTGCAAAAACATTTTTGAAAATAAAAGAATGGTACCTAAAGGGCATTAGAGAAATCTAGTGTAACCAAGTCCCCGTACCTATAATCTCTAGTTCGTAGGAGTAAAGTAAAACTCCCGTTACTTTACTTGGGTTTTTAATCGACCCACCAAAAAATAGATTAGTGGCGACTCCTAGATAAAATCTATTTGCATGTTAAGAATTTGAACATAAATCGTTAATTGGTATAGGCTTGGGAGAGTCCGAGTTAAGTCTAGGCTTAACAATCCATTAACCAAATTTTAGGTGGTTCACCTTGAAAAATTAGGTCGTGACAGCTTGGCGACTCCACTTGGGACTTGAGTTAAAACTTTTAGTGGACTTAGGCCAATTTTTTGAAAAAATGTTTTTGTTTGGCAGCGAGAATCCCAGGTACGTCCTTAACAGTTAAGGTGTTAAATGTTCTTGCAGATTGGGAGGTATAAGGGGAGTAGTGATTGCTAACCTTTGTCTTGTAGTTTAAAGTTAGGAATGTATGGTTTACTTTCAAACTATGAAGTGTTGTTTGATATAAACTATTGTGCATGCCTTGCATCTTGCACTACACTTTTACACACACAACTTGGCGCCGGAGCTGAGCCGCATAGGATCAATTAAGATGGTATTGAGGTGGATACCACTCCGACCGCATACCCGCGGTACGAGTCGCCCATCTCAATCTCGAAGTTTCTTTGTTAGTTTCAAGAGTACCCACCTCGGTCATCATGCTCGCGACCCAGGTTGGCTCTTTGACCAAGTCGAAGTCATGAGGACCCGACTTAGTGCGCACGCCTACGGTTAGTCCGATCATCCTTGTGGCTTCACTTTGCTAAGCCTGTCTAGAGTAGAAATCGAGCCTCACATACCATGCGCATGTCTATTTGATTGCCATTGATTTTTCATGATGAAGTAAGTCTTCTATCCTTATACCATGCAATTTATTTTGTCGTGCTTTTGGTCTGTCCATGACAATCTAGGTTAGTCATTTGATCTAATTCCTTTGTCAATTAGAAATGAAATGAGGATATTGCCATGCAATGAATCATTTAGAAAATAAAAATAAAAAATTGGAGAATTTGTTTTCAATTCATGTCTAGGAAATTTGGTTCTTGCTAAGGTGTCCTATTTTTATTTTTCTAGCTATTTTTAGGAAATTCCCTTGTACGAAATTTCACGAATAAATGAAAAAAATGAAAAAAAATTGATTAGATCATTGTCATGGATTGGTTCTTTATTTGCACCTCATGCTGACATATTTTCATTCGAAAATTTAGGTCATAACGGATTCTTCACATTCGCCCATAATTACGCAATTAAGAGCTAGAATGGCCGATCAAACTGAAATGCGTGATCGTATCTCCACAATGGAAGACCAACTCCAACAGTTGCTTGCCTCTATGCAACTTATGTCAACTCAGATCCAATCCCTCCGAGTGAATCCAACTCTAGCACCCGCTCTCCCTGAGATAGTAATCCCAAAGCAGGCAAATAGAGGTGATAACAACGTGCCTGGGTTGGAAGATGACCCATCGTTGATCACCGCCGAAAAGGCTAAGCTTGACAACGTCCCTAAGGTGGAGCACGATGAACGCTTTGCGAAGCTTGAAGAGAAAGTGAAGCAATTGCAAGAGTCACAGAGTTCACTGCCGTTCGACTTATCCGTGTATGAGAAGGTCAAGATGCCGAAGAAGTTTAAGATACCGGAGTTCGAGAAATACAATGGTACTTCCTGCTCGAAAGCTCATTTGCATATGTACCACGTGCGCATGACTCAATATGTCAAGAATGAGCCCCTCATGATCCAATCATTTCATGCAAGCTTGATCGGGTTCGCACTGAGCTGGTATGTGATGAAGAATGTGAACCTTCTCGACACCTGGAATGAAGTGGCTGACGCGTTCCTCAAGCAATATAAGTTCAATGTGGACATTGCACCTTCCCGAGAAGATCTTGAAAGGATGGAGAAGAAGCGGAGTGAATCATTCAAGGAGTATGCTGTGAGATGGCGAAATCTGGCAGCTCAAATCACTCCTAAACCTACTAACAAGGAGCTGATGAAGTTATCCGTCAAGACTCTCTCGTTTGAGTTCCGCAATCGGATGGCTAGCATGTACGTTGAGAACTTCAACCAACTTATCCTGGTGGGTGAACAGATCGAGAAGGAGATAAGAGAAGTGTGGTTTACTGAGCCATCTAACAAGAGGTTTTCTACCAAGAAGGAGAAGGACCCTGAAGCTGAGATTAATATGGCCTACTCTCAACCGAATCGTGATACATCCAATCGTGCTCCAGTAATTAAGATTTCTGCTGAGCAACAAGGTGGAGGACATCAGTTCTCGGGTCGACGACGTAATGTTAGGGGACAGTTTACACCTCTTCTTGGACCCCTATCCAAAGTTTTGCCTGTTCTCCAAAAGAAGGGATTACTCTCTACTAAGCCGAAGCGACCAAATCCCGAGCATTATCCTGCATATAATCCATCCGAAAAGTGTGATTATCACATGAGAGAGGTTGGTCACTCCACTGATGATTGCTATGTTTTGAAGCATAAGGTCCAAGACCTCTTGGATACAAAGACGTTCTCTTTTAGCAGTAATCAGAAAAATCCTCTCCTCAACCATGATGGAGGCGTAAACTCTGTCACTGAGTGAAGAACTTCTTATCTTCTAGGATTTCAAGTTTTGTTTAGGATTTCATGCTTTTTGAAATTTCAATTATCGCTTTCGCTTTTAAGGTTTAGCTTGTTTGCATTTTCCATTCCAATAATGTAATTCATTTGATTATATTAAATGAAATTACAATTTTATTTCCAATTTTGAGGACATGATGGAGTACACTAAACCAGCCTGATGACGATATTTAACAATGAAAAGAAAATATCATCCATGGAGAAAATCTGAGGACTAGGCTTCTTCATGCTTCCTCATAAAAAAAATTCCCCCCAAAAAAAAAAAAGAATAAAAAAAGATCATTTTTCAAGCCATTTCCAAAAGCATGCATTAGGTTAGCCCTGTTTAATTTTCTAACTCGTCTACTTCATATTTCAAAGTACTACTTTTTTGCCCTGATGAGAAAGCATATGAAAATGGCGCATCAAATGACAGATTGGGGGCATGACAGATTTCGGTAGTGACCCAACTAGGATAAATTCTTGATCCAAGCCAAAATGGATGTGCAATTTGAATTTACTTTGATGTTGCACAGTATCCTATTCATGCACGTTCTCTTGTGCAGGAGCAAAAGCAGATTTTCACTTTTGATTTATAGAGACAATTCAAGGACATCCATTGCTGAGGCAATCTCTTTGTGGAGCAATCTCCTGAATGAATGCTTAAAACTATGTTTTGAGTGCGATAATTTTTTTGTTTTGAGGTCATAAAAGCTTTTCATGCTTAAACTAATTGGACTCTTTGAAAGACAATTTTCATATTGATTTAGCTCACCAATTTCATGTGGAGATTTGTCAAGATAGACAACTCAATGGAGTGACATCAATGCTTAGAAATGCTGAATGAGACGTATCAGAATGATGGAAGGCAAGCCCTATCCTATACACAATCTCTTACTTATACATTTGTGAGATGAGTGTAGGAAGTTACATATCTGTAAGGTAAAGAGTTCTCTCGCGAAAGGTAAGATAACTGAAATGATGAGGTGCAATTCATTTCTCTATCCCAAACACAATAGGTGACCCATATTGCTTAACCCCTTTGAGCCCCATACACTTGTGAAAATTCTTTCAAATTACCCCTATCAAAAACCACCCCATATTGGGGCAAATTGGAGGGTAAGACAACACCATAAGGTGAAGAAAATGCATTGAAATTTTTTTGCTCTCACTTGCATCAATCTTCTAGTCACACTATTGCATTGAATTCATGTGGTAATTTAAGTGCCTTAGGTTGACGAAGAGCATTTCTTTCACTATCCTATACACTTATATCCTTTGCATAGCCCACTTGAGCTTGCAATTTCATTTCTTTAAACCCAGTTGATGATCATCCCCACGCTGGGGCAAGGCAAAAGGCAGATAAAGACTCTTGAAAGTTCAAGTGTCATTCAAAGTGTAATTGCTTGACGTATGCATTGTGCGCAAGAGTTGAAATCAAAATAGAACTATGGGGCATGAAAAAGCAGTGTGCCTGGTAAAAGCAAGGCCAATGCCCATGGAAAAGAAGTGAAGAAAAAATGCATGAAAACTAGGGGCATGAAAAAGCGGTGTGCCTGGTAAAAGTAAGGCTGATGCCCATAGATGAAAATGAAAAAAAGTCAAGAGAGGTGACTATCAATTGTAAAAGATTACATCCCCCATCGAGCAGCATTCAAAGAACTCAAATACTGAGTTTTTACAATCAATGGGGTAGTACTCAAAGAGTCAAGATCAATAATGCATTTATAATGACAATCCTAGTGAAGAAGAAGACCAGTGACAATGCTTAGATGATCATCAACTTTGACCCCTATACACATCTTTGAGCCTAACAAGCCTTTCGTTTCTCAACCCATGAACCTAGCCCATGTTACGTCCCTTGCAAAGTCTCTTCTGATTAGGGCACTTGAATTAACGTAGGAGTTCATATATTTATAAGCATTGCTCGAAGAAGTGCGAGCAAAATTATTTCATTCTCATTTTGTAGGGTTCTTGACTTGTAAGCCCGGAGATGATCACAAGATTGTTCTTTCAATTGCCTTGACTTAAAGAGTCCCCTTTGTTAAGCCGATGACCAAGCCCACATTATGGTCCCTATTGAAGGCCTCTCAGAATAGTAATGTCATACTGCTTGCGAGAATACTCAGACCCTTGTTGATATGATGATGATGAGATTGAGTGGTTCTCCTAAAATAACCTTTCTGAATGAGAGTGACTAAAAGTCATTTCTAACTGAAAGTCTCTCATTTAGTATTCTTAAGAAATCCATGTTATTGTCTTGAACGACAATTCTCTCTAGTGGAAATTTGGGTGATGCAAATATGGTAAAGTCATTATGCATAAAGCTTGATTGAATTGATGAAAGCTTCATTGAATTTTGAAATATGCATTCTAGAGTAGCTCAAATTGTCTACGTCTTTAATGAATGCATATCATTTTTTGCTCTAATCATGTCTGATAGGTAATATTTCCTTGAAGACCGAGTTATACTTGACGTTCAAGTTGCTCCTTGAAGTCTTGAGATTTGGCGTGCTTTCGTAGCCCGAAGCCCTTTCCACTGACCCGGTGTGCTTTTGTAGCCCAGTGTCATTTTTATTGACTCGGCGTGCTTTATTAGCCTGATGTTCATTATATTGACCTGGCGTGCTTTCGTAGCCCAGAGTCCCTTTTAATAGACTTGGCATGCTTTTGTAGCCCGGTCTTCTTTATATTGACCTGACGTGCTTTCGTAGCCCAATGTCCATTTTCATTAACTCGGCGTGCTTCAGTAGCCCGATGTCCCTTTTATCGACTTGACATGCTTCCGTAGCCTGGAGTTCCTGACCTGGTGTGCTTTCATAGCCCATAATCGCTTTTATTGAATTGGCGTGCTTTCGTAGCTCGGAGTTCCTGACCTGGCGTGCTTTTATAGTCCAGAGTCCCTCTTTATCGACCCGTCGTGCTTTTGTAGCCTGGTGTCCATTTATATTGACTTGGCGTGCTTTCGTAACCCAGAGTCCCTTTTATTGAATCAGTGTGCTTTCGTAGCCCGGATTTCTTTTATCAACCTAGCGTGCTTTCGTAGCCCAGAGTCCTTTTCATTGACATGGCATGAGTCTACCTATCAAATCGGCGTGCTTCCGTAACCCGAAATTCCTCTTAATTGACACTTGATTGAGTTGTCCCCCAAAGATTTTTCTCTAGATTTAATCTAATTATGGCGACCAAAGAAAGGTTCGGGTCCTGGTTAGATGGTCTATCTTGCAACGTTGGGCGATCGAAGAAAGGTTTTGGTTCTAGCCAAGCAAAACCTCAGTTTAGGCGACCATAGAATGGTATGGATCTTAAACAACATTTATTGCTCTAATAAGCGATCGTAGAATGGTACGGGTCCTGAAAAAGCAATTTCCCCATTTAGGTGACCGTAGAATGGTACGGGTCCTGAAAAATGAATCCTCGTTTAGGTGATCGTAGAATGGTATGGGTCCTAAACACAACCAAACACTATCATACTAGGCGACTGTAGAATGGTACGGGTCCTGGGAAATCAATCTCTTTGTAAAGTTATGTTACTATTCTAGGCGACTGTAGAATGGTACGGGTCCTAGACATGTAACACCAACTACCTTAAACTACTCTATCCTCCTTGAAGGTAAGTTATTCCAAGTAGGTTCATTTATCATTTGCATTAGCATTTCCATGCTTCATATAAATTGTATTAAAAATGGGATTCATTTTCCAAAAAATAAAAATAAAAATCATTCATTGCATGTGCATGATCAAAATTTAAGTCTCAATTTATCTTTGAATGCAACCTCTGCGAGCTCACTTTCAAAGAGGGGCAGCTGTTGACACCTAAATTTTTACACAATTTTTGGGCGAATTTTTACTAAAATAAAAAAAAAATAAAATCACATGGCATATAGTTTAGGAACATTTGTGTTATTTTTGTTTTGTTTTATTTTTTGACCGCCAGTGACGGGAAGATTTTTCACATATTTCGTTCAGATTTTTCATATTTTTAGGTAATATACTAGGGGATGCATTTTAGGCGAAAAGGAAATTGCGCGAGGTGCCTATATTTCAATGATATATTTAGGGGGATTATGTGCAAACAAAAAAGAAAATATAATATATCGCGAAGATACAATTTTTGGACCTATAAAATACATCGCGTGCAAGAGAAATGGGGGTTCTTTTTTTGGGGCAAAAAGAGAATACAAAAGTGAAAAGTTAAAAAGAGTGATGTGAGAAAGAGACAAAACTAAAAAAAAAAAAAAAAAAAAAAAGGGCGAAACCCTAATCGGGGACTGTTCGTCTTCCCCGAAGGTCCCCCGACCCCGCCGGTGCCGCGTCGACATTGCGTCCCGCACCGGTCACCGCCTCCACCAACCTTGGTTGCCCTCCACTTGCGGCCCCCTTGCAGTCACTAGCCACCGTCGTTGTTGTGCCGCAACCTGACCCCAACGGAAGCTCACGCCCAAAAGCCCTCGACATCGGCGGTCCCCCTAGCTGCTGCGCCCCCTGCTGACACGACCTAGCACTAACATCGCCTCCGCTTCGACCTTGCAGCCCGTGAAGACCCTCATCGTCCCTTGACGATCTGTCGTCGCCCGAGATCCAGCCACACCAGCGCATCTACTCACTTCAGCCCCGACGACAGAAGGCCCGGACCTAGCGCTCGACATTTCCCCTTCGCCAATGCAAGGCCTCGCCAAGACCCCGATCCAACGCCGCCCCTCGCTCCGCTCGCGAAATCGCCGCCGCCGCCGAGTCGAGATCCGCATGCCGTGCTCATGCTTAGCCCCCGCCACCGAAGATCGTCGGCGCCCTTGCTGGTGCCTTGCTTCGCCGGAACCCTCACCGGCGACCCTCCTCCTCACCGGACCGGCCAGCCCCTTTTCCTTTTTAAGAAAAAAATAAAAAAGAAAAACAGAAAAACAAAAGAAAATTTAGGTAATTCTTTTTTTCTTTTATTTATTTATCTTATTTTGTTTTATTTTTGTTATTTTATTTGCTCTTTTTAGTGTAATTATCCCTTTATGTAAAGATTGAAATTGCATGATATGAAATAGCCTTAAAATTTGTGATTGTCAGTCCGATTTTTGCAC
Source organism: Eucalyptus sp. ANBG9806169 (assembly GCA_014182395.1). Taxonomy (NCBI): domain Eukaryota; kingdom Viridiplantae; phylum Streptophyta; class Magnoliopsida; order Myrtales; family Myrtaceae; genus Eucalyptus; species Eucalyptus sp. ANBG9806169. The sequence goes on along the minus strand of CM024583.1, from coordinate 38,386,427 downwards.
CTGAAATCCGAGTCGCAATCACTTGAAAAAATTGCTAATCTGATCTCTCGCTCAAGATTCGATTCGCGATTTATGTAAAATTGGCCAACCCGATCTCATGCACGAGATATGGTTCGTCAATTTAGGTATCAATATTGCTTGATTTGCTGTCGTGTTACTTAGTTAATTTTCTAAAAAAAATCCAAAAAATGTTTGAATTAGGATTAGGTTTGCTTTTTATTATTATCTTGCATGTTTAGAATAACGATTTTATTTTGAATCATGGAAAAGAAAACAAAAAAGAAAGTACAGTCATTTAGGATGCTGGTTTTATTATTATTTGAATTACATGTTAAATTTTAATTTTGAAATTAATAAAAAAAAATAACAAAAAATCATCATGCATATGTCATGTAGAATTAGGGCATGTTTTGTACGTCATTGCTTATTAGGGTAAAATTGCACTTAGTTTAATTCTAGATAATATTTTTCTTAATTTATTATAAGTTTAGGTATTTTCTTAAATAGATTGCATTTTAGGATTATTTGGGTTAAGATAATATTTTAGTTTAAATTAGGATTTGGCTCAACCTAATTCCTAATACAAATTGAATACAATCTTAATCTCGTTAGATAATTTTTACATTTTACCTAATTTCGAATTTCATGAAAAAATACAAAAATGTCTTAGGATAAATTAATTTGATTTTTTTAGGATAAATTGCATTCTTTTAGGAAAAAGAAAGAAAAAAAGAAAAAAAGTGATATGCACGTCATTAATATTAGATTCATTGAAATGCATGCCACTTAGTGATTGTTGTTAGATCGATTTAATTAGAAATTGCATGTTATTGGATTAGGTCATTTAGTTAATATTACATTGCATATTGTATGATTTTCATTAATCAAGTGAAAAAAAAAAGAAAAAAAGAAATTGTGTGTTGATTAGAAATCATATCTAGGGTTGTTGATGTGAATTCTAATTTAACATTGCGGATGCTTTCGTTGCTTTGAGGTAAGTTTTTGCAATTTATTCATTTTTTTTTTTCTGGGTGTTAAGTTGATGGTTTGTGCACCCACATAATCGCCTCACATGTTAGGGAAATAGATTTAAAATCAATTTCAGCTGCCTGCAAAAACATTTTTGAAAATAAAAGAATGGTACCGAAAGGGCATTAAAGAAATTAAGTGTAACCAAGTCCCCATACCTATAATCTCTGGTTCATATGAGTAAAGTAAAACTCCCGTTACTTTACTTAGGTTTCTAATCGACCCACCAAAAAATAGATTAGTGGCAACTTCTAGATAAAATCTATTTGCATGTTAAGAATTTGAACATAAATCGCGAATTGGTATGGGCTTGGGAGAGCCCGAGTTAAGTCTAGGCTTAACAATCCATTAGCCAAATTTTAGGTGGTTCACCTTGAAAAATTAGGTCACGACAAAAGGAAAATAGACTTGTTAGTCCTAGCCATGTGTGACTTTGATTTGATAATTGGTATGGACTGGCTCACCAAGCAACGGGGTAAAATGGAGTGCTATCGCAAGGCGATTCAGTTTGACCCGCTAGAGGCTGAGAGCTTCGAGTTTGTTAAGAATCGAGGAGGACCCTCGATTACCTTGATCTTGTCACCTGAGGCAACTCGTTTGTTAGACGAGGGTTGTTAAGGTTACCTGGCAACTGTCATGGATACGACGGTTGAGGAGCTAAAGATAGAAGACATTGCAGTGGTGCAAGAATTTCCATATGTTTTCCTGAAGGAATTGCTAGGGTTACCACCAAGGAGAGAAATTGAGTTTGTGATCGAGCTAGCATTCGGGACAGAGCGAATCTTTAAGGCTCCTTACCGGATGGCGTTATCTGAGTTGAAAGAACTGAAGGTGCAGATGTAGGAGTTGTTGGATAAGGGATTCATTCGTCCCATTGCATCACCTTTGGGAGCACCGGTTCTGTTTGTAAAGAAGAAAGATGGTTCGTTGCCTGTGCATCAACTATTGTCAACTCAACCAGGTGACAATTAAGAACAAGTATCCACTCCGAGGATCGATGATTTGTTCGATCTGTTACAAGGAGCGTCGATATTTTCAAAGATCGACTTGAGAACATGATATCATCAGCTGAGGATTAGGAATGAGGATATTCCAAAGTCAGCATTTCGTACTCGGTATGGTCATTACGAGTTTACAGTGATGCCATTCGGGTTGACTAATGCTCCAGTGTTTAAGGAATACCCGGATCAATTTGTGATTGTGTTCATCAATGATATTCTGGTGTATTCGAGAAGTGATGAAGAGCATGAGAGTCATCTGAGATTAATACTGCAGACTCTAAGAGTTCATCAGTTGTACGCCAAGTTCAGCAAGTGCGAGTTTTGGTTGACTTGTGTTTCTTTCCTAGGTCACGTGATTTCAGGTGAAGGAATCTCCGTGGACCCGAGCAAGATTGAAGCCGTGATCAATTGGCCAAGACCGACTACCGTGATAGAAATAAGAAGTTTTCTGGGTTTGGCAGGTTATTACAGAAGGTTTATGGAAGGGTTCTCATCATTAGCATCGCCTTTGACAAGACTCCTAAAGAAAGAAGAAAAATTTGTGTGGACAGACAAGTGTGAGCGTAGTTTTCAAGAGCTGAAGCAACAGCTGACTACTGCACCTGTGCTGACCATTCCATCTGGTCTTGGAGGATTCAAGATCTATAGTGATGTGTCGTTCAAAGGATTGGGTTGCGTGTTGATGCAACATGGTTGAGTTGTTGCATACGCCTCCCGTCAGCTGAGGCCTTATGAACAAAATTACCCGACGCATGACTTAGAACTCATGGCAATTATTTTCGTCTTGAAGATTTGGGGACACTACTTGTGTGGAGAAAGATTTCAAATCTTCACGAACCATCAAAGTCTCAAGTACCTCTTCTCTCAGAAGGAGTTGAATATGAGACAGCGCCGATGGATGGAATTGCTGAAGGACTATGACTATGATATCCTATATCACCCAGGAAAGGTGAATAAGGTCGTCGATGCTTTGAGTTGAAAGTTTTCAGTTGCTCATATACTGATTAAGGAGTGGAGCCTAATCGAGAGAGCTCGAGATTCAGTATTCAAATTTGAGGTAGGCCACCTTTCGAGTCTTATGGCCACCCTCAGAATTGAACCGGATGTCCAGATTAGGATCAAGCTACTTCAGCCGACAGTCCCTGATATTCTAAAGATCCTACAAGAAGACACGGATAAGAGAAAGGCTGACTTTCATATTTTTGATGAGGGAACACTGAGGTTCTGAGGACGATTGGTTGTACCTTACGATGTAGAGCTTAGAGAGAATATTTTATCAGAAGCACATCGTAGCAGTTATAGCATTGATCTTGGTAATACCAAGATGTATCAGAATTTACGTCAACACTATTGGTGGTCAGGTATGAAGGCGGACATCGCCAAACATGTTGCCAAGTGTTTGAGGTGTCAACAAGTGAAAGCTTAGCATTGCAAGCCAAGAGAACTTCTGCAACCTCTAGAGATCCTAGAGTGGAAATGGGAGCATATCATGATGGATTTCGTGATCAGACTACCGAGGAGTCAATGAGGAAATGATTCAATTTGGGTAGTGGTCGACAGACTGACAAAATCTGCTCACTTCATTGCAGTACGAAAGGACCTCAATTTGGATAAACACGCAGATCTAGATGTGCATCAAGAAGTTTGTCTACATGGAATGCCGGTTACAATAACTTCATATCGAGACCTGAGATTTACCGCCGCCTTTTGGAAAAGCTTGCAAAGTGCTCTAGGTACAAAGCTGCAGTACATTATGGCATATCATCCTTAGACGGTGGTTAGTCTGAGAGGACAATTCAAACCCTCGAGGACATGCTTTGAGCTTATGTGCTAGATTTTAAGGGAAGTTGGGAATAACAGCTTCATCTTGTGGAATTTGCCTACAACAATAGTTATCAGTAGAGCATTTAGTGGCTCCTTTTGAGGCGTTGTATGGCAGAGTGTGCAGGACACCAATGTGTTGGGATGAAGTTGGGGAGAGAAAGATTACAGGCCTAGAGTTGGTTCAGCAGTTAGTGGATGCCGTTGCAGTGATCAGAGGCAAATTGAAGACCGCTAAGAGTAGACATAAAAGTTACGCAGATAAGCACCGAAGACTGTTGGAATTCCAAGTTGGTGATCACGTTTTTCTGAAAGTGTCACCAATGAGGGGAATTTCGCACTTTGGTAAGAAAAGAAAACTGAGTCCGAGGTACGTAGGTCCATTTGAAATTCGAGAGAGAATTGGGACCCTAGCGTATCGTTTTGCGTTGCCGCCAAGATTAGCGCAAGTGCACGACGTCTTTCACGTGTTGATGTTGAGGAAGTATGAGCCTGACCCGACCTGACCCGACCCACGTGCTTAATTTTGAAGAATTGGACGTGGATGACCGAGTGTCATACGTTGAAAGCCCAGTTCAGATCGTGGACAGAAAAGAAAGTTCTGTGTACAAAGACCATTCTGTTGGTCAAAGTGGTCTGGCAACGCCACGGTACTAAAGGAGCAACGTGGGAGACTGAAGAGTCGATGAGATGTTTGTACCCCACCTTTTTGCTTAAGTATTGTAATGGTTGAAATTTCGAGGACGGAATTTTTATAAGAGGGGAAGAGTTGTTGCATCCTGGATTTTTCACTTCTGCTTTCAATTAAATTAATCTGCCATTTCATCAACGCGCTTATAGGGCTGTTCTCAGAGCTGATCACTCTCAAGATAACTAGACTATCTGGGGAAGCCATTACGGAATTTTAATGCAATAAGCTTGAGAATTCGACCAGGAATCGGCTACTCGACCGTGCTCATCAGTCGAGATCATTATGGCACAATAAAGATCGATTAGAAATTAGAGATAGGTCGGTTTGACTGAGATATATGGTTAAACGTGGGTAATTCTACTAAATTGCAAAATTCTCGTCGATCGACACTAGATTGATTTTCTACCATTTTGGTACCCTGTGTATGTATTTGAATTCTTGAGATTTTCATGATAACCAAGAGTCATCAATGTGTCGAATGGGTTTATTATGGCTCAAAGAAAATCGACCACGAATCATTTGCGCTAAAAATAAGCTACCCGGTAGCCTAAGTAGCGCTAAAATCGCGCTGGATTGAAATTAACCGCGAATTTGAATCCGATTTCAGAAATTGAAAGTCCTATCATGTCACAAGTCATTTTAGGAACGTTGACTCATCTTTCGAGGAATTTTTGGTGAGTTCGGGATTTTTACGAAAAATCGATACGGATGATTCAGAAAACGAACGAAAATTCAAATTGGCCAATTTGAAAGGATTTTTGGCATCTGGTGTAAGTGAATTAGTGACAAGAAATTTTGTGGGCTTTTTCCTCAACAAATTGGACCTCAATCATAGAAGTTTGTTCAGAAAATCAGATTCCGAGAAAAATGAAATAAAATTCTGAATTGCAGGAAATGGCCGTTTTTGTTGCCCGAGACTTGTTGTTTAGGGGAAATTTGGTGTGAGAAAGCAAGTGAGGATCAAGTACTTTAGCATGGGGATTTTTGGAGACCAATTTGGATTAAACAAGAGCAAGTGGGATCAAGAAATTTAAGTTATAGAATTTTATTTTTATTTTTATTCCCCCCACTTGGCCGACGTCCCCCTTCCTTTTTCCTTTTCCTTCTCTCTCTTTCTCTCTCTCACTAGACAGAACCCCGCCCCCACCGACAGCCTCCTCTGACTCATTTCCCCCTTTATTTGACTTTTCTTTCTATCTTATCCCCTCCCTCATGACTGAAGCATCCCATCCCCTTTTTCTCCTTTTCTTTCATTCAATTCCCCTGCAGCATCTCATCTTTTCTTTCAATTTTTATGCTCTTCATTTGCTTGGTCAAACCTAAGCAACCCTAGTAGCCGAAAACAACCCTAGTAGCCGAGGAACCCGAGTAGAAATCGTGAGGCTTTACAAACCAATTTTTAGGCCCGATCCATGCCCCGTTAGTGTTGCCACTTTGGAGAAGATCGAGCCCCGTTGATTTGAACCAAGCGATTGGATAAACAAGTGAGTTTAACTCACTAATCCTCGCTTAGTAAGTTAATGATGCTTAAGGGTTGATTAGTTTAGATTAAGCTAGGATTAGGTGGATAGTTAGATTAGATTAGTGAATTTAATTAATTACAAATGCATGTTAGGTGGATAGTTAGTGCAATTAGGGCCTAGACAAGCTCTAGTATTTATCTAGAGTGATTCGGAAATTTTCCGAGTCTGTCTCAGCTTCTAATTGGGCATTTCGGGCCTAAGTCGCTATTTTTAGTATTTAATAATTAATTTTTGTAATTAATTAATTAATTATTTTCCGGAAATCAGGCTGGCATAGCCGGTGACTAGAATTTTATGCTAATCATAATGGTGTGATCTGTTTATTTAATTGAGCTCTAGTTTGTGCTGATTTGGTGTGAATTGTATTTTAGGAAATTATTCCTAAATTGAATTAATTTCAGTAATTAATTGGAAAATAACCGAGCGTCGGTTTACAATGCCAAAAATATTTTGGTGGACCATTTAAATTGGTGGGATTTATGGAAAGAAAATTATGGAATTTTGGCTAAGGTCGACCATATACCCACACACGGGAAATTTTATCAGGTTTGATAAAAATGGAGAATTGGTTAGATGATTAGACCAATAATTGCGGTAGCTTCTGGTGAGCATAAATAATATACTATATGAGTAAAATTGTGGCAGTTTCTGGTGAGCATAAATAGTATACTATATGAGTATAATTGCGCCCGCTTCTGGTGAGCTATAGTATATTATATGAGAATAATTGCGGCAGCTTCTGGTGAGCTATACTATCTATATATGGGCTCGAGTGAGCAGTCCTAGACTATCATCAGACTCATAGATAGTATTGATTGAGATGACCGGGGAATGGTCATGTTGACATGGAATCAACTGAGTCGATTGATCGATAATTCAATCTGTTTGAAAGATTTGATTGGTTGATGTGACTCGATGAGATATAAACTGTATTGACTTGCAGGAAAGAAACTAAGGCCAAGGTAAGTCGTCTGACTCGTGATTGTGCCTAGGCAGCCCTTAGGGCGTATTTTCTTCCTAATAAAGTCTTAGGGGGTTGAACTTGCTGAGACATTGTCTCACTGGTTATTGTATAACCATTTTCAAGTCCTTAGATGATGTTGGTGGAGGACCGGAAGCCCCAGAGTTTGGGAAGGTGGTGACCGAAGAATCGGCGAACGTGTCTGATTAGTGGGTCATAGGACAGTTCCCTTGTTGTTAAGCCGATATTTTTGTAAACAACCTAATGTTGTAAATAGACCTATTAGTTTATAAAAGGCTTGTTTTGGTTAGAAAAATATGGCCCTACTTCCCTATCCCATTGTGTGTTGTCTAGGGATTTATATCTGCTTTTGCATGCGTATTAAAATGAATGGGTCGGCAATGCATCTTGGGACGTCGCTATTTAATCGACCAAGCCGGGATGGGCGCGTGCACCTGTTCCTACAAACCAAGATGACATCTAGCAATATATCATGGCTACCCAGACATTGTGAAATGTTGTTTAGAACATAATGAACCTGTCAGCTTTGGCGACCGTGTAATTCGATCCTTCTGTCTCACCATGTCCCGATCGAACAAAAGTCATGGAACTATTGGTCAAGCCACCAATTTGATCATATGCCCAAATCTAATTGACATGCATTTCTTCGAGATATGAACCATTCATTCTCGATTACAACCTCAACCGAGGACATCAATCTTGTATATCCATATATAACAAGAAGACATATTCCATATTGTGCACACATATGCCTTCATATGTGAACAAACTATAACCATCAAGTATAGAGACGATTCGACGAAGCGTCAATATGCGCACTTGTGAACCACAGCCATCCAACGTACAAGTCAGCATCGTGCCTTAGGTCTAAGGATCTTACACTTAACCAAAGCATGAACGATCAGACATTGATCCCGCTAAGAGCTTCCATGTCGCCAATCGTTCTATGTATGTCACGTTCAATGAACTTGTCCAAGACAAGCACTTGTGTTCTAACTCAGATATCACAATGCCTAATGACTTGTAACTCATCATCTCCTTAAGTATCCAATATTGAATGGTGAAGCTTGAGAACACACCAATCTCAACAGGATCATCAATATCCTGTCAATGATCCATCGACCGGGAACTGTTTAAAGATTTAGCATAATTGTAACCCGTCACACTATTCTTAACACCTTAAGAACAGGTTCAGTCGTAGCTGATCTTATAGACTCATTCATATAAATTGGACGATGAATGAAAAAACTTATTTGTCATTAAATAATCCCTAACATATAACTATTACATGGTTGCTTTAGGGCATACAGCTAACAGTTTATGTGACCAACCCCACGGGAAAGTAAGAAATCAGCATGTGATAACATAAGATCGATTGTAAACATAGTAAGAAGGTTGTAGGTTGGTGCAATGCACATGAGAATCCTCTTGTTTTCACCAAAAAAAAAAAATGATTAGATTGTCAATATGAGCAAGCACGTGCTTGACATGTGAGCATAACCAGTCACTTGAGTTACATGTGAGTATTAGCACGCACACCTTGTCAACGACAATAGAGGTCGATATGTTGATCAGTATCGATACACATGAATGGCACTTATTCAATTATCGATACTTGATGATGAAACACCAGCAACAATCAACGTGGATATTGACAATGAGCAAACAATAGAATCCCATCTTAGCTCTTGGAAAGCATGAGAAGCTGATGCGGGAGCATCCAACGTAAGTCCATCGACCAACTCAGAACCATCGATGCTTATCCAAGGCAATAAAGAAATTGGGCATTATGTGCTTCGATGGATCATTTTGAATGAATAATGTTAATTACTTATCGATATTTTGTGGTACATCGATAACTAGCAATGGGAGGCCATTTTAGACGTCTAGCATGACCAATTGATGAAGTTTCAGGAGAATTTGTTTTTGGTCAAGGGATGAACTCGATATTTTGGGAATTGCTGATATGGTTGAACTTCAACCTTATTGGTCCTTTGAAGACATATGCAAATTAGCCATAAAAGTCGAAAAACAATTGAAGAGCAAGAGGTTTTCCTTCAGAACCTCAACAAAGGCGACATCCTATTTTAAGGGTGCTTCGTCAAGTAAAGGCGAGAGTACGTCGACAAAAGACAAAAACAAGGGAAAAATTGCAGAGCCTTCCAAAGAAGTGCAAAAGAAGTTTGAAGGCGATGCAAGGAAATGCTTTAAGTGCCATGGTTTTGGGCATTTACAAGCAAATTGTCCAAATCGGAGAGTTATGACTCTTCAAGAAATTGAGGAGATCAATTCATCGCTTCAAGAGGTTGAGGGCAATCAAGACCAAAATATTTCTTAATCTGATCGGGAAGAAGAAGTTGTGGAGAAAGCCGATGATGGCGAGCTGTTGATCATCCGAAGAGCATTGCACGTTGAAGTTTCTCCTGTTAAAGAGCAAATGGAGAATATATTTCACACCCGTTGCACTATTAACGGAAAGGTGTGTTCGGTGATCATCGATGGTGGGAGCTGCACCAATGTTGCTTCGACAACTCTTGTCGACAAGCTAAAGCTTCCAACAATGAAACATCATCAACCATACAAGCTCCAATGGCTCAATCAAGGGAATGAACTCAAGGTAACCAAACGAGTTCTTATATCATTTTCAATTGGGGAGAACTATCGAGATCAGGTTGTTTGTGATGTGATTCCTATGGAGGCATGCCATTTGTTATTGGGTAGACCGTGGCAATTTGATATAAATGCTACGCATGATGGTCGGAAAAACACATACTCTTTTCATAAGGAACATAAATACATCACTCTTTTACCCTTGAATCCTTCTTCAATACATAATAATCAACCTGGGAGGGAAACACTTGTAAGGAAAATTTGTTCTTGAGTGAGACACGGGTTGAGAGAGCCATTAGCAAACAAAAGAATGTATTTGCTTTGCTTGTGGTCGAGAAAAAGAGTGTGATTGAGCGACCCATACATCCAAATATGCATTGCTTGTTGAAAGAATTTGCAGATGTGTTCCTAAAGGATTTGCCCCCGGATTACCTCCCATAAGAGGTATTGAGCATCAAATCGATTTGATCCCCGGTGCTCCACTACCAAACAAGCCAGCTTATCGATGCAATCCAGAGGAAACTAAGGAGTTGCAAAGACAAGTCGATGAACTTATCGTCAAAGGATACGTTCGAGAAAGCATGAGTCCATGTTCTGTTCCGGCTCTACTTGTACCTAAGAAGGATGGTACATACCGAATGTGTGTTGATAGCCGGGCCATCAACAACATCACCATTAAGTATAGGTACCCTATACCTAGACTTGATGATATGCTTGATGAATTATATGGTTCTTCTGTGTTTTCAAAGATAGATTTGCGGAGTGGTTATCATCAAATCAGAATGCGAGAAGGTGATGAATGGAAGACGGCTTTCAAGACCAAGGAGGCCTTTATGAGTGGTTGGTTATGCCATTCGGATTATCTAATGCCCGAGTACCTTCATGAGACTTATGAACGAGGTTCTTCATTCCTTTATTGGTCAATTTGTCGTTGTTTATTTCGACGATATTCTTGTTTATAGTAGGAACGAGGAGGAGCATATCTCTCATTTAAAACAGGTCTTTCATGTCTTGAGAGAACGAAAACAATATGCTAAAATGGAGAAATGTGAGTTCTTCTCTCCAAGCATTGTGTTTCTTGGTTATGTGGTTTCCAAAGATGGAATATCTCGTTGATCAAGCCAAGGTGGAGGCTATGAAGACTTGGCCGGTTCCGAAGTCCATTTCTGATGTAAGAAGTTTTCATGGCCTTGTTTCTTTCTATCAACGTTTTGTCAAAAACTTTAGTACCGTCATGGCTCCTATAATTGAATGCATGAAGAAGGGTGCTTTTGAATGGACAAAGGCTGCTCAAAACGCCTTTGAGGTAATCAAGCAGAAACTTTGTGAGTCCCCTATTCTTGCACTTCCTGATTTTGATAAAGTATTTGAAGTTGAGTGTGATGCAAGTGGAGTTGGTATTGGTGCTGTTCTTGTCCAAGCACAAAACCATTGGCATATTTCAGCGAGAAGTTAACCGATTCCAAGAGAAATTATTCAACTTATGACAAAGAGTTTTATGCCATTATTCGAGCTCTTGATCATTGGAGTCATTACTTGAGGCCAAAGCAATTTGTCCTTCATTCTGATCATGAGGCGCTTAAGTTTATTAGCGGCCAACGCAAGCTTAATTCGAGACATGCAAAATGGGTAGAATTTCTTCAATCCTTTTCTTTTGTCTCAAAATATAAACCTGGCCACACAAATGTTGTAGTAGATGCTTTATCGAGAAGATATTCTATGCTTGCTATTCTGGACTCTAGGATTCTTGGATTTCAATCAATGAAAGAACTTTATTCTGAAGATGCGGAATTCTCATCCATCATCAACAATTGCAAGCGGGGAGTTCAAGGTACATATTCTTTGCAAGATGGGTTTCTTTTTAAAGGAAATCGATTATGTGTGCCGAAGAGTTCTTTTCGCAAATTGCTTATTCGAGAGGCGCATGGTGGAGGATTGGCTGGTCATTTTGGTATTAACAAAACTCTTGAGGTTCTTCAAGAGCATTTCTATTGGCCAAAGATGAGTGGAGATGTGCATGCTATCATCTCAAGGTGTGCAACTTGTCAAAGATCAAAAAGCCATTTCCATCAAGGTTTGTATACTCCACTTCCAATACCATTGCAGCCCTGGGAAGATGTTAGCATGGATTTCATTGTGGCTTTACCAAGAACTCAAAGAGGAAAAGATGCTATCATGGTGGTCGTCGATCGGTTCTCTAAAATGGCTCATTTCGTGCCATGTCACAAGACCAACGATGCATCTCATATTTCTGAATTATATTTCAAAGAGATTATTCGCATTCATGGAGTACCAAAGACCATTGTGTCGGATCGTGATTCCAAGTTCTTAAGCTACTTACGGAGGACTCTATGGAGAATGCTTGGTACAAGACTCTTATTCAGCACGGCTTATCATCCACAAACCGATGGCCAAATGGAGGTAACAAATCGTACTCTAACCACTCTTCTTTGTGGTATGGTGAGTAAATCGTTGAAAGATTGGGATTTAAAGCTTGCGCATGCTGAATTTGCTTACAATCGATCACCGAGTTATACTACTGGTCGATCGCCATTTGAAGTTGTGTATGGAATTAATCCTCTCACACCCATTGATTTGATTCCAATTCCATCTAACTCTCAAGTAAGCTTTGATGGCAAGAAAAGAGCTGAATCGATGAAGAAGCTCCATGAGCAAATTCGATCCAAGATCGAAAAGGCCAACGAATCTTACAAGAAGAAAACTAATAAACATCGCAAGAAAACTCAATTTCAACCGGGTGATCTTGTATGGCTTCACTTGAGGAATGAGAGATTTCCATTTTGACGAAAGAACAAGCTCATGCCTAGAGCTGATGGTCCCTTTAAAGTTATTGAGCGAATTGGTGACAATGCTTACAAGATAGACCTTCCTGGAGAATTTGGAGTTTCGGCAACATTCAACGTGGGGAACCTTTCTCCTTACTTAGAGGATGAAAACTTTCTAGATTTGAGGACAAATCTCAAACAACCCGGGCAGGATGATGCGGGAGCATCCAACGTAAGTCCATCGACCAACTCAGAACCATCGATGCTTATCCAAGGCAATAAAGAAATTGGGCATTATGTGCTTCGATGGATCATTTTGAATGAATAATGTTAATTACTTATCGATATTTTGTGGTGCATCGATAACTAGCAATGGGAGGCCATTTTAGACGTCTAGCATGACCAATTGATGAAGTTTCAGGAGAATTTGTTTTTGGTCAAGGGATGAACTCGAATTTTGGGAAGGCTAAAGGTTTACGAATGCGGTCGAAGAATGTGGAAGGCCAACGGTTCAAGAATACGGAAAGCTAAAAGTTCAAGAATGCAAGTTCCTGTACTACTAATTACATTTCATAAGTTCCTAGGTGTATTTATTGTTATGCAGTTCAAGAGTCGAAGGTTTAAGTTTCTAGGTCATTAAAGTCTGTTTTTAATACTTCCTAATGCTAAAATCCTCCTATAAACAGGGGAAAACTATCCAATGTATGGGAGATACGAATTTTATGAATGAAATGGTGAGCTTTCCTCTGCTTGAGTGAACTCCTTCGGAGAGTGGATAACTCCTTTCGGTTTCTTTATCCTTGGAGCATAGATCACTCCTTGGTGGTGAGCCAAGAAGCCCTTTATCCTTGGCTGGTGGAATCTTTAGGCCTTGGTGGTGAGCTTCTCCTATCCCGAAGTCCTTTATCCTTGGCTGGTGGAAGCTTTAGGCCTTGGTAGTGAACTTCGTAGATCTCGATCCTCATCCTCAGTTGGTGGCGTGGCCTTTATACCTTGGAAGGAGATCGTTCTATCTTTGCTTATTCCTTTTCGTTTCTTTACCATATACACTACTCCATACACTTAACCACAAAAATCCCTTTTGAAAAATTTCATTTCCGGAATCACTCACCCCATCACGCATCAGAAGCATAGGGGTATGAGTACTTATTTGAGATGAAGCAATTTGGAAACGTTAGGAAAATCGGCAAGGATTCACTTAATGAGCATAGAAGCACAATCACAAAATAAAGCAATTGAATTTGAAGAGGGGACACGCATGTTTGGAGGGAACAATTATCATTTGAAAATAAGATCATGGGACATTTAATGATTTGGAAGACGATAATATGGAGCAGCAAGATCGTGCGATAGTTACCGATGAGCAGTTATCTATCATCACTGAAGAACAAGTGCAAAGGATGGCTATGGGATCATGGAATAGTTAGTGAAAAGAAATAACCTTTTGAGAATGCTATCGGGAGCTAGATTTTGTAAGCCAAGAGGCATAGGAGAAACTGCCTAAAAGCAGTTGCCAATAAGTCATTATAAATACTAGTCATCTACTAGGAGTCCCCCCCACCCCCCCCACAAAGCGCACAAATCAAACATATTTACTATCATTCAATACTTTTTTTTTTTTTTTTTGTCGAATATCTTTCAACACTTTACTTTCATGTATTGCTCTCAACTTTTCATAGTTGTACCTTGTTGATTTGCATTGTCAATTAAATTTTGACTTGTAATTTCTATCCCAGGTGCTGTGTCGCCGATTAAATTTCAACATAGCTTATTACATTTGGTTACTTTATCGAGTTTGTCTTCTTTAGGTTATATAGTCGATTGAATTTCCGCACAATTTGTGTTTGTACAATCTCATTCGATATAAAGTTGTTGTTTTCCTCATTCGCCTAGATATATCTTGTCTTACAAGCCCTAGTTTGCTTTAATTATAAGCTGAAGAATTACTTTTAGTGAAAGATATCTTGTCGCAGGAAAAATTCCAGCAAAACACCTTTCTTTCATTTAGGGAAGTGTTCATGATGTCCTTTATAAGCTTAGGTTCCATTTATTTCACGCAAAATGTGGTGCTTCTGGAAAATATTTTCCAAGAAGCCATTTTCTAGGAAAATGTAATTATTTTCCAATGTTCAAGTGAAGCTTGAAAATGAAGTTGGAAATATTTTCCGCTGTTCGATAAGGAAAATCTTTTCCTCCATACACTCTTTTTCATTTATTTTATTTTTTAAATAGATTTTTAATTATTCTTTATTTTTAAAAAATTGATTAATAATTTTTATTTTATTTTTTCATTTATCATTTTCCTTTTGTTTTCTTTGTTTTCCTCTTATTCTTCTTCGCCGGTCATCGGCCATGGCGGCGAGATGATCGACCATAGGCGAGCCTTAAGCTCGTCGGCGAGCATGAGGCTTGCCCACCTTTAGCAAGTTCTAGCAAGGCCCATGGCCGGTGAGCTCAAGGCAAGGTTAATGAGCTTGAGGTGAGCCTTAAGCTTGCCAGCCTTAGGCCTAACCAGATCGGCGAGTCTTGAGCTCGACGCTCACGCTTGCCAATTTGGCAAGTAAAGAGCTTAGAGGTGGGCAAGCCTCGTGCTCACTAGCAAGCTCAAGGCTTGCCTATGGCCAATCACTAGCCGTCGTTGTGGTCGGCAACTAGCCAAGAAAGAAGAAGAGGAAAAAAAAATGAATCGAATTAAAAAAAAAAAAAAAAAAAAAAAAAAGGAGGAGGAGGGGGAGGAGGTAGAGAGGGTTTGTAGGGGTGTAAGATAAAAGAGACCAATTAATGTGACATCTTGATTTTCAGGTTCTATTTTCGATCGAATAAGTCGGGCTTTTCATCGAAGCACCTATAGTTCTTTTCTCTAAGTTGGCCACTCACGAGATAACTAGCTTATCAGGTGAAGCCGTTCAAGAATATAAATGTGACTAACTTGAGAATTTGACTAGGAATCGACTACTCGATCGTGCTAATCTGCAAGGGTCACTATGATACATTTAAAAATTGATTAGAAACCAGAGATAGGTCGATTCGACCAAACCATGTGAATAAGTGTGGGTGATTCCACCTAGTTGCAAAATTCTTGTCAATCGACACTAGATCGATTTTTCTGTCGTTTTGGTACCTTATATCCATATTTGAAATTTCGAGATTTTCATGACAACCGAGAGTGGCCAATGTGTCGAAGATGTACAATATGGCTCGAAAATAATCGACCACGGGTGAATTGCGCTAAAAATTCTTAAAAAATACCTGGTAGTTTAGGTCGCGCTAAAATCGCGTCCGGTTGAAATTAACCACGAAATTGAACCTGGTCATAGGAATCAAAAGTTCCAGCGTGTCACGATTTATTTTTAGGACGTCGACTCATCTTTCGAAGAATTTTCGATGAGCTCGGGATTTTTACGGAAAATCAATTCGGATGATTCGGAAAAGACAAGAAATTCGGAAGGGGCCAAATTGAGGGGATTTTTGGCCTCCAAAGTGAGTTATTTGGTGAAGGGAAATGGTGGAAATTGTGTAGGCTCCCTCCTCAGCAAAATGGGTCATCAAATTGGAGAGATATGTTAAGAAATTGAATTTCAGACATTTCGGAAAAAAGGAAAGAAATTCGGATGGTAGAGAGAGTGGTCAATTTTGAGGTCCAAAGTTGGTGATTTGTGGGAAATTATGCAATAAAGTATTATGGGGGACCAAGAAAATGAACATGAAGACTTTAGGGGCTAAGCAATGATGGTTTAGATATTTTGTTCCTAAGTCTAATTTGTTAATCCTTTGACTTATGGTTTCTCTTGTCTCTCTCTCTCTCTTTCCCCTCCCCTTCTTCTTTGAGTGTCTACCTCCCCCGACCCCTCCTTCGCGGCTTCGGCTTCTCTATTTTTCTTTTTCCTTGTAGCCAGCGAATTCCTCCCCGCTCAAAACTACTTCTTCCTTCGCTACCAGCAGCCGCAACATCCCAGTAGCTCCATCATTTGCTGTTCCACCACCGAATCAACCCCTCCATTTCTCCACCGCCCCACACGTCCATCTTTCCCCCTCCATTCCTTCCATTGATTGCCAGCACCTCCACCGATTCTTGCATCTTGCTGCCAGCACTTCCGTTTCCCCTCTATCTTCCCCAACAGCGACACCTGTTGCTTCCCTCGACTGCCCTGGCCCTTCTTCGAGTCATCACCCCACCCAGTCAAACCCCAGCAGCTCACGCCAGTAGTACTCCATCGATTCAACCAGTTAATTCCTCCAGCCACTCAATTGACAGCAAATCTTCACACCAACCCCTCCTATGGCGCTGTCACTCCACCTGCATCACCATAGTCCCGTGCCACCACCCGCAGCCACTGAAACCAACCCAAGCCGCACCCATCCAGCCACCGTTTCACTCCCACAAAATCGAGCAACCAACCGTGGGCTTTGTGGCCTTTTTCAGCCTGGTCCGAGCTCCCGTTGGCGTCGTCGTAGGCCCAAGTTTCGGCCGCCGTCGCGCCGCCGTCGCCATGAACCGATTTTCACGCTAAATTGGTGAGTTTACTCACTAAACTTTTCTTAGGAGTTAATGATGTTTAAGGGGTGATTAATTTAGGTTAAGTATGGTTTAGGTGGTTAGTTAGAATGGATTAACGATTTAATTATTCGTTTGTGCATGTTAGGTGGTTAGAACGGCTTAATTAGAGACTATATAAGTTGTACTATTTATCTATATTGGTTCGGGAATTTTCTGAGCCTGTTTCAGTGTTTAATCAAGCGTTTCCGGCCTAAGTTTACATTTTTGGTAATTAATTGTATTTATTTAATTATTTTTGGTTTTTATTTAATTAGTTATTATTTTCGGAAAATTATACCGGGATAGCCGGTGACTGGAATTTCGTACTGATTGCAATGGTGTGCTTGGTTTATTTAATTAAGTCCTGATTTGTGCAAATTGAGTGGTAATTGTAATTTTGGGTATTTATCCCAAAATTGTGAATTTTGGTATTTTAATCAGAAAATACCGGGCATCGGTTTATAATGCCAAAAATGTCTTTATGGACTATATTAAATAGTGAGACTTTTGAAAAGAAAGATATTGTGTTTTTGGCTCACGTTGACCGTGTACCCACACACAATTATTTTTATCGGGTATTTTTAACACGAAGAAAATAGGACAAGACATTATTTTAATTGAGGAATTGAAGTGCGAAGCACAATGTCCTTGGCCGTGAGTGAATAATCGTGTGATGGTTTATAGTCAGGGCAAGATGACTATTGAAAGATGAGGTGACGTATGTTATGCATGGCGATATGTGTTGGGTTAAGAAAACCGATGGGTTGTGAGCAAGTAAAGGATTAAGTACTACACGAGGACGAAACTTCGTGTGGGTTACCTCTAGAGCCTTATACTATTGCTTATTATAATAAAGGGCTAAGTGTTACATGGCGACTTAAGTCGCATGGGAATTACTTCTAGAGCCTTGCAGTATTGTCATGCATAATGAAGGGCTAAGTGCTACACGATATCGAAACTCGTGTGAGCCACTTCTAGTGTCTTATACTATTGCCTAGTACAATAAATGACTAAGTACTACACGATAGTGAGATTTAGTGTGAGTCGCCTCTAGTGCCTTATATTATTGTTTGTTGTAATCAACGGCTAAGTGTTACATGGCAACTTGAGTCGCATGGGAACTACCTCTAGAGCTTTGAGTTTGATCTTGAGTCTGGTATTGAGTATTGAGTCAGATTATTGAGTGGGGATGTTGAGGTTCGATTGAGAATTTGAACATTGAGGGTGAATATCGGGTATGGATGGAACCACCGATATGAATTGTTCGCATATGATTTTGGGACCCCTATGAGCGATGGTTTGATTGGATGATGGATCAATTGTGTTGATTCAACTAATTGATTGATTGACTAAGATTGAATGAGACGTTCCAAATGCTCGAGTGTTGTTACTGCACTTATGTGATATATGAATTATGCTAACATGCAGGAGGGAATTGAGGCGAGGTAAGTTTTATGTATTGTGTGCATAGACTGCCTCTAGATGTATTTCCTTCCTAGTCGGGGTTTAGGGGGTAAACTTGCTAAGACATTGTCTCACCCCATCACGTGCTTAACTTTTTAGGTCCCTAGTGTGAAGAACCCGGAGCTTGAAGCGGAAGGGTCAGGAACATGTGTGGCTCAGAAGTTCTTTTTGGAGATAGACTTTTTGTACTTAGACCCTAGAGTTGGCATCTGTTTGTAAACCAGATTGTTTATAAAAGCTGTGTCAATTGATTTGAAATTTGTTGTCCC
Source organism: Eucalyptus sp. ANBG9806169 (assembly GCA_014182395.1). Classification (NCBI taxonomy): domain Eukaryota; kingdom Viridiplantae; phylum Streptophyta; class Magnoliopsida; order Myrtales; family Myrtaceae; genus Eucalyptus; species Eucalyptus sp. ANBG9806169. The sequence goes on along the minus strand of CM024583.1, from coordinate 38,367,714 downwards.
ACTTTTCTATCCCATGTATGTTATTGTCAGGGGATTAGTTGATACACTTCCACATATGCATTAAAATGAATGGGTTCGCGACGCGTCTTGGTACGTCGCAAATTTTATCGACCACCGAGGGATGGGCACACGCTCAAGGATCGGGGCATGACAATTAAGGTAAAATGTTTTCCACTTTTCAAAAGTAGAAAACATTTTGCCCTAATTTGGAAGACTTTTTCCCTTCATGGAAAATGTTTTCCCCAAGCAACTCATTTTTCGTGAAATGAATGCCGGAAAATCCAGAAAACGTATTTTTGGAAATTATTTTTCGCGAAATGAATAGAGCCTTAGATGACTAAAGGACGCATCGCCGACCCTTTCATTTCCCAATTGTTTTACATCAGTCTCCACTGTCATGCCCAGAACCTTGAGTGCGCGCACATCCCTCGGTGGTCGATAAAATTGCGACGTCCCAGGATGCGTCGCCGACCCTTTCATTTTATTGCACATGCGGAAGCATATAATAAATCCCCAGACAACACGGATATGGGATAGAAAAACAGGATATCATTTTCACAAAATACTTTTATATACACATCGAGTTCATATACAAAAGTCTACACCAAAAAGAGGCTACTAGGCTATCTTATCCTGGACCCTATCTACTTGGGATCCGGGTCTATCACGACACCGTCAGGGGTGTCGGTCTCTAAAGGCTCATCTACCTCTACTGCAGGCCCCTCACCCTCAGGTCTATAGTACGCCTCGATATCAGCTACTCGTCGTCATGCACGGGGTCAAGATCTACCAAGTACTCATCCTCGATGGCAAGTTTGTCAAAGCCATATAGGGGGCCCTCTCAAACACCATTGGGCTCGTGGTGGAACCACGCCTTGAATCGATGAGGTACCAACTAAGGTAGGCCCTCATCAACCTAAATAGTAGTAACCACGAGCTCACAGGTCCAGTTTGGATTCCTGTGGATAGGGAGTATAGTATGCTCAGTCTCGACCTCTCGCGGCCACCCAAAACGATCCGGCCTCACCGCCATCTAAGGACCTGAAAAGTTAAGCCCACGACGGGGTGAGACAATGTCTCAGTAAGTTCACCCCCTTAATCCCCACTAGGAAGGAAATACGCCTAGAGGTGGTCTAACCACACATCACAAAAAACTCACATTGCCTCAGTTCCTTCCTGCACGTCAGTACAATTCACATCACAAATGCATATAGCAATTTCACAAATCAATCAGAACGTCTCAGTCAATCACTTCTCAATCAATCAAAGGGGTCCTGATTATAGAGCCAAATCGTTATGACACGTCCCATTCCGTGCCACACAATTTCGTCCCATAATCCGGCGCATCTATCTAAATCAATCACATGTTCCAATTGATTACTACTCGCACAGGCAGTTTTACCCGACGCACATCGATCCTCTGGCGTAGCCAGGCTTCGCCTCATCCCTTGAGCGCCGCAACGTCCACCCGACACACATTGGGGATGGCATTCCTAAATGATCTTCGGTCTAGCCTCTACCGCGATCCGGCATCCATTACTAAGGCATCTCATATAGGAGCAACGTCCACCTGACGCACATCAGGGATGGGTTCTCTTAACCCACACACAATCATTCAATTCCAGCCAAAGACACCGTGCATTGCACTCAAATGTCTCAATTAAGATAATGCACTTGGTTTATTTTCTTCGTATTAAAAGCACCCGATGAAAATAATCGTGTGTGGATACATGGTCGGATCGAACTTTAAAAATTGATATCCTTCCTTTTAAAATTCCACTATTTGATATAGTATCTAAAAATATTTTCGATGTCAAAACCCGACACCCGGTAATTTCTAATTAATTACCGAAATTCCCTAATTTTGAAATAAATCCTCTAAATCACAATCACCACTCAATTTGCACCAATTAACACTCAATTGCATAAACTAAGCACACCATTGCAATCGGCACGAAATTCCGGTGACCGACTATCCCGGTATATTTTTCGAAAATTAATAAATAATTACAAAAATTACAAAAATAATTAAATAATGCAAATAAAATTGAATAAATGCTAACTTAGGCCGGAAATGCTAATCTAACCACCTAAACGGGCCTAGAAAATTAATGTACCTATCTAGATAAATAGTACAATCTATTTAGCCCCTAATCAATCTATTCTAACCACCTAACATTCATAATTAAGCAATTAAATCACTAATCTAAACTAACTAACCACATAATCCATACTTAGTTTAAACTAATTATCTACTACACATCATTAACTCAATAAGCAAAGTTTAGCAAGTAAACTCACCAGTTTAACGGGCTGGTGAGTCCACGGCAACCGTGACGCGGAGGCGAGTGATAAACAAGCTTGGGACGACACCAAGCGTGATTCGGACGAACTCAAAAAAGCCTCATGAAGCTCTCAGCTGGGCTAAGCTTCGGCTTCTGTCAAGGGCCGAAGTGGGTTGGTCAGGGCTCGGCTTTCCACGGAAAAGGGCCAGGCGGAATGGCGGCGTGAGCAGGGGGTCGACGGCGAGTCTTCGGATGGTTGGACAACAACGGTGGAGCTTTGGCAGGGCTTCGACGGTGACTAGGAGCTTCAGGACGTCGAGTTGGCACACGAGCAACTCGGGACGGCGGGGACGCGCGGCTCGGGCTCGCGGGTGTGCGGCTGGCGCATGACGAGTCTGGCAGCTTCAAGTGGGCGGTCCATAGGCTGGCTAGCTTGGCTGGTGTTTCTTTGGTTTTTCTAGCTGTCAAGATGACACAACAATGGAGAAAGTGAACCAAGGAGGAAGAAGAAGCCAACTGCTAAGAGGGGCCACCAAAATATCCTAAACACTTAAGTTTCATGCCCCACCATCCATGGTTGTCATCCTCAACCCTTTGTTGCACCGAGGCTTCCTCAAGAAGTCTCCCAAATGGTTCAAAAGGTTGCAGCATCCCCTAGCTACGAATTTTGAACATTTGGCCTCCAATTCCACTTCAATTCTTCTCCAATTGAGCTCAAATTGGCCCCCATAAAACCAGTCAAGGTACCCTCATCCATCTCATGATTTTTCCTCATCAATTGAACCAACTTGACGGCAAAAAATGTGCTAAAAAACGGTCCTCTGATTTTCCCAGTCCAAAAACACCTAAATTTAATTTTTTGGCCGAAAACTCAGGTTTGCAGAAAAATCTTCAGAGGATGAGTTGATGTTCCTAAAATAAATCGTGACATGATAGAACTTTCAATTTCTGAAATTTGGTTCAAATTCGCGGTTAATTTCAACTGGGCGCGAATTTAGCGTGACCTAACCTACCGAGTAGCTTTTGGAAATTTTTAGTGCAATTGACCCGTGGTCAATTATTTTCGAGCCACATTGTACATCTCGACTCATTGGCGACTCTCGATTGTCGTGAAAATCTCGAGGTTTCAAATATGGGCATAGGATATAGAAATAACAAAAAAATCAATTTAGTGTCGTTCGACGAGAATTTTGCATTTAGGTGGAATCACCCACACTTTAATCACATATCTCAGTCTAATCGACATATCTCCGATCTCTGATTGATTTTGATAGTGCCATATTGACCATTGCAGATTAGCACGGTCGAGCAGTCAATTTCTGATCGAATTCTCAAGTCTATTGCGTTTAAATGCCTTAATGGCTTCACCATATAGACTAGTTATCTCGTGAGTGATCAGCTAAAAAAGAACTATAGGTGCGTCGATGAAAAGCCCAACTCATTCAATTGAAAACAAAATTAAAAAATCAGGATGTCACATCCACTAAAGACGAACTCAACCTCGAGTTATTATTGGGATAAAAGGGAGTATTTGGAGAATGATACTCAAACAGGTCCATCACATTGAATGTCGGGGAGATGTTAAGGTCACTTGGAAGATCAGCAACATAGGCATTGTCATTGATCTTCTTCATGATTCGACGGGGGCCAACTTTCTTATGCTTCAGTTCGTAATATGTACCAACAAGAAAGCATTCCTTGCAGAGGTAGACCATCACTTCATCACCCTCAACAAATACTTTGAGGCGGCAATGTTGTTTATCTATAGTAGCTTTATAGACAATGGTGAAAGCTTCTAGTTATTGCTTCACACTCTCTTTTATCTCTTGTAATTTTGTTGCTAAGTTCTCAATCACAACACTATATCCTAAGACTTTGAGCAAAGACATGAGGTCTAGTGTATCTTGTGGAGTTCATCTGTAGATGACCTCAAATGAAGACTTGCTCGGGGAGCAGTTGATGGTGTTGTTGAAGGTGAAATCAGCAGGACCAAGATTTTGGTCCCATTGCTTGGGTAGGTCAAGGCATTAATGATATTCACCATAGTTTGGTTGATGATTTCAATTTGACTGTCAATCTGGGGATGGAAGGAGTTGCTATAATGTGAATTCGTCCCAATAAGTGCCATAGAATGACAAAGAAACTTGGTGTCATGGTTGGAGGTGATAGTTTTGGGCACACCATGTAAATGGACTACTTCTAGAAAGAATAGGCTTGCCACATGGGAAGCATCATAAGTCTTTTTACAAGGAATAAAGTGTGTCATCTTTGTTAACCTATCCACCCTCACAAAACAAAATTCATACCTTGTTGGGTTTAGGGAAGGCCCCACAAGAAATCCATTGAAATGTCTATTCAAGGTCTAAAATATAAAGGTAAGGGGTGTAAAGACCAGTAATCTGAGAGTGGACTTTGATAGTATGAGAGATATAGCATTTTTTCATAGATCGCCCAATGTCCCGCTCTAATTAAGGCCAATAGTATCACTTTTCAATGAAGGCAACAATTTTATTACACCCAAAATTTCCTCTAGAGGTGCCACCATGGAGACGCTAGGGATGCACAACCTATTACCAAAGCACAACATGTCATGATTGATCATGTCGCCATAAGAGCCTACTACAGAACACTTCTTCCAAATGTCTTGGAATCATCATCCTTAGCATAAAGGACATTGAGGTGGTTAAAGGCCACAACATCAGTGCGCATGGTGACTAGTGTTGTGGCATGACGACTAAGTGCATTAGCGACTTTGTTCAAATGGCCAGCATTATGTCGAAGCACAAAGTTGAATTACTCCAAAAAGGAGGCCCAATGTCCATGTTGCGATCCAAATGCTTTTGACTCTTGATATAATTGAGTGCCTAATGGTTAGTGTCAAGTACAATCTTATGTTGATTAAGATAAGGCCGCCAATGCTTGATGGTTCATACTACAACAAAGTACTCCTAATCATAGGTACACCATCGCTTGCGGACATCATTAAGTTTCTCGCTAAAATTAACAAACCTTCCTGTGAAAGAACAGTGCCAATGCTTATGCTAGAGGCATCACACTCTAGTTTGAATAACTTTTCAAAATCTAGGAGCATCGATGCTAGTGCCATGGAAAGTTTTTCTTTGATAAGAGCAAAGCTACCTTTTGCTTCATCACCCTCATGAAATTTTCCCTTCTTCAAGCACTTAGTGATGGGGACCATAATGGTACTGAAATTTCAGATAAACCGTAGGTAGAATGTCATGAACCTATGGAAGCTGCATGCCTACCTAACACTTTGGGGAGTTGGCTAGCCACGAATGGCAACTACCTTCTTTGCATCAAATTGAAGGCCTTCTATGCCAACAATATACCCCAAGACGAGGAGTCGATCTGTCACAAAGCTACATTTTTCAAATTAATGTACAATTGGTTAGTCTGTAGGGTCGACAAGACATCCTTTAGATGCTCCATATATTGCCAATCATCGAGATTGTATGTGAGGATGTCATCTAACTTGCTAATGAAAGGTTTATGGACTTGAGTCATCAAATGCATGAAGGTGCTTGATGCATTGGTGAGGCCAAACGGCATGACAAGCAATTTTTACGACCCTTCACTTGTTTTAAAGGCTATCTTCATTTGTCGCAAGGCATATGTGGACTTGGTGGTATCCACTACGTAGATTAACCTTTATAAAGATGTTTGATCCAACAAGCTATTTGAGCATGTGATCCAAGCGAGAGATTGTGAATTGGTACTTGATAATAATGCAATTAGTTCCCAACTATCAACGCACATACGTTTGCTCCCATCTTTCTTCGATGTGGGGAGTGTAGGAATTACACAAGGGTTCATGCTCTCGCACAAGAAGCATTTTCAAAGGAGTTCTCCCACCGGGTATTGTTAACTTTGGTTTGGGTTCATTCGATAGTGGAGCAAATAAGGAGGCTCGCTCCTAGAAGAAAGTCAATCTCATGTTGGATATCTTTCAAGAGAGGTAATTTGATAGGTAGATTGTCTGGAATGATGTCGTTAAATGATTTCAATAAGGACCGAAGAGCCTATCACCTTTCTCCACAATCGTGTGCATCCCTTCACATTTACAAACGTTTAAAATAATGCCAACACTCTACTTTTTTAGGGTCTAAGGATTGTTACTCTTCAGCTTCGAAGTCATCTTGCTTTTCTCACATGAAGGAGTAGGAGTTCTCTCGGGCCCGGTGGGTAATCAACATTGTACTACCATGGTCATCACAATAGGACATGGCATGCATCCATCTTCACATCACAAATAATGGTGTCCTTATAGGACTTTCCAATTAAAATAGGTAAACAACATAATTGCATTATCTTGAGTTCGACCTTTTTATGAAACCACCCAATTCTATAAGGGGAGAGATGTGACTTGGTCTTTAACTGTAAATGGTCCACCACACCTCAGATATTATGTTCTCACAACTACCACTCTCGATGATGACACCGCAGACTTTGTCATTGGTAGTACAACAGGTACAGAAAATACTACTTTATTGGGTGCCCTCTTTTCACGGGGCAAGCAACAATCATCTAATAATGCAATTGACATGCTCGCCCTCTTTATCCTCCACTTCTTCTTTATCCACCTAGTTATCTTTGTCAATGGTGCCAACCGTGCTAAAAAACATTGGCCATCTTCCGCCATGGGCAATTGCTTGAATGATGGCCAATTTGTTACACTTGTAGCAGTTGATTGGTTATGGCTTGTTGTATAGGTTTTGGGTACTATGATTGGTGTTACATTTATTTATAGTGATTGGTTCCTTGGGCCCCCCATAGCACTCTCCGAAATTCAGTTCATACTACTAGTTTTCTAGTTAGAGAATTTTGGAATATCTAGTTGTATCCATGTTCCAAATGATACTCAGGCAGAATAACTATTAGCTTGATTAGTGAGGCTAGTTCTCTCTAATTGCATCTTGACATTTTGGGCCATTTCTTGGGCATCCTCAACAAAGAACAAATGTGTAGTGAAACATGGTCTTGAATGTTGAGTTGCAAGCCATTGATGTATCTAGTGATCTGTTGTGCCTTCGACTCAGCCAAGTTGTTTTAGGCGGAAAGTTGGAGAAATTCCTCCACAGTGGCTTGGACTAATCAGTTCAATTACTTACACTTCTGGAATTGCCGAAACAATAATTATTCATAATTGGTTGGGAGGAACTAGACCTTCAACATTTGCTTCATTTGATTCCATGTTTGGATAAGAGCTTTTCCTTGTTAGTGTCGCATCAATTGTGTCTGCTCCACTAGGCTGAGGAGCCACCCTTCATCTTGTATGCCACCAATTTTAATTGGCGATCCTCCTTGATTTCTATGGCATCAAAGAATTTCTCAACTTCTAAAGCCAATCTAGAAAGTCTATGATATTCAAGTTGCCATTGAAGGTTGGGACCCCATTTCCATGGCCTCTATAGATAGGCCTATCCAAGAACTTTTCTTCTTCTTCATCTTTGGAGTCCTCAACATAGGCTTCTCACCTATGTCGAGGATTTGCCACGTGTTCCATAACTACTTCCAAGACTCAAGCAACCTAAGCACGTTTGATGGGAAGGTTAGTAGGTATGAAGTTGGTGGACAAACGCTGGATGGCAACAAATAAGTCTTGAAACCTTCATTCGGTTTGCTTTGCAAAGTGATTGAAGTCAGCCTATGTGATATGCTCATTTTCACAGCCCTCAACTTTGGGGGAGATTGTCATTGATGTTATTAATCATTATCACAAGAGAGATCTACTCTAATACCAAATGACGTAAAGGAAGATATACTTGGAAAAGAATTTCAAAGGATAATGTTTATAGGGAAATTGCCCCTTAGGAAACAATCAAATAATTAATATCAAATAATAGAATTAAGGAAAAAATATTGATGAAGAAGAAAGTCTTCAAAACGCATCCTAAAAATTTGCAAATCATGTTTGAAATCTTTGATGGCTTGGAAATTAAGAAAAATGCATGAATTTGGAGATCAAACATTGCCCAAATCAGCGTAACCTATTTCCAACTTCGAAGATTTTGCAGTTCTCTTCGATTTGATATGCATCATAACTCCTCCTAATTAGAAGTTATTACCAATTGAAGTTGAGCAGTTATATATGACGTGAGTGGACTGCTCGCTCTTATGACGTTCGAAGGTCTCCATAGAAGCATTTGTCAGCTATTTTACATCAGACTAACACAACATGGGAAGGACATTCTTTAGCATTAGGTCTCCTAGTTGGAATGTGCAAGTCCTAACCCCCTTGTTAAATCCTCTAGTCATTCTTTTCTAGTAACAGTGCGCATGGCACGAGGCCGCCAACCTCTTTTCATCAGTTAACTTCAACTGATTAAGCGTCTGTCCTGCTTAGTCTACCTCCTAGAGTTTGGTTTATGCTAGCACCAAGTTTAAGTTGGCATCAATCTTCTACCTTTGATATTCACCGAAACTGTTAGCTCTACAGTACATGTCTTGGCTTCTAATTTCTTCTCTACCTCTTGCAGTATCTCTCATGAGGTTAAGAATAATTTGAAAAGAAAAGTCTAATTCTTGCGCCAAACACATTTTCCTTTCCTTTTTATTTTTCTTTTCATTTTTAAAAGATTGATTTTTTAAAATATTTTTATTTTTATTTTTATTTCCTTCTTCTTTGGCCGATTGCCAACCACGGCCATGGCCTTGGCCAGCAACGTGCCACAAGCAAGCTTGAGGCTTGCTAGAGGATGGGCAAGGCTTGCACTCATCGGCCTTAGGTGAGCTCAAGCTCGCCAAAGGCTGTGAGGCCAGATCGATGAGCCTCCAGCTCGCCTATGGTTCGTTGCTATTGGTCACCGATCGAAGAAGGAGGAAAAAATAAAAAGAATAAGAATAAGAATAAAAAAAGAAAAAAGATTAAAAATTCAATTTTTTAAAAAATAAAAAATTATAAAAAAGAGTGAATTTGAGCTGAACATCTTTAAAATACTTTTATTTTAATGGAAAATAGCTTCTTCAAATTCATTTTCCAAAATTGCCACATTTTCCACAAAATAAGCAAGACCTTAATTGTCTCTTCTTCCATATGATTGCTTCCTGGGTAGTGTCCTCCAGGTGTTAGTTTGAGGGCGGCTTGCCTTCTTTCTTCAACTTCATTCAACAGGAAGCATATTCTCCTCGACCTCGTCATCCCTCTAGCTTTAGCAAGGTCGCATAATGGCCCGTACTTCCATTAGCACTTGTTTATCCGATTGACAAACAAATGGCTTTTCAAATTATTTGTTTGATTTTTGAATGTTTCAATCCGTTCAATCTTAAATTTCTAAAACCCTCCACATGGTAGGTTATTTCTATATCCATGTTTGTTCTCATTCGACACTTTTCCAAATCAAAGTACACTATTATAGGGAATCCAATGATTTTTTATCCACTTAAATCCAATAGGGTCCAATTTCTTTAATTAGGGAAACTGAGGGTCTGTTTGATAACATACCAAACAATGTCTGATTTTATTCTTTTGTTCACTGGAATAAAAAACAGAACAAAAATCCGTTTGGTAACTTTTTGTTTTCCGAAAACAAATTTATTCCCAAGAATAAATTTGAAACGAAATCAAGAAGTAGAAAAAAGTTGATTATTTATTCTCGGGAATAACTTCAAAATCAAGCCAAATCATGTTTTTTTTTCTTCTCTTTCTCTTCTTCTTCCTCTAGCCGGTTGCAAAAATTTAATAAAATTATAAAAAAATTAAATAATATAATTATATTAAAAATGATAAAATTATATAATAAAATTATTACAAATATATAATAAAATAATAAACTAAATTTATATTATTAAAAATTAAAAGAGAAAAATATAATAAAAGTATCAAAAAATTAAAAGAAATCCTAAGTCACAAAAAAATTAAGAGGCATATGAAACGCATTTTTATTCCAAGAATAAAAATTTTGGGCGATTATTAAATGTCTTCAAATGCTCAAATCTCATATGGGGAACATAATAAAAAAGAATTAGTTTTTAGTAGAAATTGTTCTAGGCATATAATGATTGTCAAACGTTCTCTTAAAAAACTAGAGAATAAGGCATTGGGTGATCAAGTGGTGGCAACTATATGTAGATTATGGGGAAATTTCCGACAAGACACAAGGGCATTACTAAGGGGCCACAAGACAAGAAAAGAAAAATTGTACTAGAAGAAATTTAAAGACACCACAATATATATAAGACTAGCTCACAACCAGCAAAATTTTAATTTGGTTTGTTTCGCTTCTTATAATAGCGAGATTATCCTCATATTTAACAAACTAAACTGCTTTATAATAGTGACGAGGAACGACACAAATATTCACGTCATATGGGCAGGTGTAGATGGGTGGGGGAAGGTGGTGCATGACACGTGCCAATATACGAACACAATGAGTGACATAAATGCGAACGACATGATGGATCAATAATTGAAACGATGTCTCAACACTTCTTGCAAGTGGAGCCATTGATGTACTCGTCTTGTAGCTGATCTTACAAGAAAGAGTAAGAAGCCCGTACGTTTGCACTCGATTGGTGGAGAAGAAGATAAAAACTCGTACCACTGAGAGACTTCTCATTAATGAGCCTGCCATCCGTTTCTCCTCAATTCTCGTCCTCTTTCTTTGCATTGGCTATTTATGTTGCAGTATACTTCAAATATATATACATAGTTTGCAAAGGAAAATTATTCAATTAGTCCTAAAATTATTATACCATTCCAAATTTTTCAATTTAATATTTGCATTAAATTTCATTATAGTTATTTTCATTAGAAATCGCTCATGTGGAGGTGTGTCATATAGGACTATTGATAATGACCGAACCATTACTTACCATATAAGACTGCCGATAATTACTAAACCATTACATCAATGATTTCTAATAAAAAATGATCGGAATGACTACATTAGAATTTAAAAATTTATAACTAAATTTTATTACTGAATTGACATTCTTACAATAAAATTAAGACTCGATTGGATTATTTTCCCTAGTTTGAAAATATGCCGAATCTAACTATTTAAAAATTGATATACTCAGAGAATATTGTCTATGTATATATTATTTCATCTACTAATTTATATAGAGAATCATTACACAAACTTTCATAAGGTTCATTACTTTAATATAAAATAGCTTAAACCACTAGTCAACTCGTTCTAACTGCCTCCAACGTTCGAAAATTTCATAACCACTTCGATTATCTTAATGTGGAAAAGATATTTGTTGATTGAAAATTCATTAGAAAATCGTCATGTGAAAATTGTTTTTATATAAATGACACCACTAAAAGGTTTTAGTTTATAACTGAAAAGGAAACAAGTGGTATTTGTGTTTGATTTTTGAAGAGGTGCTTGAAGGACCACGAAATGTAAGACATAAAAATCAAATGCAGAAACCAAGATTGATTATAGACAAACCTCCAGTCATTGTTTTTTTTTTTTTTTTTTTTTTTGGCAGGAGGAACCAGCTTGCACCGACAGTACGCCGTAAACCCCCTGGTGATGCTAGCAGGGAAACCACCACCCCGACGCCACGCTTAAATCGCCTAATGATCCGCTAGCCTCCCTGCAACTTGCGTTGCAGGGGCTTCGAACTCCCGACCTCCCCGAGGAGGACGTTGTAGAGCCTACCCAACGAAGCCACCTGAGCCGGTGGTAACCTCCAGTCATTGTTCGTATTCACATTTGTCGGAAATTCCTGAAAATTCAAAAAAATATTGGGCACACGCTACTAACACAATTCCCTCACATATATTGATGGTGTATTCCAAAAGAGAAGGTTTGTGTTAGACCTTGTGATTACCCCATTAGAATGAACGATCGTTCCTTTATACACTATCTCCCATTAAGACGGTTACCAAATGGTCGGTTGTCACGAAAGGGTATGAAGCGTGGAAAATTTACATGTGGAATAACCACCACTTTAAGAGAAAATGTGAGTTCGAAAATGTGGGATCACAAAAATAAAAAACATTCTCCCACTTGTTCCCATCATTTTCATCATGCGGATTATCCAACCAAATCCATGAAAAACTTTATGCTTAAAAAAACGAAACAAAACACATGGATCATGGCGACATGTCCTCTAAGAGTGAGTAATATATTCCATGTATCACAATGCATCTTATTTCTTTACTGTCAGCCTATATGTGACAACACATCTTAATGAATAAACCCTTTATTTATTCTAGAACCAAGGATAAATGTTATTCTCATAATTAAACAACAAAATGTGTACACCAAAATTGAGAATTAACATTACAATAGAATAAGAGTTTCATATAACAAAAATCGTCCTTATGACGACAAATCACATGATAGGACCTATTCCCATACTAGTTACATGATCTTTATACTTTATCGGTGGCATGCCTTTAATTAAAGGATTAGCTATCATCAATTCAGTGCTAACGTGTTCTATGACCACTTTGTTCTCCTTAACACGTTCCCTTATGGATAAATACTCGATGTCGATATGTTTACTTCGACTGCTACTTTTGGCATTTTTAGCCATAAAAACCATAGTTGAATTATCACAATATATTCTTAATGGCCTACAAATAGAATCAACAATTCTAAGCCCAGTAATGAAACTCTTCAACCATACACCATGTGAGGTAGCCTCAAAACAAGAAACGAACTCAGCCTCTATAGTGGAAGTAGCAGTCAAAATCTGCTTGGCACTTCTCCATGACACAGCTCCGCTAGCTAACATAAAAAATGTATCAAGATGTTGATTTTCGTGAATCAACGCAGCCCGCAAAGTCCGCATCCGAATAACCGACTACTTCCAGGTTGTCAGTCCGTCTATACATAAGCATGTAGCCTTTGGTACCTTGAAGGTATCTCATCACTTTCTTTGCAGCTTTCCAATGGTCTATACCTGGATTACTCTGATATCTTCCCAACATTCCCACAGCAAAAGTGATGTCAAGTCGAGTGCAAACTTGAGCATACATCAAGGTTCCGATAGCAGAACCATATGGAATGTTATTCATTTGTTCCCTTTCTAGATCGTTCTTCAGGCATTGGTTCAAATTGAACCTGTCACCCTTCACAATGGGTGCTATACTTGGTGAACAATCTTTCATCCGAAATCTCTCTAGGACCTTATTGATATAGGTTTCTTGAGATAGTCCTAAAATTCCTTGAGGTCTATCTCTATGGATTTTAATGCCAATGACATAAAATGCTTCACCCATATCTTTCATATCAAAACTCTTAGAGAGAAATTGTTTCACCTCATGTAGCAACCCCTTATCATTGGTTGCAAGTAGAATATCTGTGACATCCCGAATTTCCAATTCTATTTTCAATAAATTGAGACGGGCATTTCATCTGCACGTATATAGTTCTTTTCCCTGAGTCGGCCGCTCATGTGAAAACTAGTCTATCAGGTGAAGCCGTTAAGAGGTTCTAATGCATCAAACTTGAGAATTTAACTAGGAAGTGACCTTTCAACCAAGCTAATCTGCAAGGGTCAGTACAGCACAATTATAGAGACCGGAGATAGGTCGACTTGACAGAGGCATGTGATCAAGTGTGGGTGATTCCACCAGATCGCACAATTCTTGTCGGTCGGCACTGGATCGACTTTTCTGTTGATTGGGTACCTTGTGTCCATAATTGAAACCTTGAGGTTACCACGACAACCGAAAGTCGCTAATGTGTCAAAGATGTACATTGTGGCTTGAATTGATCAACCACAGGTCAAATGTATGAAAATTTCTAAAAGCTACCCGATAGGTCAGGACCGCAAGCCACGCCCACGTCGCTCGTCCGCCGCGAGCCCTTCCGCCAACGCCTGAGACCCACTCCAACGCATCTCCGCTTGAGCTCCCCTGCGTCACCCTCGCCGCGCGAAACCCAGCGCCCACCGGTCTCCACCGCCCGAGCCGCCGCCGCCGATTTACCCTTGCCGGAGCCCTTCGTCGGATTGCCCAGCCTTGCCTTGGAGACCCACACCCGCGAGCACAAGTCGTGCGTGGGAAGGAAAAGAGGAAAAGACAAAAAAAACAAAACAAAAGAAGGAAAATTAGGTAGTTTTTTTTTTTTACTTTCTTTTTTACTTACTTTCTTTATAGTTTTGGTTTATTTTATTCTTTCTATTTGTTAGGTTATGTTTTTGGTTATGTTATTTGATAGTTTTTTTTCCTTTTTAGTTTAGGCATTTAAATTGTGATAATGGATGCAATATTCGTAAAATCTTTTAGGCATTATCGTTAAGGTGTTGCCCAAAATTATGTAATTATTAATTTGCTCCGTAAGACGTCGGATCATTTTTTTGATTATATTAATTTTTGGGCATTTTGATGATATTTAAATTGCTAAATCATTATAGTTATTAATTTGATCCGTAAGATTTCGGATTAGATTTTTAATTATTTTGATTTCTTGTCTGATGTTTAGGGTTAAAAATAATCGTTAATTTGACCCGTGAGACAACGTGTTATTTTTTCTTTTATTTTAATCCTCTATCTGTTTGAATATCTTGCTTGTTAGATTTAATATTTGTTTTAGTAAATCACTAGGAAAAATCAAAAAAGACATTTGGATTAGGATTTCATTTGGTTTTAGAATATTTCTGGTTATTTTGCATATCTAGAATAGGGATTTTATTTCGAATTTAAGAGAATATAAAAAATGCATCCATTTAGATTGTTAGGTTTTTTTTATTATTTGAATTGCACGTTTAATTATTTGGCAATTTTAAATTTCGAATTTTATAAAAAAAAAAAAAAAAAGCACAAAAATGCATTTGGATTAGGATTTCATTTGGTTTTAGAATATTTCTGGTTATTTTGCATATCTAGAATAGGGATTTTATTTCGAATTTAAGAGAATATAAAAAAAATGCATCCATTTAGATTGTTAGGTTTTTTTTTTATTATTTGAATTGCACGTTTAATTATTTGGCAATTTTAAATTTCGAATTTTATAAAAAAAAAAAAAATGCACAAAAATGCATTTGGATTAGGATTTCATTTGGTTTTAGAATATTTCTGGTTATTTTGCATATCTAAAATAGGGATTTTATTTCTAATTTAAGAGAATATAAAAAAAAAAAAAATGCATCCATTTAGATTGTTAGGTTTTTTTATTATTTGAATTGCACGTTTAATTATTTGGCAATTTTAAATTTCGAATTTTATAAAAAAAAAAAAAAGCACAAAAAAATCATCATGCATATATAATTTAGAATTAAGGCATTATTTGCACGTCATTGCATATTAGGTTCATTGCATGTTTGATTTTATTTAGATAGATCTTTTGAGATAGATTGCATTATAGATTAGGAACTTTCAACTTAAGATAACATCCTAATTTAAATTAAGATTTTACCTAACTCAATTCTTAATGTAAGTTGGATAGAATCTTAATCTAGCTAGATAATTTTTGCATTTTTCTTAATTTCGAATTGCATGAAAAATATAAAAAAATTGTCTTAGGGTAGATTGATTCAATTTTTAGGATAGATTGCATTTTTAAAGTAGAAACATCAAATGCACGTCATTTAGTTTATTTGAGTTCATTTAATTAGAACTTTCTTGTCATTAGACTAAGTCATTTAATAAATGTCACGTGACATATAGCTCGCATATTAAGTTGCATGAGGCATGTCATTTTAGTTTAAATAATTTAGTATGTCATTGCATCGCATTGCATGTCATTATAATTAGATCATTTAAATTGCATTTAATTATTGCATTTCTTCATGTTATATAGTCTAGGTCATGTCTTCTTGTCATTTTAGATTATTTGCATAAGTCATGATTTTCATTAAATAAAGAGAAAACAAAAAAATTGAAATTGCGTGTTAATTAGAAATCATATCTAGGATTATCTATATGAATTTTGATTTAACATTGCAGATGCTTTCGTTGCTTTAAGGTATGCTTTTTGCATTATTTAAATTGCTTTCTTGATGTGTTAAATTGGTGGTATGCGCACATGTATGATCACCTCACATGTTAGGAAGCTCAATTAAAATCAAAACAAGCTGCCTGCAAAACATTTTTTTAGAAATGGTACTGAAAGGGCACTAGGATAGTCTAGTGTAACCAAGTCCTCGTACCCAAAATCTCTGGTTCGTAGAAGTAAGATAATCCTCCCGTTATTTTACTTAGGTGTCTAATCGACCTACCCTAAACTAATTAGTGGCGACTCCTAGATAATGATCTTTTGCATGTTAAATCCTTAAGTCGCGATTTGATATGGGCTTGGGAGAGCCCAAGCTAAGCTTAAAGGCTTAATAGTCCATCAACCTAGTTTTAGGTGGCAAACCCGAAAAAATTGGGTCACGACAGCTTGGTGACTCCGCTAGGGACTTGTGTTAAAACACTTAGTGGACTTAGGCCAATTTTTCTTTTCTTTTGAAAAATGATTTTGTTTGGCAGCAAGGATCCCAGGTACGTCCCTAACATTTTTAAGGTGTTAAATGTTTTTGCAGATTGGGAGGTATAAGGGGAAGTGTTTGCTAACCCCTGTTTTGTAGGGAGGTGTAGGAATGAATGGTTTACTTGCACATATGAAGTGTTGATTGCTTTAAACTGATGTGCATGCTTTATTGTTTTAGCACTACACTATTTGCACACATAACCTGCGGTCCGTCCTGGGCTGCGATAGGATCTCTAGGATGGTGTTGAGAAGTATTCTTCCTCCAAAGCGAGACTGCTATGTAGAGGTTGACATTCTCTTCCCCGAAAGTTTTTCATGGTGTCGAAATGTGTTTTGTCCATATCCGCGAGACTGCGTGACTATTGGACATTACATTCGACTAAGCCCGGAGTTAAGGGAACCTGAAGTTAATGCGAGACTGTAACGCTCAGATCACCCTCTTAGCTCCACTTTGTTAAGCCTTTTAGATAGAAATCGAGCCTCACGTCTCATGCGATGTGTCTATGTGATTGCCATCTATTTCCGGTAAAAGTAAGTTGTCTAAATTTTTGCAATTTACTTACTTTATTGTAATTCTTGTCGGCCCATGACATTAGGTTTCGTCGTCAGTTTTGTTTTATATGCAATGGGGAAAACCGACGTACAATTCATTTCTACTCCCAAAAAAGAGCTCAAGATGTGGTTGGACCAATTAGATCAAGATGGCCAAAGATATGTGAAAGCTAGGATCCCCCGACTTCTCCCACTGTTAGAGATCAACGTTCACTCTGGTGTGATCCAAGCACTCCCTCATTTTTGGTGTCCACAAACTTCCACTTTCATATTTGGTGACAACGGATCCCTCACGTTCGCCCATAATCACACGATTGAGAGCTAGAATGGCCGACCAAACTGAAATGCGTGATCGTATGTCCGCTGTGGAGACTCAACTCCAACAAGTGCTTACTTCTATACAGTTTATGACGGATCAATTCCAATCCCTCCGAGCAAATCCGACTCCTGCACCTGCTCTCCTCGAGATAATAATTTCGAAGCCAACAAACAAGGGCCAAATGATTGATGATGACATGCCTGGGCTGGATGATGACCCACCATTGATCACCGCTGAAAAGGCTAAGATTGACAACGTCCCTAAGATGGAGCAAGATGAACGCGTTGCGAAACTCGAGGAGAAAGTGAAGCAATTGCAAGAGTCACAAAGTTCACTGCCGTTCGACTTGTCCGTATATGAAAAGGTCAAGATGCCGAAGAAATTCAAGATGCCAAAGTTCGAGAAGTACGATGGTACTTCCTGCCCAAAAGCCCATTTGCAGATGTACCACGTACGCATGGCCCAATATGTCAAGAATGAGCCCCTCATGATTCAATCATTCCATGCGAGTTTGATTGGGCTTGCACTGAGCTGGTATGTGATGAAAAATGTGAACCTCCTCGACACTTGGAATGAAGTGGCTGACGCGTTTCTCACACAGTACAAGTTCAACATGGACATCGCACCTTCCCGAGAAGACCTAGAGCGGATGGAAAAGAAAAAGAGTGAGTCATTTAAGGAATATGCTGTGAGATGGAGAAACTTGGCGGCTCAAATCACTCCCGAGCCTGCCAACAAGGAGCTGATGAAATTGTTCGTGAGGACTCTCCCTTCTGAGTTCCGTAACCGAATGGCTAGTACATATGTCGAAAGTTTCAATCAGCTTATTCCTGTAGGAGAACAAATAGAGGTAGGGATAAGATAATGATGGTTTACTGAATCATCTAACAAGAGATTCACCACCAAGAAGGAGAAGGAAGCGGCTGTAGATGTGAATTTGGCCTACGGCCAAGAAAATGTCAAACGTGCCCCGGTTATCCAAATGAATCCGAGACAGCCACAAAACGCTGGCCATCAACCATTTGCCCGAGCAAATAATAGAAGGGAATTCTCTCCTCTCCCTGGGTCTCCATCCCAAGTGCTGATTATCCTCCGAAAGAACGGTTTGCTTACTAGCGAACCAAAGCGTCCTAATGTTGAAAGAAATAACAGTTACGACCCGGCGAAGAAGTGCGACTACCATAGCGGTGAACTGGGGCATTCAACTGATGAATACACCCTCAAGCACAAAATCCAAAACCTCTTAGACACGAAAGTCTTTTCATTTCAAACTGCTCGGCCGAATGTCCAAAAGAATCCCCTACCCGAGGATGAAGGTACGGTGAATGCTATCTTGGAATATGAAGTTGGCCGAATCAAGGACTCGAAGGTGCACGTGGCAGATGCTTACAGTGGATTGGTGAGAGCTGGATATTATCCGGGTCAAGAAAATGTTCCCCTGTCGCTGATGAAAGAAAGAATTGCCCAAATGGTGGATGACGGCATTATTGTATATGCTGACCGTAACTGCATAGTTTCCACTATTTCCCATATCATCATCGATTGGGAGCAGGAGCAAGCTGCGCTTAATGCTAGTAAGGAAGAAGTTGACCCTTCGCTTGCAGACATGCCTCCGCTAGAAGATGCATCTGATGAAGAGATAGTGATTGAAATACCTCAGCCGTACGAGTATGTTAATGATAAAGCAGTGCCTTGGGCTTATGACTTAAATGTTGACCTTGTTACAAGGTCTGGTCGAACCTATGGTCAAGCTAATGCTCAACCTGCAAAGCCAGTCACCGATGAAGAGGCTAAGGAATTTCTGGCTGTGATTAAAGCAAGTGAGTATAATGTGGTTGATCAATTGCGAAAGATGCCTGGTCAGATTTCTTTACTCGAGCTTCTCCAAACATCCTCTGTGCATCAAAAGTCACTAATGAATGTGTTGAGTGAAATTCATGTGCCAGAAACAGTTGAGGCAGACAAGTTGAAGAATTTGTGGGATCGGTCCTTCTCAAGGATTTGATTGCCTTTTCTGATGAAGAATTCCCTCTCGAAGGCCGGGGACATAACAAAGCACTCTACATCTCCGTTAAACACAAATCTTCTCATGTGTCTCGAGTGCTCCTTGATAATGGGTCCGCTCTGAACATATGTCCATTAGCCACTCTGTGCCGCCTCAAAGTAGATCTGTCTAAGATACATGCTGCGATGACCTCAGTACGAGCTTTTGATGGCACAAAGAAGGAAGTGCTCGGAGAAATCTATCTCGACGTACAGATAGGGCCAGTCTTCTTCATTATTCCCTTTCAAGTGTTGGACATCCTTACCGCATTCAATTTCCTGCTGGGTCGTCCCTGGATACACACTGCTGGAGCAGTGCCTTCAAGTCTACATCAAGCTGTGAAATTTGTGATCAAAATGAAGCTGGTCACCGTGTATGGTGAGGAAGACCACCGGATCCATCATGAGACATCTATCCCCTATATAGAGCCGGATTCTGAGATCGAATCAAGTTACCACTCATTTGAGTTGGTATCCACAATACATGCTTCTCGAGGTTCATCACCGTCCATTCCTGAAGTTTCAGATGCTGCTCTTATGGTGGGAAGAGTAATGGTCGGAAACGGTTTCGTTCCTGGCAATGGTCTCGGTAGAAATGGTCGGGGCATTTGAAACCCCATTGAAGCCCCTCAGAGGTCCCATGCTGCTGGTTTAGGGTACAATGGAAGAGGTGGGGGAAGTTCAAGAGGACAGACACGGGGGCGAGGTAGGCAAAACCCACTACCTTCGAGCATCCATGAGACATTCCCCGGTCCTCCCATAATGATGCAAGATGAAGCAGATACCCTGGGGCAGCCTAGTGGCAAATTTGATTACCTGGTAAAGTATTCGGCCCCTCCCAGCTATTGCGTTGATCCTTGTGAGATAGTCCCAAATGGATGATATAGCATGGATGATCCAACACCCCTGAAGACCGAAAACCCTGATGAGGAGCTGGAAGGAGTTGCAGGCTTATTTGACAATCTCATCATAGGAGCTATTGATGAAGGATCCCCTGAAGAGATGGGTCTTGGCCCACAAGAGTAACTTTTTACTGCTTTTGCACATTCCCCTGCGTGGGAATTTTTATTGCTTTCTAGGGATTGTTTTCAATTTCTTCTTTTTCGTTTTCTTCTTAGGACTTGAATTGCATTTTCCTTTCAATAAATTGTAATTGCTTGATGAATTTCAATGAAATTACAACCTTTATTTTGAGAGCATGATGAGGCACACCAAACCAGCTCGGTGATGATATCCAGTAGATAAAAGAAAAGAAAAATCCAAGGAGAATTCGAGACCCGGTTTCATCATGTTTTCTCGTGTCAAAAAGTTTAAAAAAAAATGATTTTTGTCAAAGGATTTCAAAAAAAAAAAAAAAAAACAAAACAAAACAAAAATAACAAACAAAGGAAATCTAGGTTACCCGTTTTGTCTTTCTGATTCATCTACTTTTTGTTTCAGGGACGATATTCTGACTTGCAAGGACGTAAGAATGGTCCAATGTAATACATCAAGTGTTGATGATGATCCTGAAGATCCAATCGAAGACTCCAATGAGGTTCAACGTAGCTGGGAACAACATGAAAGGGCTAGAGCTCCCATATCCGAGCAAACCGTTACTATTAATTTAAGTGACACTGAAGAAGCCAAAGAGGTGAAAATTGGAGCAAGTCTCCCCAAAGATGAGGCCAAGCGCCTGATTCAGCTACTAAAGAAATATCGGGATATCTTTGCATGGACCTACGCTGACATGCCGGGTTTAGACCCGTCAATTGTGGAACATTGCCTACCTACAAATCCGGATGTGCCACCTAAGAAGCAGAGGCTCCGGAGAACCAAGCCCGAACTCTCAAAGAAGATAGAGGAGGAAGTGATGAAGCTTCTGAAGGTGGGATTCACTGAAGTCTCACAATACCCATAATGGGTAGCTAACATTGTACCAGTGATGAAGAAGGACGGTCGAGTCCGAGTTTGTGTAGATTATCGGGATCTGAACAAGGCTAGCCCGAAGGATGATTTCCCGTTACCTCACATAGATGTTCTTGTGGATAGTACTGCCGGATTTGAACTATTCTCATTTATGGATGGGTTTTAAGGTACAATCGGATAAGGATGAAGGAGGAAGATAAAGAGAAGACTGCATTTATCACCCCATGGGGGACCTTTCATTATAAGGTTATGCCTTTCGGACTCAAAAATGCGGGGGCAACTTACCGGCGAGCCATGATAGCACTTGTTTCATGACATGATGCATCAAGAGATTGAGGTCTACGTTGATGACATGATTGCAAAGACTCGACCTGGAAAAAGCCACGTCGAGACCTTGAAGAAGTTGTTTGATCGACTCCGCAAGTTCAAGCTTCGGCTAAATCCCGCTAAGTGCGTGTTCGGAGCAACATCTGGTAAATTACTTGGATTCATTGTGAGCAATAAAGGGATTGAAATCGACCCAGCTAAAGCTAAGGCCATTTGTGAGCTACGACCTCCGTCAACAGTGAAGGAAGTCCGGAGCCTTTTGGGAAGGTTGAATTACATCGCACGATTCATTTCCCAACTTTCCGAAACCGCCAAGCCATTCTTCAAACTCCTAAAGAAGAATGCACGAGTCAAATGGGATGATGAGTGTCGAGAAGCGTTCGACAAATTGAAGTATTACCTGATGAATCCACCGATGCTTGTCCCGCCCTCGCCGGGGCATCCTTTGATTCTCTACCTCACTATTCATAGTGAGTCACTAGGTGCAAAGTTGGCTCGGGAAAGTCCTCTTGATAAAAAGAACGGGCCATTTATTATCGAGTAAAAAATTCACGGTATCGAGCTGAAATATCCTGATATGGAAAAGACTTGCGTTGCATTCGTGTGGGTATTGCATAGATTGCGACAAGTACACCTGCATCACCAAACGTTCCTCGTGATCGAGAATAATCCTATCAAGTACTTACTTGAACGGCCAGCTTTGGTGGGTAAGTTGGCTAAATGGCAGATTTTAATCTCAGAATTTGATGTGCAATTCATGCCACAAAAGTCGGTTAAAGGTCGAGTGATTGCTGACCTATTAGCTGAGAATCCAAGAGTCTCAAATAATGATGATGGTTTCCTAGATGACCGTGTCTTGAATATAAGTGAAGATTCATGGACTATGTTCTTTGATGGAGCCGTGAACTTGTCTAGTTCTGGTACTGGGGCAGTTCTGATATCCCCAGATGGACAACACCATCCGGTAGCCGCAAAATTGATATTCCCATGCACTAACAATGTGGCTGAGTATGAAGCTTGCATTCTTGGGCTTCAGGCCGCAATTGAGATGAGTGTGGCCAAATGAAGAGTGTTTGGAGATTCGGCGCTGATCATACTACAGACTGTAGCTGAATGGAAGACTAAGGATGCCAAATTGCTCCCGTATCATAAGTATTTAGAAGATCTGATAAAGGAGTTCGAGGAAGTTTCATTTGAATACTTGCCGAGGTCTCATAATCAATTTGCAGATGTACTTGCAACATTGTCTTCTATGCTGAAAGTCACTGATGGGTTAGAGGTCGAGCCACTAAAAATAGAGGTTTTGCCGAAACCAGCTTATTGTATGATTGTGGCTGAAGAACCCGATGGAAAATCATGGTATTACGATATCATGAATTACATTAAAAAGCAGGAATTCCCCGAGGGAAGCACTTAGGCTGATAGGAAGTACATAACGAAGATGGCTTCAAATTTTTTCGCTAGCGGTGAGAATTTGTACAAGAGATCTTATGATTCGGTCTTGTTGCGATGTATAGATGCAGCCGAGGCCACTCAAATCATGCAGGAAGTGCACGAAGGAATATGTGGGCCTCATATGAACAGACACATGTTAGCCAAAAAGATCATGAGATTAGGCTACTACTGGCTCACACTAGAAAGTGATTGCATCCAGCATGTTCGGAGTTGTCACCGTTGCCAGATTCATGGGAATAAGATAAATGTTCCTCCAACTGAGCTGCATCAGTTTTCCGAGCCATGGCCTTTCTCGATGTGGGGTATTGATGTGATTGGCCCGATCAACCCTAAAGCTTCAAATGGGCATCGATTCATCTTGGTAGCGATAGACTATTTCTCCAAATGGATCGAAGCTACATCTTTTACAAATGTCACTGCTCGCAATGTTGTGAAATTCGTTAAACGTGACAAAATTGCTCGATATGGCGTCCCTGAAGCGATCATCACTGATAACGGGACAAATTTGAACAACAAACTTGTTGATGGGTTGTTCGACAAGTTCAAAGTCAAGCATCTAAATTCGTCTCCTTACCGCCCTAAAATGAATGGGGCTGTTGAAGCGGCCAATAAGAACATTAAGAAGATCTTGGCTAAGATAGCCGAGAATTATCGAGATTGGCATGATAGGTTGCCCTTTGCATTAATGGCATACCGGACATCGATCCGTACTTCTACCGGGGCAACACCTTTTGCTTTGGTGTATGGTATGGAGGCAGTTCTGCCTGTTGAAGTAGAAATTCCTTCTTTGAGAGTTTTATCCCAAGTGGAGTTGTCTGAGGCTGAATGGTCCCAACAAAGATTTGAACAGTTGAATTTGATTGATGGAAGAAGACTGAAGGCTCTCTGCCATGGCCAAACATATCAGCAGAGAGTAGCTAGATCTTTCAACCGGAAGGTGCGGCCGAGACATTTCGAAGTAGATGATCTTGTTCTAAGAAAGCCGTTACCAATATTTCCAGATCCTGGAGGCAAGTTTGCTCCAAATTACAGTGGCCCTTATGTGGTGAAGAAAGTGCTTCCTGGAGGTGCCTTGATCCTGGCAGAAATGGATGGTCGTGAGTTTTCCAATCCAGTTAATTCCGATCTTTGTCAAGAAGTATTACCCGTGATAGAATTTGACTGTCATGTTTTGAATTGCAAGCATTTCTATGTTGAATAAATTGCTTCAATTGTTTGAATTTGCTGCAAAACTTGCATTTTTATTCCGTGATGAATTGCGTAAGATAGATTGAATGTGTCAAATGGGATGCTTTGGAATGATGAAAGGCAACCTTACTCCATACACTGTCCCATACACTAATCTTCAGTGAGTTGTATAAAATTTCCATGCCTACAAGGAAAAAGGTTATCTCGCAAAGGGTACGGTAACCAAAATGATGAGAGGCAGTTCTTTCCTCTACCCAAAACACTACAGGTACACCAATTGTTTAGCCCTTTGAACCCATATACATGAAGAGTTTTTAAATCATCCCTGTCAAGAATCATCCCACATTGGGACAAAGTTTGAGAAGAGTGATAGGAATTTTCTTACTCACACTTGCATCAATCTTCGAGTATTACTTTCGCATCGTAACTCGTATGATAATTTAAAGTGCCCTAAGATGATGAAGAGCAGTCATTTCTCTATCCTATACACTTTTATCCATTGCTTAGCCCACTTGAGCTTATAAATTCATTTCATATTAAACCCAGTTGGTGATCGTCCCCCATACTGGGGCAAGACAACAAAAAACATTCGAGTAGCATGAACTAGAATGCTGACCAAATGGAGCTTCTGTTAAAAGAGAATAAGTGCTAAAAATGAGGCATGAAAAAAGCAGTGTGCCTGGTAAAAGCAAGGCCGATGCCCATAAAAAGAAGTAAAAATAATGCATAAGAACTAAGGGGCATGAAAAAAGCAGTGTGCCTAGTAAAAGCAAGGCCAATGCCCAGAAAAAAAGAAAAAGAAAAATCAAACTCTTGATATAATGAGTCGTATCCCCAAAAGGCGGTACTAAACTCAAGTGCTGTTGCAACCAATGGAGATTTGATGAAGAAAAAATCTTTGACAGTGGAAAGGAAAATGTTGGAAATGTCAAGATGATCACCAACTTTAATCCCTTAAACATTTTTTTGAGCCTAATGATCCATTCATTTCTCAACCCATGAACCAAGCCTACGTTATGTCCCTTGCAAAGTCTATTCAGATTAGGGCACTTGAATTAACGTAAGAGTTTATATGTTTAAAAGCATCGCTTGAAGAAGTGCGAGTAAGATGACTTCTGCCTCATTTCGCGTGTTTCTTGGCTTGTAAATCCAAAGACAATTGCGAAATGTCATTTTTAAATAGCCTCGACTCAAAGAGTCGTCTTTGTTAAGTCATTGACCAAGCTCACATTACAGTCCCTATTAAAGACCTCTCATATTGGTAAAGTCGTACCACTTGCGAGATTGCCCAGACTTTTGTTTGGCGTGATGACAATGAGATAAAGTGATTGTCAAAATCCTGCATCAAAGGTCAGGATAAAACAGCCCATTTTAATGAGGATGAGTGGAAGTCCTTTCAGATTAAATGATCCCTCAGTTGACACATCCATGACACTTATGTGTTCGGATTGGAATTTCCTTTTGAAATCCTTTCCATTGGAATTAAGTGACGCATGGTTGATGGAAATCATTATGCGTAAACCTTGCTTGAATTAATGCATGTTTATTTGTAATCACAAATACATGTTGCCTCTCCTACAATCATGTTTTATAGGAGACATATCCCTAATGAGTAGAGATGTCACCAGGTAAGTATATCTTTACCTATGCCTTAAATACTTGTCGTTGTACAGGTATTTTCACTTTTGAGTACTTTGACACTCGATGGAGTTGTCCTTAAAGATTTTTCCCCAGATTGCGACGTTGGGTGACCGAAGAATGGTTCGGGTCCTAGCCAAGCAAAACCCCGTTTAGGCGACCGTAGAATGGTACGGGTCCTAGACAAAACTTTATTTCCCTATTCAGGCGACCGTAGAGTAATGTACGGGTCCTGGAAGGTAAATCCCCGTTTAGGCGACCGTAGAATGGTATGGATCCTAGACAAAACTTTATTTCCCTATTCCGGCGACCGTAGAGTAATGTACGGGTCCTGGAAGGTAAATCCCCGTTTAGGCGACCGTAGAATGGTATGGATCCTAGACAAAACTTTATTTCCCTATTCAGGCGACCGTAGAGTAATGGTACGGGTCCGGGAAGGTAAATCCCCGTTTAGGCGACCGTAGAATGGTACGGGCCCTAGACACAACCAAATTCTGTCATAATAGGCGACCGTAGAATGGTACGGGTCCTAGGAAAGCAGTTTTCTTTATAAAGTCATGTTATTATTCTAGGCGACCGTAGAATGGTACGGGTCCTGGACTTGTAACACCAATCTATCTTGAATCATTTTACCCTCCTTGAAGGTAAGATATTTCAAGTAAGTTCTTTTGACATCTTAGTCTGGATCTGGATGTCTTAATTATTGTCGTTGAATATTTCACTTTGGATGTGAATGTTCTTCTCGATCTCAATGTTTCAATCTATTACCTGTTTGACTCTTCAAGGAACCTGAGTGAGAGTTGGGTACTTGTGAAGTAAATAGGGATTTATCATGTACCTCAAGATGCTTTACCGCACCGACTGGTAAGTAATTGCAGGTATGTTCTTTCCATTCGCATCATGCATTTGCATTAGCATTTCCATGCATCATATAAATTGCATTTTAAAATGGGATTTATTTTCCAACAAAAAAATCAAAAATCAAAAATCAAATCATTCAGTGCATGTGCATGATCAAAATTTAGGTTTCAATTTGTCTTTGAAAGTAACCTCTACAAGCTCACCTTCAAAGAGGGGCAGCTGTTGACACCTAAATTTTGGCAATTTAATTAATTAATTTATTGCATAGAAAATTAGGAGGTTAATTTTTTATTTGCATTTTTTGCTTTTTCATTGAATCGGTGGCGGATAAGTTCAAATTAGTTGGCCAAGCCTATTTTTAAATGATCAGGAATTATCTTGTGAGAAATTAGAAATTCGAGATTTTTTCGAGATATGGTGAATTTCTGGGTAGATATTACGAAATATTGCGATTTGACTTTCTATGATTTGGAATTAAAGAGTAATCTTATCGAAATCTTGGATCGTTATCAATAGGTGAAAATTTTGTGAAAAGATTTGCAAAGGTTGATTTGAGGAAAATCTTGAAAATCCAATTCCTCTCCCTATAAAAAGCCATGTGTGCGAGAGATTCAGGGGCTGGCTTTTCTTGGGAAGCAAAGATCAAAAAGAAAAAAACACAAGGGAGAAAAGTTGAAGCCGTCCGTGGGGTGAAGAGGCAAAAGCAAAAAAGGAAAAATTCACTTCTTCGGTTTTAGGGTTCTGGAGCGTTGTCCTTTAGTTCAGTAAAGAGAGAGGGACACAAAAGAAAAACTTGCTGAAAAAAGGCAAAGTCAACAGAAGAGAGAGACAGAGGAAAAGGTGTGCGTGCAGTAGGGAGAAGAAAAGACAAAAGAAAAGCAAAAGGAAAGGAAAACTCTTGTTCATCTTCTTCCTCCCGCTGCTCCACCCGCCGCACCAGACCGCGAGCTGCGCCCACGTCGCTCGTCCGCCGCGAGCCCTTCCGCCACCGCCTGAGACCCACTCCGGCGCATCTCCGCCCGTCCGCCGCGAGCCCTTCCGCTCCACGCCGGACACTGCCGTGCCGCCCCAAGCGCCGCCCAGCTCCGCCCGTGAAGCCACCGTCATGCCTGCAAGCCCCATGCCGCCGCACCAGACCGCGAGCCACGCCCACGTCACTCGTCCGCCGCGAGCCCTTCCGCCACCACCTGAGACCCACTCCGGCCCATCTCCGCCTGAGCTCCCCTGCGTCAGCCTCGCCGCGCGAAACCCAGCGCCCACCGGTCTCCACCGCCCGAGCCGCCGCCACCGATTTACCCTTGCCGGAGCCCTTCGCCGGATTGTCCAGCCTTGCCTTGGAGACCCACACCCGCGAGCACAAGTCGTGCGTGGGAAGGAAAAGAGGAAAAGACAAAAAAAAAAAAAAAAAAGGAAAATTAGGTAGTTTTTTTTCTTACTTTCTTTATAGTTTTGGTTTATTTTATTCTTTCTATTTGTTAGGTTAATGTTTTGGTTATGTTATTTGATAGTTTTTTTTCCTTTTTAGTTTAGGCATTTAAATTGTGATGATGGATGCAATATTTGTAAAGTCTTTTAGGCATTATCGTTAAGGTGTTGCCCAAAATTATGTAATTATTAATTTGGTCCGTAAGACGTCTGATCATTTTTTTGATTATATTAATTTTTGGGCATTTTTGATGATATTTAAATTGCTAAATCATTATAGTTATTAATTTGATCCGTAAGATTTCGGATTAGATTTTTAATTATTTTGATTTCTTGTCTGATGTTTAGGGTAAAAAATAATCGTTAATTTGACCCGTGAGACAACGGGTTATTTTTTCGTTTATTTTAATCCTCTATCTGTTTGAATATCTTGCTTGTTAGATTTAATATTTGTTTTAGTAAATCACTAGGAAAAATCAAAAAAGACATTTGGATTAGGATTTCATTTGGTTTTAGAATATTTCTGGTTATTTTGCATATCTAGAATAGGGATTTTATTTCGAATTTAAGAGAATATAAATAAAAAAAAATGCATCCATTTAGATTGTTAGGTTTTTTTTATTATTTGAATTGCACGTTTAATTATTTGGCAATTTTAAATTTCGAATTTTATAAAAAAAAACAAAAAAGCACAAAAAAAATCATCATGCATATATCATTTAGAATTAAGGCATTATTTGCACGTCATTGCATATTAGGTTCATTGCATGTTTGATTTTATTTAGATAGATCTTTTGAGATAGATTGCATTATAGATTAGGAACTTTCAACTTAAGATAACATCCTAATTTAAATTAAGATTTTACCTAACTCAATTCTTAATGTAAGTTGGATAGAATCTTAATCTAGCTAGATAATTTTTGCATTTTTCTTAATTTCGAATTGCATGAAAAATATAAAAAAAATTGTCTTAGGGTGATTGATTCAATTTTTAGGATAGATTGCATTTTTTAAAGTAGAAACATCAAATGCACGTCATTTAGTTTATTTGAGTTCATTTAATTAGAACTTTCTTGTCATTAGACTAAGTCATTTAATAAATGTCACGTGACATATAGCTCGCATATTAAGTTGCATGAGGCATGTCATTTTAGTTTAAATAATTTAGTATGTCATTGCATCGCATTGCATGTCATTATAATTAGATCATTTAAATTGCATTTAATTATTGCATTTCTTCATGTTATATAGTCTAGGTCATGTCGTCATGTCATTTTAGATTATTTGCATAAGTCATGATTTTCATTAAATAAAGAGAAAACAAAAAAATTGAAATTGCGTGTTAATTAGAAATCATATCTAGGATTATCTATATGAATTTTGATTTAACATTGCAGATGCTTTCGTTGCTTTAAGGTATGCCTTTTGCATTATTTAAATTGCTTTCTTGATGTGTTAAATTGGTGGTATGCGCACATGTATGATCACCTCACATGTTAGGAAGCTCAATTAAAATCAAAACAAGTTGCCTGCAAAACATTTTTTTAGAAATGGTACCGAAAGGGCACTAGGATAGTCTAGTGTAACTAAGTCCCCGTACCCAAAATCTCTGGTTCGTAGAAGTAAGATAATCCTCCCGTTATTTTACTTAGGTGTCTAATCGACTTACCCTAAACTGATTAGTGGCGACTCCTAGATAATGATCTTTTGCATGTTAAATCCTTAAGTCGCGATTTGATATGGGCTTGGGAGAGCCCGAGCTAAGCTTAAAGGCTTAGTAGTCCATCAACCTAGTTTTAGGTGGCAAACCCAAAAAAATTGGGTCGCAAAAATTTCAAAATTATTTAAAAATTTAATAATAAATATATTATTTAAGTTATTAAAATAATGTTATTTAATTAATTTTGGAATAAATTTAATTATTTATTAAATTCCAAAAATTTTGTCTAGACCCTAAATTCTCATAATTTTGTGCTGATCACTGCTGTGTAGTCAGATTTTGAAATTGATGATTGAAAATTATAAATTGAGTGTTGATTGTGAAAAATATGGATTTTATTCAGAAAATCCCCGGTGTTGGGTTTTGATACAAAATTGGGTTTTTAAGGATTATATTAAATTGTGGGGTTTGAGAAAATAAGAAATTATTCTTTCTGGTTCGAAATTGACGTGTCCCCACACATGTGATTAATTTCTGGAATATTTTTAATATGAAGAAAAGAGGTTGGGATCACTATTTTAATTGAAGGCACTGATTGACAGGTAAAGTGTCCTAGGCCGAGTATGAATTTGTTGTGTGATAATTAAGAGAAATTGTCCTGGGCTGTTGAGCCGGACTTGCTCTTATATGGGATGCCCCATGTAGTGGATGTGGGTCGCAGTTGATTCTAGGCCCATGCTTTTTTGGGAACACCATCGACGTACTGACGAAGCCGTGCTCCAAGGTGGGGAGACGATGCCTGGTTATATGCCAGTAGATAACCGAACTACGAGTAGGCTATGTGCATGTGTGGAATTGAATAAAATGTGATCGCATGCTGTGGTTGTGGATTATGTGAAATTGATTGCCTACCATTTGTTCATATTCCTATTACTACCTGTGATTGACTGAATTGAAATGTACTAACCTGCAGGAAGGAAATAAGACGAGGTAAGTCTTCTATGATGTGTGGTTAGGCCACCCCTAGGTGTATTTTCTTTCTAATAGGGGTTTAGAGGGGTGAACTTGCTGAGACAATGTCTCACCCCGTTGTCGGCCAAAATTATAGGACCGTAGATGGCTGAGCCCCCGAAGCGATACGGTATCCCGGTGCAGATAACGAAGCAGGCCCATAGCTTTCCCGACCCTGGGGGTCATTGGATCTACGAGCTGATTAGGTCCACAGTTTGGATCCAGGAGGCAATGAATGTCAGGGTGCCCCATAGGTATAAGGCATGGTTCCGTTTTGGGCCCAATGGATTTAGGATTGGTCCACTGGATGGTTTTGATATTCCACCGACTGTGGTGGAGGCCATTCTAGGTGAGGGAGTAGCTGACCCTCCCGAGAGTGGAGTGGTGGACCCATCGTCTCCGGAGGCTGTGCAGTCAGATGTGGGATCGACGAACGAGTTCGACTAGTAGTCATAGGACTGTTCCTTCTTTTTGGTGGATTGATCCATTTTTGTAGTCTGATCCATTTTTGGTGTATATTAACTCTGGTGTGAGTATATATGAAAGTATGTTTGTTTTTTTTTAATGAGTTGGTTTTTCTGCTGCCCTATCCCATAATTATTGTCGGGGGTTTTATAACATGTCCCGCATGTGCATAATAAATGAATGGGGTTGGCGACACTACTTGGGAATGTCGCATTTGCATGGCCATGGCGGGTTGTTCACATGTCTCGGGGTTCGGGGCGTGACAATATCATCCACATATAGCACAAGGAAACAATTTTTGCTCCCACTGACCTTTTGGTATATACATTGATCCATGACATTCTCTACAAAACCGAATGAAGAGATGACATCATGGAACCTTAAGTACCATTGGCGGGATGCTTGTTTCAAGCCATATATAGATTTCTTAAGCTTGCACACCAAATGCTCACCTTTACTAGAGGAGAATCTTTCAGGCTGTTTCATGTAAACCTCATTCTCTAGTTCTCCATTGAGGAACGTCGTTTTCACATCCATCTGATGTAATTCCATATCAAAATGAGCAACCAATGTTAAAACAATACGAAGAGAATCTTTATTAGATACAGGAGAAAAAGTCTTCGTGTAATCAATTCCTTCCTGTTGAGTAAATTCTTTGGCAACGAGTCTAGCTTTATATCTTTCAATGTTACCCAATGAATCTTTCTTAGTTTTGAAGACCCATTTACAATCAATGGCCTTCGCACCATAAGGTAACTCAACCAAATCCCAAACTTCGTTAGATGCCATAAAACTCATCTCTTCCTTCATGGCATTGTACCATAAATTGGATTTATCACTGTCCATGGCTTGTGAAAATGTTTCGGGATCATTCTCAGCTCCAATATTATAGTCAGACTCTTGTAAATACACAATATAATCACTAGGATTAGTTGATTTCCTTATTCCAGTAGATCTTCTCAATGTTGCATCAGCATTCTCTTGAGGAGCATGTTGTTCAACTGGTTGTTCAACAGTTTCTGATAATTGCTGAATAATTGGATCTACTAGATCAATATCAATAGGTTGTGGAACATCATTGATTGGTTGTTCAATAGCCGGTTGAACTAAAGGGGCATTATGAGCAAGAACCAACCTTAAACTTGAGGTGGAAGATTGAATGTCTGAATGATGTTTCTTAGGAACAAGGTCTTTGGATTGATTGCTCCCACTAATCAAGTCATTTTCAAGAAATTTTGCGTTTCTTGATTCCACAATCCTAGTAGTGTGAGATGGACAATAAAACCTGTATCCCTTGGATCTTTCGGCATATCCAATGAAATACCCACTTATGGTCCTTGGGTCCAACTTCTTTTCTTGTGGATTGTAAACTCTCACTTCAGATTGGCATCCCTAAACGCGTACATGTTGCAAATTCGATTTTCAACCTTTAAATAACTCAAAAGGTGCCTTGGTCGGAACTCGGTTTAATATGTACACTACCATCTTAAGTGCTTCAGTCCACAAGGACTTAGGAAGTTTGGAGCCGCTAAGCATACTCCGCACCATGTCCAATAAAGTTCGGTTTTTTCTTTCCGCTACACCGTTTTTGTCCGGAGAACCAAGCATAGTATATTGGGCAACTATCACATGCTCTTGAAGAAACTTTGCAAATGGACCAGGTGCTTATCCATCCTCAGTGTATCTACCATAGAATTATCCACCTCTATCTGATCTCACGATCTTAATTTATTTACAGCATTGTTTCTCTACTTCCACCTTAAATACCTTAAAGACATCTAATGCTTCATGCTTATTATGAATCAAGTAGAGATACATATCCGGACTACAAATATCCGTATGTATGATTTTTAATACTGTACTCCTCTTGGCTCCTTTCTTTGTCTTGTTAGTCTGCTTTCCCTATTATGCAGTCCACACAAGTATCACAATCAGTAAAATCTAAAGTATTGAGTACTCCATCATTTACCAATCGCTTAATTCTTTCTATGGAGATATTTCATAATCTCTGGTGTCACAACATAGAGGAATGTTCTTTCACAACACATCATTTTATACCAACGTTATCATGAACATGCATCGCATCATAATAGGCATTGTCTTGTAAATTAATTCGAAAAAGACCATTAGACAAAGTACCACTCCCAACAATTTCAGATTTAAATGATAAACAGAAGTTTGAATCTGAAGAGTTAAAAGAGTAACCCCAATGTACAAGTTTTGAAACTAAAATTAAGTTTCTAGAGAAACTAGGAACATAAAATGTCATTTTCAAATTTAAAACAAAGCCACTATTGAGAACTAGTCTACATGTCCTAATAGTTTCCACATGCGAACACATCTTATTTCCTAAATAGATGCTTTGTTCACTTCCCACTGGCTTCCTGTGGTTTTGAAAACCCTACAAGAAATTCGAAATGTGGATTGTAGATCCAGAATCAATCCACCAAGTGTTGTGACTTACATCAGTCATATTAGATTCATAACAAACACAAGAGATTGGATAACCTTTCTTCTCAAGCTAAGCCTTAAATCTGACGCAATCCTACTTTATATGCCCCTTGCTTTTACAGAAGAAACATTTGGATTCTTTCTTAATGTCAGCTTGGAGAGGTATTTTACATTTTCCCTTATGCTTGCCATGCCCTTATTCTTTCCTTATGTTGCCAAATGACCCAATTCCATAATTAGTCTTTCTTCCTCTTGAACACACATGGTCATGAGTTCATTAATTGACCATTTATTCTTGTGTGTGTTGTAAGAGATCTTGAAAGGTGCATACTGTTGCGAGAGAGTGTTCGGAATATAATACACAAGAAATGATTTAGATATCTCAACCTCAAGGTTCTTAAGCTGAGCCGCAATATTCCTCATTTGCATGATGTGCTCACGCACACCTCTAACACTAGTGAGCTTCAATGATGAAAACTTCATAATCAGGGTCATGGCATGCACCTTCTAAAAAATCTCAAACTGCACATCAATGGCCTCCAATAAAGCCTTAGCATTGCTATGCTGAGCAACCAAACCACGAATGCTAGGAGATATCTTAACCCTTATAAACATTGCACAAACGCAGTTGGACTGCTCCCATTGATTATAAAGGGCTATCTCAACTATAGTGCTCGAATCAGTAGGAGCAGGTGATTCGTCTTTCCTTATAGCATAGTCAATGTCCATCCACCCCAATTGAAGAAGAACTAACTCCTTCCAAACTTTATAGTTCTCACCATTAAGTATGGGAACATTACACTTAAATTCAGAGAAATTCACAGGTTGCAAAACTGCATATTAAATAATCATGCTTATGTCACAAAATTTGAGGCAAAAGATACATAAATCATGTTTTACCAATGTAAGCATATCACAAATATAAATCACATAACATAAAAACTGCCTGTGGGCTAAGTTTTTAATTTAAATAGATTCGTAATTACATCATGAAGAAATTACCATTTCATATACATTTTCTTACCCTGTGGGTAAATTAAGAAAAATAATATGATATTTCATCCTAATTAATCATAGTAATACAATGAAAATTCCTGTGGGATAAAATTCATCATATTAATATAATTAATTACAATCAATATCCATTTCTGAATATGATCCGGAGGCTCTTAATATATAATGTAATTAATTAAAGATGTTGTGCCTACTCTCTAATTAATTAAATATATTGATCATTGGACATTTAATTTCATGTATAAAATATTTATAAAAATGCATGAAATGGAAAAATAATAAATAAATGCATCAAGGGTAGAATAGTAAAATAAATCGGCCAAGGACAGGATTGTAAAATTGGTGAAAAGGAAGGGTAAAAAGGGAAAAGGGCTCGCGGGGACGTCGGGTGCGTGCTGAGCACGCGCCTGATTCCGCGGCAGGCACATGGCCCACACAAGCGCGATCTAACGCACAGGCGCGTGCAACGCATGTGCCTGCCAACTACCGCGGGCAGTTCGTGCGCAGGGGCCCCACGCGCCAACGGTTGGCACGCGTGTGGATCCCATGCGCACAGCATTTCGTGCGCGTGGGTTTCACGCGCCTACAACTATAGCGCGCTCGTGAAGCCCACGAGCCTTCTTCCTCCCTCACATAACACATTTCTTCGCCGTATTTGGCCGTTCCCCCGCGATTTCGCCGGACGTTTCTTCTCCGGTAGCTCATCTCCAGACACAAATAAATAATGGGTTTTGGAGAGCATGTCAGTACGACCTCATGGGTCCATGTTTTGACGAAAATGAGCAAGAAATTGGCCCCAAATCAAACGAAAATTTCCCAAAAACGCAAATCCTCAACCACCACAACTTATGCCCGATTAGCCTTCGACGAACACCGATATATCAGAAAAATTCATGGCTAATGTTCCTCATGGCGGTGCGATCGTACGGGTCCAAAGTCGAGGGGTGGGTCGCCAGAATTTGCTCGGAATCAGCAAGTTTCTCTCTTGGCCTCAAAACTCCGAATGTTCATCTTTAAAATGCCCGAAAATACACCAAAAATTCGACAAAAACAAGGAAGAGGCACTAAACATGCTTTGATACCAAATGTAAGACATAAAAATCAAGTGTGGAAGCCAGGATCGATTATAGACAAACCTCCAATCATTGTTCGTATTTACGTTCGTCGGAAATTCCTGAAAATTCACAGAAATATTGGGCACACGCTACTAACACAATTCCCTCACATATACTGATGGTGTATTCCAAAAGAGAGGGTTTGTGTTAGACCTTGTGATTACCCCGTTAGAATGAACGATCGTTTTTTTATACACCGTCTCCCATCAATACGGTTACCAAATGGGCGGTTGTCACGAAAGGGTACGAAGTGTGGAAAATTTACATGTGAAATAACTGTCACTTTAAGAGAAAATGTGGGTTCGAAAATGTGGAATCACAAAA
Organism: Eucalyptus sp. ANBG9806169; assembly: GCA_014182395.1. NCBI lineage: Eukaryota > Viridiplantae > Streptophyta > Magnoliopsida > Myrtales > Myrtaceae > Eucalyptus > Eucalyptus sp. ANBG9806169. Next base: position 38,331,274 of record CM024583.1, on the reverse strand, counting down.
ATAAATAACACAAAATGAGTAACTAGAGGGATTTCCGCCCAAATTATATCTTCGAATAAATGAAACGCACATGTTGTTCATGATTCTAAAACTAGGACTTAAGGTAGAACCGGCATCTATATGATTAACTTACAACCCATGAGAAAAATTTCAATAAAATATCAGTGTGTAGATAAAAAAAAAAAAATCCCGTGTCGGCTTTGTGGTTTTCTTGCCACACTAGGAATTTTTTCTTTACCACGATTGCAAAAGAGGGAATGACAATTTGGTTGAGAAGTTGCCAAAAATTTGAAAATATTTATAAGAATAGGAAAGAGATTAATTTAAAATTTTATAATACTCTCTCCCTTCCTTTCCCCGTCCTATATGCACAAAATTAGGGTTAGCAATTTATACTGTATTGGGTCACATCTAATAAGAATAATCACATGACATGATATAACTAACAAAATTTTTAAACGTTTCATATTGTCGTGTCAACATGACAAAACACTTTAACTAGTTTACAAATATGCATTAACTTGTGTACATGATAAGCACGTAAAACAAGATAACTTGTATTAGCACTTTAACACGTTTCCAAACAATATGAATAATTTTGCTTCACATTAATCTAAAGTGAACTATTGAGTTAGCAAAACCTTTTATTACAATTTATCATTTATTCTTTTTGACACAATTGTTCTTATTATAATTTTTAATAATAAAATATTCTTTCAAAGTGAGTATTAAACATGCTAAAATGTGTATAAAACAAAGGACTTGTTAAGAAGTTAACTTAAGCACGTCGATTCGTGTCTAAATATATTAAGCATAACAGGTTAAACTATGTACGTCATAATTTTACTTATGTTATGACGAGTTAACTCGTTTATGATATGGACTTGTTCATTCCAAAGAAAAATCAGTTGTTGGCCATGGGTAAAGTATTAGTATCGCGGATTATATATATATTTATTTTTCTGAAACTACGTGCTGCAAGACAAGCAATCGCTAGCTAGGGACTCAAGGTGAACCACGGCTCAGAGTGTCTGAGAAGAGTCAGAACAGAGTTCTGATGGCTTGCTTCAGAAGGGAGATAACGTTCCATCCATGCACACAATAAAACCAAAATATGCACGACCGAGCTCATTCAAATCGATCCAACGCTGATCAGGCGGTGCAGGCCCCTACGCCCTACTTTGCCGGCCTAACCCACATCATGATGCCTGAATGATTAGGTGTCACCCTCGCCCATCGAAAGACGGAACGCTGTCTTTCCACGCTGAGAGAGAGAGAGAGAGAGAGAGAGAGAGGAGGGAGGGAGGGAGGGAGGGAGAGGTTCCCTATTTTGTTTTGTTTTTCAATATTTGAGGAGGTGACTCCGTTTTACCCAAGCCTTGCATCACAGTAAAGATGACGGTGGGACGCGGGGATGGATAGCGAACGATAAAGAACTCATGTCAACGATGGATAAAGGGATCCGAAACCACATATGAGTTCAGGACACGAACCTCGATTGCTTGGATATTAGGATGCATTGCAGATAATGTGGACATGACTGATTTTGATTAATTTTTTTTGCACCAAAAGTTGACAGGTCTGGTGTAAAAGGGACCAGTGACATCAGTGAGAGGAAGGAAAAGGATTTCGCGTGGTGGAAGGGCGAGGGACCAAATCAAGATGCTACTAGCCTGAAGATTATGGAAGCAATTCCGAGAAGAGAGCGGCGAGTAAAATGGTTTATTTCATCCGTTAAAGGAAGAGCAAGTCTCGAGAAAGTACAAAATGGGTACAAAATGTAGAGAGACAAGCGCACACCACCAATTCCCATCATTTAGCTTATATTATTCAAATTCTTCTTCCTTTCCTTTTATTTTATTAAATTTTTCTCTTGTGAATTCCATATAATCTTGTACGGTCGGATTTTTATTCTGAGGCAGCCATATGTCTAATTAAAGTTCCTTTCTATACTGTAAATTGTTAGATCTTTAATACGATGATTGCTATGTTTTTCTCATTGCCAACGGTGAGTTTGGACTTGCCTGAGGAGACCACCTTGGAGGGTTTGGGAAACAGATTTACATCCTCCATTTATTTGAATTGATGCCCCGAAAAGATGGAATTTTATGTTTTGAGCACTTATAAGGAAAGAAGTTACAAAACAGGAGCACCAAGCTCTTCACTATAACAACAGTCGTTAAAAAACTTATCATGGGGTAACAAGTCATGAAATGCCTAAGTTGATGTTACAAAGAAGGAAAAATTATGGCCGCTTTTAGCTGGAGGAGACAAAATGAGTCATGAGCCTATTTTCCAGTTCAGTCATCAGGTCCATTCACTATGGGTAATTCTTCTTGCGGTAAACCAGGCAAAGTATGTTTGCAACCAAAAAAAAAAACTTTGTGGGCGACGATGATTACATAACTGGCCATATTTTAACTCATTTAGCACATGAAGCTTTAAAATTTTGACAATACTATATATAGAAATGATAAATATTAAAAATTGATAAACCACAAAAATAAATTGGTTTGTCATTTTAAAGAACGTAATCCACTTATCATATCTCTGATGTTTTTATAGGAAAACTGAACTTTTCCCTTATTTACGAAGCATGCGAAATAGATATACATGAATTAATTTAAGGGAAGTATTTATTACCTAATAAAAAATCCTAACTTCATAAAAAACTAGATAAGTTTAGGCTGATCAGATTTTGTAATATTATGTGTACATCACTCTTTGAGGTCCAAGCTGGGGGTGAAACACGTTAACTATAAAGCCTAAAAGAAAAAGAAAACACTTAATTTGGTAAAGCGCAGAAAACCAGGTGTAGACAATACAATTAAAGTCTTTCATTAGCACTTAATTTAATAAAGTAAATCATATAATTACTTGAAATAGGAAATTTCATATAAAAAAATAAAAACAAAAGGAAATCGACATTCTCTTAATATTCCCAGTGAATTTATGTCAAAGTCACAGCTTTGGTGAATACTGCTATACTTTCCGGAGTACGATTTTCTTCTGGACATTCCTCATTATAAAAAGAGGTGCTCATTCAAAGGATATGACGCACATTCAGAAGATATGAGCAGAAATATCAGGAAGTTTCTAAAAGTATCAAAGTGCCTATCTCGGAAGAAGCTTTCAAGAGTCGACTTGATTCTTCAACTCTGTGCATCTCGTATATGATTCGTTCTGTGTAATAAATCATTAAGATCATTTTGACGATGAAGATCAAATTCTTACGACCATGATAATAACAAACATCTGCAATCCTTTTGAAGCATACAAAGATTGACATTTAGATTTGTTGGGATCCGGTTCATACTATTTATTGACAGGAAGGCAAGGGGGTTCCATTCCCAGGTGAGTGGGCGAGGGTTCAAGTCAATGATTTTCGAACAAAATTAGTCGAAATGACTACATTGGCAAATCGCGAAAATGTTTAAGATTTAATTAGCGAAAAATTTAAAATTGAATTGACTACCATACAATAGATTTAAGACTTTTTAGACAATTATCCCAATTTATAAATCCATCTTAAAATAGAGATAGGAATGACTAGGAACTGTTTACAAAACTTTGAGGTTAACAATAACTTTGGCTTTTGTATTATCTATACTATCAAACAACTCTAAAGGCACTTTTAACTTTTAAGGGATTACAAAATCTTTCCTTCACCAAAATATCCTCACTTATTTTGTATATATATTCTACCAATGATAAAAATATGTAAATTAATTATTTTATATTAATTATCACGTATTTCTATTAGAAAAATTGGATCTAATCTATCATATGAAAATAATTTCAAATCTCGAAACATTTTTTTATTCTACCTATTTATTTCTTTTATAGCGTAATTTATTTTCATTAATTGATGATTCAAATTTCATAATACGGCGATTTTTCTAGATATTTCTAAGGTTTACTTTTTCACTCTCAACGCAAGCTGATAGATGACTTTGATTGTCATAATCAATGAAACGAGGATTCCCTAAATTTTGAACGAGATTAAATTGATTGGCCTAGGTAATATATGGTATATCCGACCACCCTCTAAGATCCTAGCTGAAGCAATAGCAAATTGACTCCATGTGACTAAAAAAATATACAAAAACACTTAATTGGTAAGTGAAGTAGTATTTTCAAGGTAATGGGATGAAAAGCTTTCAAATCCTTTTCATTGATTAATCGTGACAAGATCTTCCCATCCTACTCCATCAGTCCCTAACGCTTAACATTTCATGCACTTCATATGAACCCCTCCCAAGTCGCGACCATTTACCAAATTCATCACTCTTTCCATGTGAAAACAACTCCCTGATTGACAGTAATTGTCTTAGTTATGCCAAGCCAACGAATTATCTTTTCTTCTATGAATTGTCGCACTATTTTCATGTATAATGTTTGTATAAGAAACTGCTTTAACCGATTTGGTAAAGTAATTAATTCAAATCAAGATAAAACCATGTTTCTTGATTGTCTCTAGTCTCCTTAATTTTTATCCAAAAATTTATCAGTGTCGACCATCATGAGTCAATTCTCAAACAGCGACAACAATTTGATTTCTATTATTATTCTACTCACCAACTCTTTTGAAATTTTATATTCAAATTCCCTTTGAGCTAATTCACTAGCTTTTGACTTTTCATATCTTCCGATATGAATTAACTCATAATAAGGGAATTTCTCTAGCAATTCTTTTGCTATAAGCTTAATGTCTCACAGTATTCTAGTTAAGGAAGTGACATCCCCCCTTTAACCGTAAAAATTTGAAAATCTCCCTTAATCTTAACAAAATGAGCATCTGAATAGGCTAAAATTTGCAAACCGACAATCAATGCTTCATAATCTGCCTAGTAATTTGTGTTGTGTTGGGGCTAACAATACATCCTAAAAGAGTGGGGAGGGGTTTGACTAGGTTAAGTGATGACACAATAAAACTTTCATGGGATATCAAACAAGCACCACTCCAGATATTGTTAGATATAGGACAACATGTGCGACACTAGAATGAAAGTAGAGTGAAGTGAGTAGATCGCACAATGATATATAGTGGTTCAGTTTTATACCAATCCTACGTATACTTTTCAACTTACAGCCTTAACAACAATTGGATCACACCAGTAATTAGCAGTGCAAGTTAGAATTGGTTAGTGATGTTCCTTTCATATGATACATCACACTATCGGGAGACACTCACCGTACTTACTCTTTTCCACTTGACCATAAGCTATTATAGTTCTAAACCAATACAGAGTAAATGCAAAATGAGATCAGAGATAATTTCTAACTTACATTGTACAAGTAGTATTTGATGTGTCTAACCCCCTTCTCAGCTTTGCTGCTCCTTTTATATTGAAGTCTTTAATTTATTTGTTGGATACCTTTAAGGACGCCCAGCTAGCTATTTGAAAGTTGTTGGAAACCTTCAAGAATGCTCCTGCAATCCCTTCATTTGACTATCGCAAGTTTCCTAAAATAAAGTCTACTGCACTATCCTTAAGTAGAAAACCGTCAACTATTTTTGTGGTTTCTATCTCGATTTTCCAACTACAGAGTCCACTTTTGTAACGGCTATTTTTTATACAGTAAATGATCATTTTTTCAGCACATTTCACACTATCATTAGAGCCAATGCATCGCCATCACGACCATGAACTTTATCACCGGTGCAAATTGTGACTGATCTGATTAATGATCTTCAATGACAATACCGACTAAAGGACACATGACAATAGGATTAATGATCTTCTCATCTTTATCAGTACCCAAAGACTTCCAAGAACACCAACATGACTGGTCATTCTAAGCTACCTAAGATACCGCTCACACTGGTATTTGCTCTCCTAAATGTCAAAGCTAAGCTTCTCGTCCTTGCCGATTTAAGGAATCCTTGATAGTCCTTTAATGACCATCTGCATTTGTCATAATAACTATTACTACTTAAGATAGTTTTGGTATCAACAAAATTCTATAGAGAATTTTTCCCAATAATTTGAACAAGTTATCATTACCCCCACACTAGATGAATTACTTGTAAATGATCCATGAAATATAAAGTCCATGGCACTACCTCCATATAATTTTCATTTACATCCTCTTTTAAGTATACGCATGAATTTATTTAGTCAAGAAATCAGAAAGTGTTTGTCCTTTTATTTCGTTCAGCGGAACCAACTAACTTTATTAATTGGCCTTGAAATTATGTGCTTTATTACATCTTTTTTACATAATACAAAAATTGTAGTTGGCAAATAAATAATGCTATAACTTAGACTCAATATATTTCACTAAGATATTTTTTTTGAGAAAATATCTGGCTCACAAGAATAGGAATCATTTTCAGCGGTTCAATTCATTGATTCATCTATCTATCGGATTAGTAGCCCAAGCCCTTTCCTACGTATGAATTCATGCTTTCGCTATGTGCTTAAAATTCTAACTTTAGTAGAGTCTGCAAGGCACGGGAGTCCCCTTTTTGCCCTTTGGTTGGTAATCACATCGGCCATAACGTGGTCTATCCCCTCGGTTCGGTTGGGGAGAAAAGGTTTTTGTTCCCCAAAAATCCCTCTCTATGGATGGTTAGAGCCTCTGCTTTTGGAGATTCAGTGTTCGAGTCACCTAAGAAAATTAGTCAATGGAAAACCTATACTTATATTTAGTAAAATGATTTCCCCTTTCAAAAAAAAAAAAAAAAAAAAAACATTTTCCAATATATGAATGGACATTGGCACTTAAACCATTTATGCTGAGACATAGGAGCCTCAATGGCCATTCTTTGGTCCTTAGCAGTAGGCCCGTGTATTGAGGCCAAGGTTGGGTCCACTAAGGCTAGGCTTGGGTCTAAAGAAGCCGGGCCCTAGAACATGGCCTTTGGGCTCGGGTTCACAAAGGTCTAACTGTGGACATTGCATGCTCGTGTGGGTCGACAATAGCTAGGTCAAGGATCTTCAACACTCGTGCCCAAGTCCATAGAGGCAAGGCTTGGGACTTGGTGTCAAGGCTTGGGACTTGGTGTCAAGGCTCGAATCCATAAAGGTCAAGGCCGAGACCTGGAGGACCATACCCTAGTCTTTAGCACCAAGGCTTGGGTCAATCGAGGTCGAGCTTAGGTCTACAAAGGCCGGGCTCGAGACCGTAATGCTGATGTTCAAATTCATTGAAGCTGGGCTTGGACCATAGTAGTGTGCTTGGGTCTTCGATGCATGGGCTTGAGTTTATGGAGGCTGGGCTCAAACCCTTAATGCCTGTTCCCAAGTCTTTAGTACCTGAGTCTAGGTCTATTGAGGCCGGGCTTAAGTCCATAGGGGCCAACGTTAGGAATCTATTGCCTAGTCTTGGGTTTATTGAGATAGGGCGTAGGGTCTTTGGTGGATGGGCTTGAGATTCGATGCTTGTGCCCACGCCTTGGCGCTTGGGCCCTAGTCCACAAAAGTTGTGCTCGACAACCCAGTGTTCATGCCCACATCCTTGGCACTCGGGTCTGGATGCGCTAAGGCCAAGCCTCTTTAGACTCAAGCTCAACCTTGATGGACCTAGGCTCGAGCACAAAGGTCTCCGGCCAAGCCTCAATGAACCAAACCAAGGCACCGGATACCCCAGGAAAGGGCACGAGGTTATCAAGCTTGGCCTTTATAACTTGAGCTCGACTTTATTGGACTCAAGCCCGGCCTTTGTGGACTTGGGCCCATGCTTGTGCATTGGTTTCTGGTCCACAAAAGTCATGCTTGAGACCTCAATGCCTTTACTCAGTTTCCTGATTGACTATGCCTAACACTAGTACTTGAACAGTGCATTTCAATTTAGGAAAATAAGACGGAAGAAAAATACGATGACAACCATAAAGTGATTTTTAGCAAACATAGGAAAATATTGTCATTGTTTGGAAAATGAATTCTTGGAAAACATTTTTCAAAAATATCAAATTTTCCTCGAAACAAATATAGCTTTATTACAAGAAAAATACAATGACAAACATGATTTCTAGATTGCGTCTTATCTCCATTTTGCATCATTAAGCATTCTATTAAGGCAATACATTGCTTGCTCATGGCCTTCTTCAATTTGCTATGTTACCATGCCTTCAATAGTTACATTGTTCGCGGACAAGCATAGTCTCAATGAGGGAGGACACTAGTGACATAATTTTGGTATAGTACTCATTTGATTGCCAAAATTTTTAAGTGATTACTTGAGTGCTACATTGGTGGGAAAATGATTACTTAAGTGCCCTCAACGAAAAATTTCTAATGAATTATCCTATGTGGCATTTTATATAATATTTAATATGTATTCGACTTTTCTTGCATAAAAAAAGAAAAAAGAAAAAAAAGAAGGCCAACATTGACGATGGCATTTTTAATAATATTCTAAACTCTCTCTCTCTACTTTGAACATGCATTTAGATCAAAAGACCGTGGATTACTTTCTGGAATTTGAAGATCAGTGCACGGCGGTGGCGATGGACGTCGGCGTCGATGGTCCGCTCGAGATTTTTGGCGAGGGCACCCTCTCCATTGGCTACAAGCTCACCGAAATCAACTAATTTAATTCCGCCACTACTCAGTTTTCACTCTCTATCTCCCTCTACACTTCGCATCATCTGCCGTAGGGTTCATCCCCCCTTTTCTCCAAAAATATAAATGAAACTCGTTAACCTGTCTCGTCGTAATGGATTGTTGTTAATCACTTTCACAATGATTTTGTTTATGGGTTTTTCTCTTAAGTGACACCCACATCCTCCTCCAATTCGAATCAATCACTCACAAACTTCAAAACCCCCAATCTAAGCATTGCCTCCACTTCAATGGACTCAAATCTACAAAACCACCTCTGAACTTTAACTTGGCCCTCAAAGAAACCCTGAGCGGAGAGCACCTCGTCGAAGTCAACCGTCAAATCCGTGACTACTCGAATCACAGGGACAAATCCTCTTCCGTCTTGCAGATTAAAATATTGGAGGTTCATTACCTTCCTCATCTTCATCAGCATCATATGCAAATTAAAACTAAAAATAAAAAAGAAAAAGAACTGATGTCCAACGTGGACACTAATATTGACTTCGACGGGACTCTTTCCGGTAAGTCATGTCAAATAGTAAAACAATGCTGCATTAGATTTTCCAGATAATTAAATTGGCAATTACACTCAAGTGATCATTTGTTTTCTCATAAAAATGGCACTAAAGTGATTGCTCGAAAAACTTTGATACTAAAGTGAACGCTATACAAAAGTTATAATATTTCTAGTTTTTTTTTTTTTCCATCTTAGTGGCCTACCTATTTTAGGTGGCATTAGAACAAGAGGAATAGTCAACTATTTCTTATTATGGTGGAAGGTAGTTTACTGTTTGTTAGTTATATGCCATAAAGCAACCATGTAATAATTACATGTTAGGGATTTCAGTTGTGTTGTCAAATTAATGGCAAAAACGTATTCATTCATTTGTCCAATTATTTATATGAATGATTCTATATGATTAGTTGTGACTGGACTTATTCTTGAGACGTTAAGAATATGCATGACGAGTTCACAGTTAGACTGAATCTTTAAACCGTTCCCGGTCAATGGATCATTGAGTGGATATTAATGATCCTATTGAGACTAGTGTGTTCTTAGCTTCACCATTAAGTATTGGATGCTTAAGGTAATGATGAGTCACAAGTCATTGGATATTATGATGCCCGAGTTAGAACATAGGTGCTTGTAGCAGACAAGTTCACTGAACGTGACACACATAGAACGATTGGCAACATGGAAGCTTTTAGCGGGGTCAATAACTAATCGTTCTTGCTCTAGTCTTGTGTAAATAATCCTTACACCTGAGACATAGTGTAAACTTGTGTGTTGGATGGCTATGGTTCATGGGTACGCATATTGGCGGCTCATTGATCTGTCTCTGTCCCTAATAGTCATAACTCGTTCGCATACAAAGTTACACGTGTTCGCAACATGGAATCTGTCTCCTTATTATTGGAGAAAACTCCTATGATATTTTGAAGCTGACAAAACTTATCTAAGTTCTATTCTGAAGGTCGCTAGACTTTTGTGTCAAAGTCTATCTTACAACAGAAGTCTGCCCAGTCTGACAAATTCCAGACTAAACGCAAGTGAAGAATGAAGACTTAACCAGACTCGGGATTATCTTTCTTTATTCAAAGGTTCAGTTCGTACGGGTTATATATGATCTTCTAGTTGGAAATATCACTTACGAGATTGGTTATCTTTATTGGAATCAATTTAGATACATCAAATCATTTCGGAAGGCAAGTTATTTAGAAAGAATCTATTTATGGAAACCAAGATCCTAACTGTATGGGCGAACAGGATTGACGGGCTTTCATCACAATCTTCAAATGGCTCGAGATCTCCTTAATTGATTCTGTCCAACGGGTTGATTTGAAGAATTCATTTGGAAAGTGCCAACGGTTGAGAAGGCGTGAAGGAGTATTTAAGGGGGCCTCTCCAGTTGTTCGATAAGGTGCGTGAAAGAATAATTCCAAAGTTTGAAGCTTCCCATTTACTTGTTATTCCTTACACCGTGCTCAAATTTGTACTTAAAAGAGAGAGACTTATAATGTGATTTCGTGAGAGTAGTACAAACTCTTCACTAAGAAGTTGAATCGCAAGATTGTAAATTCTTTTTTGATTCATAGTTGAAACCAGCCAGAAGGTTCTTAGTATGGGAGAGTGGACGTAGGCTTGATCTAAGTTGAACCACTATAAACATTGTGTCTATTTTTCTCTTTCCTGAACTCCTTTACCTTATTTTTTGCGATATATTTCTGTGATTCAAAAGTAACTGTTAAAGTTTGTTTCCTTATGCAAAGTCTGTAGTCAACCAAACTCAGGTTAAAAGTAAAGTTTTTCACTGCATTTTTGTAAAATCTGTTTTCACACATATTCACCCCCCTCTAGGTGTTCTTACTAGCCTTTTTCAATTGGTATCAGAGATGGTGTGCTTACTTATTAAAGTGTTTTACTTCTAAGCTAAAGATCCTCTATGGCTAGTATTTTGGCTCCAGGTTTGGTTGAAGGTCAGAGCAACACCATACCCCCTTACTTCGATGGAAATGAGTACAATGTGTGGAAGAACAAGTTGAAGACATTTCTCAGATCCAGAGATCCTCTAGAGTGGGAGGTTGTTGAAAAAGGGATCAACCCCAAAGCAACATCAGCTTCAGATAGAGGGAAATAAGTTATTGATGCTGACGAAACAACACAAGCTGAAATTACCAAGAGACAGGCTCTTGACGCAAAAGCAATCTATTCTTTATATTGTGCATTATCTCCCATTAAGTATAACCGAATTTTTTCTTATGAAACAACAAAAGAAGTTTGGGACAGATTACATGTTACCTACAGTCGCGACCAAATTTTCGGATGAACCACCTAGGGCTTGGCTAATGGATTATTAAGCCTAGACTTAACTCGGGCTCTCCCAAGCCCATACCAATTCGCGACTTAGGTTCAAGTTTGTAACATGCAAATGATTTTTTCAATTAGGAGTCGCCACTAATTTATTTTTGGTAGGTCGATTAGAAACCTGAGTAAAGTAATGGGAGATTTACTTTACTCCTACGAATCAGAGATTATGAGTTCGGAGACTTGATTACGTTAGATTTCTCTAATTCACTTTCGGTACCTTTCTATTTTATTTTTAAAAAAATGTTTTGCAGGTAGCTTGAATTAATTTTAATTCACTTCCTTAACATGTGAGGTGATCATGCAGATGCGCAAACCACCAATTTAACATCCAGATAAAGTAGTGAATAAATTGAAGGACTTACCTCATAGCAACGAAAGCATCTGCAATGTTAGATCAGAACTCACATCAACAATCCTAGATATGATTTCTAATTAACACGCAATCACTCAATCTTTTTTTTTTAGGATTTTCTCTTATTTAATGAAAAAATGTTTTGTGCAATGCATGCTACTAATCTAACATGAAATGATATGACATGGCAATATGACCCACCTATATGACATAAATAAGATGCAATCTATTTTAAAGAATGGAATTGATTTATTCTTCTTCTTTTTTTTAGTATTTTCCATGAAATTCGAAATTAAGGAAATGCAACAATTAAATATGCAATCTAAATTAGTCAAATGACCTAATTCTAATGACGAGCAATTTCTAACTAAATAAACCTAGCAACAATCACTAGATGACGGGCATTTCATGAACTTAATCCTACATGACATGCGCATGATTTTTTGTATTTTTATTTTTTTATGAAAATTCGTAATTAAAATCACTAAAAAATAAAGATCTAACTAAAGTGAAATGTTATCTATTCTAAATGCCTTCTAAACATGCATTTTAAAAAATAACTAACCTATCATGCAATCAATCCTAATCTACATTGAATGAAAAATGCAATTTTTTTGTATTTTCGGGATAAACAAAATAATTAAAAGATAAACACCAAATCATCCATGATCATCATAAATGTTATCCATATTCGAATTGAAATCCAAACTTAATTATTTCACTATAAAACCGATAAATTGATCTTAAGCCTTAAAGATCAAGATATCAATTTTACTCCCGCGTGATCAATTATTCCATCTAAAGCCTTATAGATGGAATAAAAATTCATGTGCGGTTGCGAATTGAAGTTGTAGATCGAGAATTTCAATTGTGCATTGAGAAATATTCCAAACAAAGAAATAAAACATCAAAACTAAAATAACATAAAGTAAATTTACCTAAACAAACTTATCGAATAAAATAAAACAAATTTCTACCTAAATTTGAATTTTTTTTCCAAAAATCCAATCGATAGATTGAACCCCAATGAAGACTCGGCATGGCTAAGGACGGTGCAAGGGCAGCGATTGTGGTGTCTGTGATGGTGGTTCACCGGGGGGTGATGGGTCTCGGTGGTCGGAAGTCCGGCCAAGTCCAGCTAGGTCTGAAGAGATCCGGCGAGGTGGCTCGGCAGTAGCTGGATCAACAGCGAAACAGGGGAGGCAGCAGGTGACTTCGCTCGGTCTCGGGCGGAGGAGAAAACCCAACATCAATGAGGTCGCTCGGGTGTGCAGCAGCTCGCTCAAGCAGAGGACTCGGGGCAGGCAGACACAGTAGTTGCGGCTAATCGCGGTTCAGGCAGGAGCAGCAACGTCGGGTTGCAGTGGATCGGCAGGGGAAAGCTCGTGGAGGCGCGGTGGTGGTTCGGCAGAGGGAGCTATGATGGCAAACAAGCCGCAGGTGGAGCACCGCGAGCACAGTAGCGAGCGGAAGAGGTTGGGTCACGGCTGTTAACGTCAAAGACAGAGGTAGCAGCAACGACGGTGGACACGCAGACGATCGAGCGAGCGGAGCGACGACTCGGCTGCACGGGCGACGACCAGTAAGGCGTGGATAGTAACGGTGAAGGCACGTCGAGGCAGGGGCACAGCAAAGCGGCGGATCTTGAACCGGTGGTGACTGGCAGATCACGGACAGGGGAACCCTAGTAGTGTGGCGGTGGTGTTGGTGCAACGGCCGGCGCGAAGGGCGGCAGATCTCGGACCGGCAGTGGGAGTCTGCAAAGAAGAATGAGCTGCTCTTTTTTTCTTTTTTTTCTTTTCCTTCTCTCTCCTACTCTTCACGTCCCCTCACCCGTCGAACACTCTCTCTTTTCTTCTCTATTTTCTACCCTGCACCCCTGCTTTTTGCTAACTTTTCTTTTTTTGCTTTTTCCTTTCTTTGTGTTTCTTCCTCTTCTCTCTCCCAAAAACTGAAGCTCTCTTTTTCTCTCCTTTATCGTGCTTGATTTTTTTCCGTCGAGAAAAGAACCCCCATGTGGCTGTGTATTTCTATTGTCTGGCCTCCCAAAAACCCTACACGTTTTAACCTATTTATAGGCCATGGATTAGGGTTTTAGTTTTTCCAAATCGATATCCACAAAGATTTCTTTTCCAAACGCAATATTTTTTTGAATTGAAATCTCACAAAGATAAATCCGTAAAATCTTCCCGAGGATACGAGCTTGGGCTGATTTACTCCCTTCGTGGGCTTAACCCAACTCATCAAATTAAAGTTTTGAACCATCAATTCGAACCCATTTGTCATCGGCCCACCGTAAATGCAAATTGAAATAAATGTACCTAAAAGTATATCCTATGCAATTAATTTTTTTTGGGGTTAAAATCAATCCTTGATTTTTTAATGCGATAAATGACTAAACAGGTCACCAAAATTTAGGTGTCAACACCTACGAAGGGACTGACCGTGTGAAGGAAACTAAAATAAACATTCTTCTCGAACAATATGAAGTCTTTAGAATGAAGCCTGGAGAATCTATTATTGATATGTTTAGTTGCTTTACAGAGATTGTAAATGGCTTGGCTTATCAAAGTCAGCTAATCTCAGTACCAATGAAAGTCAACAAACTGCTGCGTGGGCTTTTGAAAGATTAAAATCATGTGAAGACTTCTATTAGAGAAACTCACAGGAACATGTCTCTATCAGTTGATGAACTGATAGGAACACTTCAGTCATACGAACTGGAGTAGATAAATCATGAAGAAGATCCTAAAGGTAAGAAGTGAATTGCGTTAAAGTCTAACATTGATTCTGATGATACAAATTCAGATGAAGATATGGACGATGAGGAGCTAGCACTTATGATTAAGAAGTTCAGAAAGCTAAATAGAAATGGAAAAAGATTCAACTGGAAAAAGTAGAGTACGCAAAATTTTCAGAAGAGACCGACGGAGGATAATGAAACCAGCAAGGATGTTATATGCTTCGAATGTAAGAAAAATGGGCATATCTGTGGCATCCTAGAAATTAAGGGCAAGTCCTAAGGTGCCCTAGAGCTTTTAAATAGGTAATGAATTTACCTATTGGTTTGTGTTTTAGCCTTAATTCTTTCTTAAGGCTTTGTATTTTTGTGCCGTGTGTTTTTAAATTAAACCCAAGGTATTTAATAAGTATAAATTATGTGTTTTCATGTTTGTTATAGATTAATGTTATGGGTTTTTAATTAGGTGTAATTAATTGTTAATTTTAATTTAAATTAGGAAAAGAAGTTGGATTGGGCCTTAGGCCCAATAGCATGGACTTTAGGCCCATGGAAGGAGGGCCTCAAGTGGGCCGTGTGGGCCAAGCCCATGAGGCCCATTGGGCCTTGTGGCCGTGCGAAGAGGAGAGGGGGAGAGTTTCAAATGCATGCCCCTCCCCAAGTGTCCTAATGCATGGGCCATTTGGCACCCATGCATTAGAGTCTCCAAGGCAATCATTGCCTTTGGGGGGAGAAAAGAGAAAGAGTGGCCGGCTAGGGGGAGGCTTGTCGTGCGAGAGAAGGAGAGAAGGAGAGAGGGAGAGAGAGAAGGAGAGAAAGAGAGAAAGGAAAGAAGGAAGGGGCTCGCGCGAGAGGGAGAGGGAGAGCCGCCGTCCGTCCGCCGCACGCCGCCGTCCACCGCCGCTGTTCGTCGTCGTTCTTTCTTGTGTTGAGGCAAGTCTAGGTTCCATTCTACTCTTGCATGTGTGTTTTGTATGGATGATTGAACTTTTGGGTGTTTGGAAGCTAGAAACCGAAGCTAGGGTGTTTGGTTGTTGAAAATGCATGCTGTTTTCGCATGAACCAGTGAAGTCAGAAACTTGTGAGGGCTTGCATGTATGCTTGGAGTTCGATTTTGGCTTGGATCTCTTCATGGAAGTTGTAGCTAACACCTTTAAATATAACATAATGAACTTTCGTGAAAAATGATGGAGATTTAAGGGGTCAAAGCCTCATGTTTCGGAGACCCTAGATCTGGAGTTGTTTTTCTGACCTTGTGGTGGATTTGTGGTTTGCATGTTGATTTTTACTATGAATCTCTCTTCGACTTCTTCATGAAACTTGTAGAGCACATATTAAGGATGAACATACTAAAATTTGAAGTAAAATGAACAATTATAGCTTAGGAAACCAACTTGATATTGAAGACGATGAAACTGGAGTCGCGGTGTGGGACACCCGAGACTTCGTGGAACCATTTGGAGGTCTTCCTTTGGTTTTTTGGCCTACGTTCCTTCATGAAAGTTGTAGTGGATCCTTAGATGTATAACATATCCAAATTTCAGAGAAAACGAAGAATTTTAGGTGGGTCAAATCTCCATATTTCGGACATAGTCCTCTGTGCGTTTCGGTAACCTGACCAGAAGCTTCGTGAATCTGTAAAAATTTATCTATAATTATTTTGGCCTAGGTTCCTTCATCAAAAGTCTAGTTTAATGTCTTAAATATAGCCTGGTGAAATTTCATAATTTTCTGAGGTCGTATGGGTATTTTAATCTATTTACTCAGAAAACTGTGCGTTCTGCCCTTATCCGAAATTCAATATGGAAATTGTGAAAATAGTGTTTATTGTGTAGAAATTGATTGGCCATGCTTTTCTGTGGTAAAATCACTATTTTATGGCATTACAATATTATGTGTTTTGATTTCATGAATTTGTGATTTTTGTGATTAATTAATTGATTAATTAATTAATTAATTGCAAGGTAGAATTAAATTAGGATTTAAATAAATTCTAAATGCAATTGGCAAGTACCTTGTTTTGAGTGGCATGTGGACCTAATTGCTATGGAGGAATGCATCTATTGCATGTATGTATAATTGCTTGATGATACATGTATAAGAACAATTGTGATCTTGTCTTGCCATTATATCATGTGCATGATGAATTGAGACATAATTGGCAATGTGATCCATGGAAATTGTTGGGGGAGGATGTTAATGCCCGGGATGAGATGGGTGCCGGATGCCCGGAAATGTATAGAGATACATGACCGGATGGCCACAGGGAGTATCGGGATGCCCGAATGAGATGGGTGCCGGAAGCCTCGGAGGTCTTTGCCCGAGGAGATGGCTCGTGATGCCAGTTGGGATGCGAGATGCCCGGGATGCGGGGGTGCCGGATGCCCGGTGGTCATGATTGGCATAATTCCGGAGGTTTTTCGCAAGGCCCGAATAGGGTGCGAGTGTAAAGTATGGGATGGATGATCCCAAGAAAGGGTGATGTGATGATGGCATGATGATGACATGTATGCATATGTGATATGATGTGATGATAATCACTTATGATATAGTGACATGCATGTGCACTATGGTATGATGATGACATGTATGCATATGTGATATGATGTGATGATAATCACTTATGATATGGTGACATGATAACATGTATGCATATATGATATGATATGATGTGATGATAATCACTTGTGATAAGGTGACATGATGACATGTATGGATCATACGATATGATGATGATGATCATTTGTGATTGATGCTATGTACGTATTACGATTTTGATGATGAGGCATGATGGCATGTACATGGCTTCGAGGTAAGTACATTACAATGTATGAATGACATGTGTATTGGAACTGTTTGTATTGTTTAAATGCATTGAGTGTTGATTGGATCTCTTTACTTGTTGAGTGGTTGTACTCACCCCTTCGGGGACCAAAATTTCAGATTAGTGCGATGCCTCTCCCTGTCGTTACACGGGGAGTGTTCTACGGCCTTCCATCTGACGTGGAGGTCGAGCTGACCGAGATAGACTGTCCCACCCTACCGGGACTGACCTTTTTACGTGTGCGCGCTATCGTATCTTATGACGTGGGCTTATCTGGAGGCCCAGTCATCCAGGAGTACATCTCCGTCCACATCCGCCGCAACGGTGTCATGATGGGGATGCTGCCACCTCCACCGCCTGACCCACCGGGATGGGTGTGACGGCCTGCGCACGTGGAGTGGGGGTTAGCAACTTTTTGGATGGCCGCCACGAGTAGTCCGAAGGGAGATCGTTACACGTCGCATTTTTGAGGGTCGTGTGTCTCTTTTTGAGGTTGAAGGCCGAGCATAGATGAGTCTTGGCCTACCCTTTTGTACCGACCCGTGTTGCCCTTCGTAATTATATATGTAAATAAAAGTGGTTCGGCCTCGTGCTTTCATTTAATCAAAGATAGTTGGTGTGCATTGTGTTGTCGTGAGGGAAGTGAAGTGTTGGTGAGACTCGCCTCATATTTTCCGCTATGAGCTGCGCAAAATCCTTAAAGGCTTTTTAAAGGAAAAAGAAAAGAAAATTTTTTACGCCTAAGCGTTGGCTTGAATCTTTCTTCTATCGTTCTATCGCTTTTGTTTTTGTCTTGTTTTCTTTCGCTTGGTATCTGTGGCGACCCTACCGGGTTTTGGGGGTGCCACAGCGGGTGGTATCAGAGCATAAGGTTTATGCTTGGAGTGATAAGGAGACCTCATTTAGAAAAAAATGAGGGAAGTTTTGACCATAGGATAATTGAATAACGGGTGATGAGTATTCGCCCGTAGATCCTTGGTAGTTGTTTTAGGTTGCTAGTAACATGTGTATGTTACTTTAGTAGTGGAGGCATGAGTCTCGATTGTTCCCGAGGCAAATGCTTGGAACTGCGCAGGAAAGCTATGGTACGGTTTGGAAGTCAACGTCCACGAGAGGGCTGAAGCCTGCGCTTCAAGGGCTGAACCCCGAATGGAGGATATCCCGCAAGCATTGGCCAACATTGGAAATCGATGGAAAGGCGGGCGCAGCAGAACAACCTGGAGCTGAACGACGTACTCAGGGACTTGTGGAACAATTTTTGAAGCTGAAGCCACCCAAGTTCAGTGGCATGGGAAGTCCTGAGGAGGCGGAGCATTGGATTGATGGTATGGAGAGAATTTTCCGGTTGTTGGACTGCACTGATGCTGAGAAAATAACTTTAGCAGAGTACCAGTTGGAGGGAAATGCAAAGTTTTGGTGGAGAGCTTCGAGGGATACGATCTTTCCACCAGGTATTGATATAAACCGGGATGAGTTTGTCGGGCTTTCAATAGAAAGCATTTTTCTGACTCGTACCATGGATAAGAAAATCACGAGAATTTGTTCAGCTAGAACAAAAGGAGCGGACAAAGTGGACCGATGAGGCTAGATTTTCTGAACTATCTAGATATGCTCCTAGGCGATTGAGGATCGGGAGGAAAAAGCTAAGAGATTTCGAAAGGGTTGAGAACTCGACATTAGAAAGCAACTAGTGCCTTTGAATATGAGGGATTACAATGAGATCTATGAAAGGGCACGGTTGGTGGAGCGAGAGAGGCGATAAGAGAGCGGTCGAGTTTAAGAAACCGTGGGTTTCCAATGATGTGAGAAGGGGTAAGAGACCCTATTCTTGGTCAAGGTCAAACTTGGGATGTGAGGAAGAAGAGTAATTTTGGAAATTCGGGGAGCAAGGAGTGGTCTCGAATATAGGGAAAGCACCCTATCAGCCTGGTGTTTGTCGGAGGTGCAATGGAAGGCATGGCCCAGGACCTTGTAATGGGCAACAGAAGTGCTTTGGTTGTGGACAAGTGGGCCATCTAAGGCGAAATTGCCCACAAGAAAGGTCGCAGATGAGTGCTGGCTCAGTGCGACAGGGATATCAGACTGCTGTCAAATCAAATTCACAAGGGAATTCTCGGAGACCACCAGCTCAAGGAAGGGTGTATGCGGTCACTCAAGAGGAAGCGAAAGCTTCCAACAACGTCATCTCAGGTACAATCTACATAAATGGCAAGAAGGCTTATGCATTGTTTGATACGGGTGCCACGCATTCTTTCATGTCTCGAGATATAGATTGTTGAGTGAAATTGAAACGACTTTTCTTGGAATTCCTCTTTGTGTTTCTACGCCTTTAGAGGATGCGGTGCATCTACGTTGGTGTGTGAGAATTGTAAGATAACCGTAGGAGAAAGGGACACGAAAAATAGACTTAGTTGTGATGGCCATGTATGACTTTGATGTTATCCTAGGAATGAATTGGCTTTGTAAGTATCGGGCTAGAATGGATTGTTGTAGAAGAGTAATCCAATTCGTTTTACCCGACCAATCCAGTTGTGAGTTTTTAGGTGGTCAGACCCACCTATCAGTAGCACTTATTTCTGCGATAGAGGCTAATGTGTTACTTAGCAAGGGATGTCAAGGGTACCTAGCAATGGTTAAAGATCGTGCCAAGGAAGAGCTGAGACTTGATGAAATTCAAGTAGTAAATGAGTTTTCAGATGTATTTCCCGAGGAACTGGCTGGATTACCTCCGGAAAGAGAAGTTGAGTTTGAAATTGAACCGATGCCCGGAACGGACCAATATCGAAAGCCCCATACGAGAATGGCCCTAGTAGAATTAAGAGAGTTGAAAGTGCAACTATAGGAGTTGCTTGACAAAGGATTCATTAGGCCAAATGCTTCACCTTGGGGTGCACCAGTTCTGTTTGTGAAAAAGAAGGATGGGTCGATGCGCTTATGTATTGACTATAGGCAATTAAATCAAGTGACCGTTAAAAACAAGTATCCTCTCGCCTAGAATTGATGATCTGTTTGACCAACTTCGGGGAAGTTCGGTTTTCTCTAAGATTGACTTAAGATCGGGATATCATCGCTTAAAGATTAAGAAGGAAGACATTCCTAAGACTGCCTTTAGGACTCGTTATGGACATTACGAGTTCCTTGTTATGCCTTTTGGATTGACAAATGCACCTGCAGCGTTCATGGATCTAATGAACGGGGTATTTAAGTCCTATTTGGATCAGTTTGTGATTGTTTTTATCGACGATATCTTGGTATATTCAAAAGGACCAAAGGAACATGAGCAACACTTAAGGTTAGTTTTGCAGACTTTGAGGGACCATCGGTTATATGCCAAATTCAGCAAGTGTGAATTTTGGTTGGACCAGATAACATTTTTAGGACATGTGGTGTCAGGAGGAGGAATTGCAATGGATCCGGCAAAGGTGGAAATGGTGATAAATTGGCCGAGACCGACCACACCTACCGAGATACGAAGTTTCTTAGGATTGGCCGGTTACTACCGAAGGTTTATTGAAGGATTTTCCAGATTGGCAGGTCCATTAACTAAGTTAACTCGGAAGAATGCGAAATATGAATGGAGTGGGGATTGTGAAAGGAGCTTTCAAGAACTTAAAAGGAAGTTAACCACAACTCCGCTTTAACCATACCCTCTGGACCGGATGGTTTTACAAGATACAAGTGATGCATCTCACAAAGGATTGGGATGTGTTTTGATGCAACATGGTAAGGTCATAGCCTATGCATCTAGACAACTGAAACCCCATGAGTTAAACTACCCCACACATGATTTGGAATTGGCAGCTATAGTGTTTGCCTTGAAGATATGGAGGCATTACCTATATGGGGAAAAGTTTGAAATTTATACGGACCACAAGAGCTTGAAATATCTATTCTCGCAAAAAGAGTTGAACATGAGACAAAGAAGGTGGATGAAATTGTTAAAAGATTATGATTGTGAGATACGATATCACCCCGGGGAAGGCGAATAGGGTAGCGGATGCCCTTAGCCGTAAGTCAGGCCATGGAGATGGCCAGTTTAAGAATAGCATAGTGGAGTTTATTAAAGTCTGTAGCAGATTCGGAGTTTAAGTTGAAGGTGGATAATCTTACTGGTATGCTTAAAGCCTTAAGGATTGAGCCGGAAATCATTCAGAGAATCAAGACCTTGCAAAAGTCTGATCCGGAGATTTTGAAAATGAAGGAAGCGATGTCCCTAGGAAAGAGACCAGAGTTTCAAATTTCTGAAGATGGGACAATAAGATGCCAAGGACGACTTTGTGTGCCCGACATCGAAGAAGTAAAGAAAGAGATTTTGTCAGAGGCACATAAGAGCAAGTATAGTATCCATCCGGGTAGTACGAAAATGTACAGAAATTTGCGTCAACAGTTTTGGTGGAATGGTATGAAAATGGATACAGCCAAGTATGTTTCTCAATGTTTAACGTGCCGCAAGTAAAAGCGAACATCGTAAGCCAGCCAGGGACTTTTGAGACCATTAGACATACCAGAGTGGAAGTGGGAGCATGTGACAATGGATTTTGTGCAAGGATTGCCAAGAACATCAAGTGGTTACGATTCAATTTGGGTAATAGTAGACCGTTTAACTAAGTCTGCCCATTTCCTAGCAGTCCATATGAACTATTCAATGAGTAGACTCGCTGAAATCTATGTAAGTTAGATAGTGCGTTTGCATGGTATACCTGTATCAATCACCTCGGATAGAGACTCTAGATTTACTTCAAATTTTTGGCGAGGTCTGCAAAGTGCTTTGGGGACGAAACTTCAATTCAGATCGCTTATCACCCTCGGGACATGGACAAAACGAAAGAGTGATACAAACTCTAGAGGATATGCTTTGAGAGCCCGTATCATCGACTTTAAAGGAAGATGGGATGAGAACCTGCATTTGGTAGAATTTGCCTATAATAATAGTTTTCAGAAAAGTATAGGCATGGCCCCCTACGAAGCATTATATGGGAGGAGGTGTAGAACCCCTATCTGTTGGGACGAGGTAGGTGAAAGGAGATTGACAGGACTGAATTGGTACAAGATACCACCGATGCTGTTGAGATTATCGGGGAAAAGACTAAAGACAGCTCGAGTAGACAAAAGGGTTATGCGGACAAGCGTAGGAGACCTTTGGAATTCGGAATAGGAGATCATGTATTTCTTAAGGTATCTCCGTTAAAAGGAGTATCTCGTTTTGGAGTGAAAGGAAAGTTGAGTCCCAGATTCGTTGGACCTTTTGAGATACTTGAGAGAATAGGAGATGCGGCTTATCGATTGGCGCTACCTCCAAATTTGGGAAATTTGCATGATGTGTTTCATGTGTCGATGCTAAGAAAGTATCAGCCGGACCCGGTCACATACTCGATCATGAAGCCATCAAAGTGGATGAGAAAGTGAGATATATCGAAGTGCCTGTGCAAATACTAGATCGGAAAGAGCAAATTCTCAGGAATAAAAAGATTCCTTTGGTGAAAGTATTGTGGCGACATCACGATGTGGAGGAAGCCACTTGGGAAAGTGAAGATCAAATGAAGGAGAAGTACCCCTTCCTGTTTGAGGACGTGGGTAACGTTTAAATTTCGAGGACGAAATTCTCTAAGGAGGGGAGAGTTGTGGCATCCTAGAAATTAAGGGCAAGTCCTAAGGTGCCCTAGAGCTTTTAAATAGGTAATGAATTTACCTATTGGTTTGTGTTTTAGCCTTAATTCTTTCTTAAGGCTTTGTATTTTTGTGCCGTGTGTTTTTAAATTAAACCCAAGGTATTTAATAAGTATAAATTATGTGTTTTCATGTTTGTTATAGATTAATGTTATGGGTTTTTAATTAGGTGTAATTAATTGTTAATTTTAATTTAAATTAGAAAAAGAAGTTGGATTGGGCCTTAGGCCCAATAGCATGGACTTTAGGCCCATGGAAGGAGGGCCTAAAGTGGGCCGTGTGGGCCAAGCCCATGAGGCCCATTGGGCCTTGTGGCCGTGTGAAGAGGAGAGGGGAGAGTTTCAAATGCATGCCCCTCCCCAAGTGTCCTAATGCATGGGCCATTTGGCACCCATGCATTAGAGTCTCCAAGGCAATCATTGCCTTTGGGGGAGAAAAGAGAAAGAGTGGCCGGATAGGGGGGGAGGCTTGTCGTGCGAGAGAAGGAGAGAAGGAGAGAGGGAGAGAGAGAAGGAGAGAAAGAGAGAAAGGAAAGAAGGAAGGGGCTCGCACGAGAGGGAGAGGGAGAGCCGCCGTCCGTCCGCCGCACGCCGCCGTCCACCGCCGCTGTTCGTCGTCGTTCTTTCTTGTGTTGAGGCAAGTCTAGGTTCCATTCTACTCTTGCATGTGTGTTTTGTATGGATGATTGAACTTTTGGGTGTTTGGAAGCTAGAAACCGAAGCTAGGGTGTTTGGTTGTTGAAAATGCATGCTGTTTTCGCATGAACCAGTGAAGTCAGAAACTTGTGAGGGCTTGCATGTATGCTTGGAGTTCGATTTTGGCTTGGATCTCTTCATGGAAGTTGTAGCTAACACCTTGCACTATAACATAATGAAATTTCGTGAAAAATTATGGAGATTTAAGGGGTCAAAGCCTCATGTTTCGGAGACCCTAGATCTGGAGTTGTTTTTCTGACCTTGTGGTGGATTTGTGGTTTGCATGTTGATTTTTACTTTGAATCTCTCTTCGAATTCTTCATGAAACTTGTAGAAAACATCTTAAGGATGAACATACTAAATTTGAAGTAAAATGAACAATTATAGCTTAGGAAACCAACTTGATATTGAAGACGATGAAACTGGAGTCGCGGTGTGGGACACCCGAGACTTCGTGGAACCATTTGGAGGTCTTCCTTTGGTTTTTTGGCCTACGTTCCTTCATGAAAGTTGTAGTGGATCCTTAGATGTATAACATATCCAAATTTCAGAGAAAACGAAGAATTTTAGGTGGGTCAAATCTCCATATTTCGGACATAGTCCTCTGTGCGTTTCGGTAACCTGACCAGAAGCTTCGTGAATCTGTAAAAATTTATCTATAATTATTTTGGCCTAGGTTCCTTCATCAAAAGTCTAGTTTAATGTCTTAACTATATCCTGGTGAAATTTCATAATTTTCTGAGGTCGTATGGGTATTTTAATCTATTTACTCAGAAAACTGTGCGTTCTGCCCTTATCCGAAATTCAATATGGAAATTGTGAAAATAGTGTTTATTGTGTAGAAATTGATTGGCCATGCTTTTCTGTGGTAAAATCACTATTTTATGGCATTACAATATTATGTGTTTTGATTTCATGAATTTGTGATTTTTGTGATTAATTAATTGATTAATTAATTAATTAATTGCAAGGTAGAATTAAATTAGGATTTAAATAAATTCTAAATGCAATTGGCAAGTACCTTGTTTTGAGTGGCATGTGGACCTAATTGCTATGGAGGAATGCATCTATTGCATGTATGTATAATTGCTTGATGATACATGTATAAGAACAATTGTGATCTTGTCTTGCCATTATATCATGTGCATGATGAATTGAGACATAATTGGCAATGTGATCCATGGAAATTGTTGGGGGAGGATGTTAATGCCCGGGATGAGATGGGTGCCGGATGCCCGGAAATGTATAGAGATACATGACCGGATGGCCCTGGGAGTATCAGGATGCCCGGAATGAGATGGGTGCCGGAAGCCTCGGAGGTCTTTGCCCGAGGAGATGGCTCGTGATGCCAGTTGGGATGCGAGATGCCCGGGATGCGGGGGTGCCGGATGCCCGGTGGTCATGATTGGCATAATTCCGGAGGTTTTTCGCAAGGCCCGAATAGGGTGCGAGTGTAAAGTATGGGATGGATGATCCCAAGAAAGGGTGATGTGATGATGGCATGATGATGACATGTATGCATATGTGATATGATGTGATGATAATCACTTATGATATAGTGACATGCATGTGCACTATGGTATGATGATGACATGTATGCATATGTGATATGATGTGATGATAATCACTTATGATATGGTGACATGATAACATGTATGCATATGTGATATGATATGATGTGATGATAATCACTTGTGATAAGGTGACATGATGACATGTATGGATCATACGATATGATGATGATGATCATTTGTGATTGATGCTATGTACGTATTACGATTTTGATGATGAGGCATGATGGCATGTACATGGCTTCGAGGTAAGTACATTACAATGTATGAATGACATGTGTATTGGAACTGTTTGTATTGTTTAAATGCATTGAGTGTTGATTGGATCTCTTTACTTGTTGAGTGGTTGTACTCACCCCTTCGGGGACCAAAAATTTCAGATTAGTGCGATGCCTCTCCCTGTCGTTACACGGGGAGTGTTCTACGGCCTTCCATCTGACGTGGAGGTCGAGCTGACCGAGATAGACTGTCCCACCCTACCGGGACTGACCTTTTTACGTGTGCGCGCTATCGTATCTTATGACATGGGCTTATCTGGAGGCCCAGTCATCCAAGATTACATCTCCGTCCACATCCGCCGCAACGGTGTCATGATGGGGATGCTACCACCTCCACCGCCTGACGCACCGGGATGGGTGTGATGGCCTGCGCACGTGGAGTGGGGGTTAGCAACTTTTGGATGGCCGCCACGAGTAGTCCGAAGGGAGATCGTTACACGTCGCATTTTTTAGGGTCGTGTGTCTCTTTTTGAGGTTGAAGGCCGAGCATAGATGAGTCTTGGCCTACCCTTTTGTACCGACCCGTGTTGCCCTCCGTAATTATATATGTAAATAAAAGTGGTTCGGCCTCGTGCTTTCATTTAATCAAAGAAAGTTGGTGTGCATTGTGTTGTCGTGAGGGAAGCGAAGTGTTGGTGAGACTCGCCTCATATTTTCCGCTATGAGCTGCGCAAAATCCTTAAAGGCTTTTTAAAGGAAAAAGAAAAGAAAAATTTTTACGCCTAAGCGTTGGCTTGAATCTTTCTTCTATCGTTCTATCGCTTTTGTTTTTGTCTTGTTTTCTTTCGCTTGGTATCTGTGGCGACCCTACCGGGTTTTGGGGGTGCCACAATATCAGACCAAACTGTCCTTTGTTGAAGAAGAAGAAAGGAAAATCCGAGAAGTACAAAAAAGCTCTCAAAGCTGAAACTTGGAGTCACACCGAGTGTGAGGAAAGTGAAGAATAATATGGCAACATATGTCTGATATCTCATTCAGAATTAGAAACAGACACTGATTCAAACTCAGACAAAGAAATTGAGGTTAGTAACTCAGACATTCCTATTAAAGTCTCTAAGTATATTGATGAACTCTGCATCAGTCTTAAATCCTCTCTTAAAAGGATTTCCAAACTAAAGAGGGAGAATTCTAAGCTTAGGCAACAGGAAGTTTCTTGGAAAGAAAAGTTTGAAAGTCTGAATACAAATTTTGATCATTTGAAAGAAAAATCTGATTCTCTTTCAAAGGAAAATACTATTTTGAAAAGAGATATTTCAAATATTAAAAAAAGATTTTCAAAAGGATCCGAAAAACTGGAGAAAATCCTTTCAGCTCAAATACCCTATTTTAACAAATCTGGTTTGGGTATGACTTCTGAAATTGTTCTTAATTAATTGATTTTCCCAAAGTAAAAGAGAGAATTAAATAAAGACCTCCAAAGGGATTTTACAAAAATCAATTTCAAAAAGTTTTTGTAAAATCTGTTGGCTGAAGTGCACTCAGATGTTCGAAGTGTAACAGCTCAGAACATTTCGAGAAAGAATGTCCCAAGGTTTGGAGACCAATTAAGAAGGAATGGGCAAAGACTATCTTTAATACTAACTCTCTTAGACCCAAGAAAATCTGGGTACCAAAGAAAGTTTGAGTTTTTCTTTTGATCACGGGTCACTATTAAAAGAAAGAGCAAATGGTATTTGGATAGTGGTTGTTCAAGGCATATAACAATAGACTCAAGCTACTTCATAAAGCTTGTCAGACTGAATGGAGGAAAAGTTTCTTTTAGAGGAAACAGCAAAGGAAAAATTGTGGGATGTGGAACTGTGAAGATTGGAAGCCTGACTATCAATAATGTTTCCTTGGTGGAAGAATTGAACTACAATCTACTGAGCATAAGTCAGCTTTGCGATACTGGTTTCAGAATAAACTTCTAAGAAGGCATTTGTTCCAAGACTTCTCTCAATCTTTTACTGGGCGAAGGCATGGATACATATACCTTCTGGATGCAAACCCAAAAAGTTCTCAGTGTCTTATTTATATACAAGATAAAGCAAGTCTCTGGCATCGGAAGCTTGGCCATATTAATATGAAGCAAATTGCTAAAGTTTCTTCTAAGAAGCTGGTTCGAGGCCTTCCTAATCTAGCTTATCAGAAGTCTAAATTATGCACTCCCTGCGTCTTGGGAAAACAGGTCAAAAGTTCATTTAAACCTGTAAATCAAGTTTCTACCAGTCGAGTTTTGCAGCTACTCCATATGGACCTTTTTGAACCAACTAAAACTCAGAGTATTGGTGGAAAACTATGTTGCCTAGTAATCGTAAATGATTACTCTCATTTTACTTGCATATACTTTCTGGCAAGAAAGTTTGAAACCTTCTCTTATTTCTTAAAGTTTGCCAAGAAGGTTCAGAATGAAAAGAGTTATGCTATTTCTAGCATATAAACTAACCATGGAGGTGAGTTTGAAAATCAAGACTTTGCGAAGTTCTGTGATGAATCTAGTTTTCAACATGTTTTCTCTTCTCCATACACTCCAGAACAAAATGGAGTTGTGGAAAGGAAAAATAGATCTTTACAAGAGATGGCCAGAACTCTTAATAGAGAGCAAAATTTCCTCTCGATTTTGGGCAGAAGCAGTTTCTACTGCCTGCTATATTATCAACAGAGTATTCTTAAGACCTATCCTAGAGAAAACTCCTTATGAAGTATATAACGGAAAAAAGCCGAACGTTTCCTACTTTCATGTCTTTGGCTATAAATGTTTTACTTTGAAGAATGCAAATGAACAATCTGAAAAGTTCGAGGAAAAATTAGACGAATGAATCTTCCTTGGCTATTCAACATCAAGCAAAGCTTACAAGGTTTTCAACAAGAAGACTCAATTTGTGGAAGAATCTATGAACGTCAAGTTTCAGGATTATGTGTAGAATCAACCAAATCAGACTCAACTTGAAGAGTCTAAACCTATTCTAGACTTAACAAAGTCTATTTCCCCCAAAGAGGTTCAAACTTCTGGAGAATAGCAACAAGCAAATTGAGAAGATTCAAACGAAACAGATGATCAACAGACGCTCAAACAAAATAGCAATTGGAAGCACAAGTCAAGTCATCCCAAAGAACTCATCATTGGCAACATTGGTGAAAGAGTTCGCACCAGATCCAAAGCAAGAGAAGACTCTAGTGCTTTAGCACTTGTTTCTCAAATAAAACCAAAAGGTGTAGAAGAAGCATTGTTTGATGAAAGCTAGATAGAAGCTATGCAGGAAGAACTCAGAAAATTCAACATCAACGATGTATGGGAGCTTATTCCAAAACCCAAATGCAAATCGGTGATTGGAACGAAATGGGTTTTCAGGATCAAGATGAATGAGAAAGGAAAAGTGATCAGAAACAAAGCAAGACTCATGACAAAAGGATATACACAGGAAGAAGGGATACAATATGACGAGACCTATTCACTAGTAGCAAGGTTAGAAGCAATTAGATTATT
Organism: Eucalyptus sp. ANBG9806169; assembly: GCA_014182395.1. Lineage (NCBI taxonomy): Eukaryota > Viridiplantae > Streptophyta > Magnoliopsida > Myrtales > Myrtaceae > Eucalyptus > Eucalyptus sp. ANBG9806169. Next base: position 38,302,260 of record CM024583.1, on the reverse strand, counting down.
ACTTGCTTTTGCATGTTTTAAGAATTTCAGGTTATTCCAGATGGATGTCAAAAGTGTGTTCCTAAATGGGTTCATACAAGAAGAAGTCTATGTGGCACAACCACCAAGATTTGAAGATCCAAGAAAACTAGACTCAATCTACAAACTGAAAAAATGCCTTGTATGGACTGAAGCAGGCACCTCGAGCTTGGTATGAAAGGTTGAGTAAGTTTCTAATTCATAATGTTTTGAAAAGGGAAATGTTGATACTACTTTGTTTATAAAGAGAGAAAGGAAAGATTTTCAGTTAGTACAAATTTATGTAGATGATATTATCTTTGGTTCTCCTAACGAAAATCTCTGCAAGAAATTTTAAAGATCTATGCAGGATGAATTTGAAATAAGCATGATGGGTGAGTTAACCTTCTTTATGGGATTGCAAGTTAGACAATCGAAGAAATGTATATTCTTTCACCAGGAGAAATATGCCAAAGATCTTATCAAGAAATTTGGATTGGAGAATTGTAAGAAGACAGAGATACCTATGTCAAGTTCATCAAAACTAGACAAGGATGAAGAAGGGAAGAAAGTAGATCAAAAGCTATAAAAAAGCATGATCGGTTCTCTTCTCTACCTTACTGCCTCTCGACCTAATATTCTATTCAGTGTGTTCATTTGTGCAAGATTTCAGTCTGATCCAAGGGAATCTCATCTCAGTGCTATTAAATACATCATAAGATATGTTACGACTTTTCCAAAGCTGGGTCTATGGTATCCAAAAGAATGAGACTTTACTCTTCTTGGTTATTCTTATGCTAATCTAGCCAGTTGTAGAATTGACAGGAAAAGCACATCTGGCACTTGTCAATTGTTGGGATAAATGCTGGTGTCTTGGTTCTCAAGAAAGCAAAGTACGGTGGCTTTATCAATAGCAAAAACAGAATATGTTGCTCTTGGCAGTTATTGTTCTCAAATTCTATGGATAAGACAACAACTAAGAGACTTTGGAATAGAAGAATTCTGTATCGAGATCAGATGTGACAATACAAGTGCTATCAATCTCACTAGAAACCCAATTCTTCATTCAAGGGCGAAGCATATAGAGATTCAACATCATTTTATAAGAGATCATGTCCAGAATGGCGAGATTCTGGTTCAATTCATTGAGTCAAGGAATCAACTGGCAGACATCTTCATAAAACCTTTGGAGAAAAGCTTATTTGAGTCTATTCACAGCAAGTTGAATATTATCTCTCCTATCGATTAAAGTCAAAAGTTGTTCAAACTTAGAACTTCAACTTGAGGAAATCTCTTCAATCTAGGTATTTAATTTTAGTATGAAATTTCTAAACATGTATGTTCTTATTCGAATCATTGCTTGCCTACTTTATTTTTGGAAGTTATCTTTTCCTTGCCAAAAATTTGAATTTTGAATTTTTTGGAGTTTCCATTTTCAGTTTATTTCGTAAAGGCATTTTCTTTTGTGTCGTTTCAACTTCCTATTTTCGAATGCTTTATATCTTCTAAAACCATTCATTTCAAGTACTACCTTTCAAAACCCTAATTGCGATTCTCTTCTCCCTTGACTTTTGCGCTCATAATTTTCTGCAAGTTTCAATCTTTTTCACTCGAGAATGTCGATGAAATCCTCCAAGTCTGCATCCATGTCACACTAGCGAAAGTCCTCTCGGATAGCCAGTCAAGGTCCTCGGAACATGCCAGAAGGACCAACCATTTCGATCTCACTGGTGAAGACTCTGAGCACGACTCTCCGCAAAACTCTCCATAGAACTCTCCGCGCCAACCTTTGGAAGAGGAAGTCGAGCAAGACGCAGTTCCTCTTCGAACTTTGACACCCCAGGTTCTTTACAAGCACTATACTTATTTGAAACAGGGTGGCTCTCCAATGGCCTTTATTATTAATTTTCTAAAAGGGCATGGACATGGGAACGAAACTATTTTCTTAAGAACCATGGAAAGGATAGGAGTGGCACCAAAGGGTTCGGCAGAAAAGGCTTTTCTGCATTTTTCTTTTAATCCTATATTTATTCTGTGAACCAGCCTAAAAGTAAGGATGATGATGAGAGGATGTTCTCGAATTTTCAACCTAGGATGGGTGTAGCTGCTGATGTTCGTGGTGAGAGAACGAGATTGTTTCGTTTTAAGAAACACAAAAGGGTTTATACCCAAATGTTGAACAAGGGGGTGATAAACCCTCGAACAGTGGATTTCGATTTCTTGGACTCGATCAAGGTTAATTTAAGGGCAAAGTTGGCTGCTCTTCAACTCGAGATGTTTTATGCTGAGACTATTGTGGCTTATCCTGAGTTTACAACATATTTCTATTCTAATCTATCTTTCCTTGACTAGACTCACATTCAGTTTACTGTCTGTGACAAAGCTTTTATTGTAGATGTTGACACTCTGGCTAACATTCTAGGAGTAGAAAGTAGTAGTTTTCAACCGATCAACATTTCCATTGGTCAAGCAACTCGTTTCTTGGTGAAGGACAGGATGCCTAGTGGGAGTATCACTTACTCTCGATTGCCAGTAACCAGTGTTCTGTTGCACAAAATCGTCATCAATTGCTTAAGACCCAAGGCAGCATCCAAAACCGATGTGTCCAGATTCGAGGCAAAAATCATGTGGGCCATTTGCAATGGCATTCCTTTTTCTCTGCCCCACACAATTCTCCTGCACATGTACAGGACAATTATGAAAGAGAAAGGGCAATTGCCTTATGCCGCCTTGATCACCAAGTTGTTCCGCCATTTTTAGATCCAGTTTCCCCTTAGCTTTGTTCAAGACCCATTAGTCCCATGGAGATTGGACTAAAGATGATCTCAAAGATGAGGCTGAAGGATCTGAGCAAGGCCATTGAGCGCCTGAAGAAGGAATCCACAAGCAGAACCAAGGTAGAATCGACTGCTACAAGGAAAAGAAAAGGGAAGAGTATTGCCCAAACAAGTTCGAAGAAGAAGAGGTATGTCCTCCTGATGGATGAAGAAGAGGAGGATGATCTGATCATCTACGCTCTTGCCTTGAGAAATCTTCAAGGAGTTGTACTAGAGAATCAAAGGAAGAGGAAGTTGAAGCAAAAACAGAAGAACAAGAACAAGACGAAGAAGAAGTTGAGCCTGAAAGATTGCCAGAGAAGGACCATGAAGATGAAGACTCTAATGGAGCAAGTGGTGCAATACCACTATCAGACGAGACTGAGAAAAGAGTTTCTGAAGAAGAAAAGGAAGATACCGCATCTAAAGGAGCAGACATTCAACAAGGGAAGGGATCTAGTGCTAACCAAAAAAAGGCTAATGAAGGCGAAGTCTCATCCCAACCTGAAGGCAACAAGTCAGGGGGAGATCCTGAGACAACTCCTTTCATAGCACCGACTGCTAGTGATGGAATTAGCAGATCTCCTACAAATCCTGAAGATGTCTTTGCATCTAACTTCCCTGAGATTGAAGAAGAAACTCCTAATCAGGACAAACAACAAGCTGCTCGTGTTCAAGTCGATTTTCCTCTATCTCTTGATACCCCCACAAACTCACTTCGTTGAAGCCAGTGTTCAAACTGAAACTGATCCCAACTATACAAGGTTGGTTGAGCTCCTTTTGGAGGTAAAAGCTCAGCAATATGCAATGGAGTATGAAATTCAGAAGGTCTACACCACCTTAAAGTCCTGAACAGACTCTCTCGATGGCAAGGTACAGTCTCTTGACACTAAAGTTGAGACTTTGAATCAACAGATGTCCCAGGCTGTAGCCAAAGTAGAGGAGGCAATGCAGTCACTTGAGGATTTTCGACTGGTTCAAGCTCCCAGACAAACTTGATTAACTCCATCTTTTCAATTCTATCTTTTTTGAAATCCTCTTTCTTTTTGCTGTTGACAAAAAGGGGGAGAATGAGAAGCAGATTTAACTTCAGATTTAATGTTTTTGAACTGGTTATGTGTTGAACACTTTGAACTGGTTGTGTTGTGTTTTTGAAATATTCTACAGTTAACCTTTTGTGGTTGTGATTGTGATTATGGATGTGGATGATTGAATCTTGTCTAAATTTTCAAGATTAACGTGTTTTCTATGGTTGCAGATTGATGTTATCCATATCCTTAACAATCTGTTTTCATAAGTTATCATGTACTGCTAAAGTGTTGTTTTCCAGGATATAAGACTTTAAATCTGTATGAAAGTTTTGTCGCCATAAAAAAAGGGGAAATTGTTCGAGAAAACTCCTGTGATGTTTTGAAGTTGACAAAACTTATCTAAGTTCTATTTTGAAGGTCGCTAGACTTTTGTGTCAAAGTCTATCTTAAAACAGAAGTCTACCCACTCTGGCAAATTCTAGACTGAACGCAAGTGAAGAATGAAGACTTAACTAGACTCGAGATTATCTTTCTTTCTTCAAAGGTTCGGGTCGTACAGGATATATATGATCTTTTGGTTGGAAATATCACCTACGAGATTGGTTATCTTTATTGGAATCAATTTAGATAAATCATATCATTTTAGAAGGCAAGTTATTTTGGAAAGAATCTACTTATGGAAACCAAGATCTTGATTGTATGGGCGAACGTGATAGACGGGCTTTCATCACAATCTTCAAATGGCTCGAGATCTCCTTGATTGATTCTTTCTAATGGGTTGATTGGAAGAATTCCTTTCGAAATTGCCAACGGTCGAGAAGGCATGAAGGAGTATTTAAGGAGGCCTCTCCAATTGTTCAATAAGGTGCATGAAAGAAGAATTCCAAAGTCTGAAGCTTCCCATTTACTTGTTATTCCTTACACTGTGCGCAAATTTGTACTTAAAAGAGAGAGACACTTATACTGTGACTTCGTGAGAGTAGTACAGACTCATCAGATGTGATGATGACACCATCAATGTAAACCTTCATGAACTTAGCGGTCATGTTATGGAAGATTAAGTTCATTGTCTATTGATAAGCAACCTCGGCATTCTTTAACCCCAGTGGCATCACCAACCATTCGTGACATGCTAATAGCTCCTAAACATTTGGATATTGTTGTTGACACCCATATTCTTGCCTAAAGACCAATTCATACATCTCATGAAAAGGGATAAATGCAATGGAAGTCTTATTTATTATCACGATAGTGCAATTGAGTCCTAAAACTTGTTAAATTAATTCAAACCAGTTCTTCAACTAATTGCACTTTTGTGACAAGTTTTAGGACTTGATTATACTTTCGTGACAAGTTTTAGAGTTTGATTGCACTTTTTGAAAATTTTAGGATCCAATTATACTTTGGCGACAAGTTTTGTTAGTGGCTAACAGTACAACCTAGAAGGGGGGATGAATAAGTTGTTTTCTAAATTTGACAATCTTTCATAGAAATTAACTAATCACTATGTAAATATTAGGTCAAAGTATTGTTTAGAAAAGCAATGAAGCAACTGTGTGCTAATATAAGTGTTCAGAAGAAAATAGCAGCACATGGAGAATTATAGTGGTTCAGCTTCATCCACAAGCCTAAATCCACTTTTTAGACTAATAGCCTTAAAGCGGGCTAGATTCCACTAGTAATTTGCTTGGAAAGTAACAATTAGCTTGCACTTATCCTTTATAAGATAGAAACCTCTATCAAGATTTAGTTGTAGCTCTTACTCTTGTACACTTGATCCTTTGTACAATTACTAAATAACACAAACATTAAAACAACACAACAAAGAGCATATAGCTAAGAGAAATGGCAGGACGTAAGCTTCTACATCTTTGAAGTAGCACCCTCTCTTATAACTTCTAAGGGCTTCCCTTTTATAGCCGCCTTCCATCTATTCGTTGAAGTTGGATTGGAGAGGTAGATGGCTATTGGAGAGTTTCCATTAAGCTGCACATACCACCATGCACACTATTTCATTTCATAAAGTCATGCATACATGTCGCCATACCATGTGCACATACCACCATGCACTTATACATGTTACATCATACAGTCATGCATACATGTCACCACATTATGCATGATTAAATTTCAACTCTTGTTTTTCAATTGGATCGCCACATTTTTCTTTCCCGGGACCAGTAATTGCATTCCACATTTTTTTTCGCTCGCATCCAACCTGGCATCGCGAGGAACCTCCGGCACACACCTCCGGGCATCTCGAAACTCCCGAGGACATCCGGCACACACACTCCGGGCATCCCGACACTCCCGGGGCATCGTCGGCTTACACCTTCGACGATATCCTCATTACAATGCATATTCTCATATATCTCATTTTTCAATTTCACATTTGTTGTAACAATGCCAATGATTGAAATCAGCATTTTTGAAATCATACAATATGCATTGGGAAAAGTATCATTTGATGCCATGGTTTCGAAAAAATTCATTGAGTTCATGAAAATCCATCAATCCTTTGATGTCATATGAAATGTATGAATGTCGTCACATCATTGCACGAGTAATAATCCAAGATATCATGATTCACATAACAATTTCAATAACCAGTAAATAAAACAATTTCCAGCTTAAACAGAATACATACGATTCATGAAAATTCCAAAAAAAAAATTAGCAAACGGTGGAAGTAAATTTTGAAAATTTACCACATTGTAGATAAGACCTAAGAAAACATATTTCATGAAGAACACCCTATTAAACAAGGCTTCACAGAATACGTACAGGTTCGTGTATCACTGAAAAAGGATTTTTAGCCTTACTCATGCACAGTTTTTGAAACATTTTCGATTAAATACATAAATGACCTTCAAAAATTATGAAATTCTAACATTTGATAGATAAGACATAGAGGCAGATACTTCATGAAGAACACTACACCAACAGATCCTCACATAATTCAATACAGACCACGCATCACAGCACTACTAATTATGTCCGTTCATCTCGCACAGTTTTTGAAAAAATTTTGGTTAAATACTCAAATGACATTCAAAAATTATGAAATTTAACTATGTTGTAGACAAGACATAGATAAAGATATTTTATACAGAACACTTTTCCAAACGAAACTCATACAGAATGATATAGACCACGCATTTCAACATCACCAAGTCCGAACACATCCGATTGCACCGTTTTGAAAAAAATTCGATTAAATAGGTAAATGAAATTCAAAAATTATGAAATTTAACTATGTTGTAGGCAAGACATAGATAAAGATATTTCATGAGACATCGAAGTCAGATTCGCCCTAGATAATTAATTACAAACGGTTAAAACTTCTGTTCCTAGTACCGAAATTTCCAGATCTAACCATCTCCGAAAAACCACGATTTCACCTACCTATCCTCGTTCATTTCTTCCAAATTTTTTATATGTTATACCTTATGATGTTCTTAACAACTTTTGTTCAGAAGTCGAGGTAATATTTCCACTAAAAGGCCACATACAACTCGAAATCCTACGGAAGGACAGACTGATTTTTTTTTTTCTAGAAACAGCATGCATAGCCAACAATTTCCTCCCCATTGCTTCGAAATCTCCTCACTTCCACCACATTCGACGCTCACAAATCAACATGCACACATCTCAGCTAGCAAAAAGAGTAGAGAAACGGACTCTACTTGCCTCAAACTTAAGCACAAACAGCAACAAAGATGGCAGGCAAAGCGGCGAACGGCGGATGGTCCTCCTCCTTCCTCTTCGCACGCACGGCCACTCCTTTCTCTTCTTCCTTTCTTTCCTTCCTTCCTCTCTTTCTCTCCTCTCTCTCTCTCTCTCTCTCTCAAACGACACTTTCTCTTTCTCCCCCTTTTCTCGCCAAAACCGCCTCCTATTTCCCCTAATTTCTTTTCTGCACTCATTAGCAATCATTTGATTGCATGCATCCGCCCAAAGGGGCCAACGGGGGCAGCCACACTTGGCTCAACCTCCTTGCCACTTGGCAGCTCACATGCAAGGGTTGATGGGCTTCAAAGTTGGGCCGGTCTTGGGCCTTCATGGGCCAGTCGAGTAGGGGGCTACGTGGGCTGGTTGGATGGTCCTTGGGCCTAAAAATCAGCCCACCCTCTCCTATTCTTATTCCATTTAATCCTCATTTAAATAAACATCTAATTTCAACTTATAAGTTTACAAAACTTTGTAATTTAAATCGATAATATTCTGCTTATAAAGTGCACCACCAAGAATAAGATTTCTATATCAATTGCACCTTTAACAAAATCCTTGGGTCACTTGTAGACATATCTCCATCCAAACAATTGTCCATTTCAAAGCTCAGTTCTAAATTAATTGAAATTCATTGATTAAATGGCTAATACAAAAATCAAATAGCACTTCCATTACCTAATCACGGTTCATGGTACTCCAGAGGTTATCATGAGATTTTTAGGATGCCACAATTCTCCCCTCCTTAGAGAATTTCGTCCTCGAAATTAGACATTACCTATGTCTCCTCAAACAAGTGAGGGTACCTTTCCCTCATCTCATTTTCACTCTCCCATGTGACTTCTTCCACATCATGATGTCGCCATAATACTTTAACTAGGGGAATCATTTTGGTCCTAAGGACTTGCTCCTTTCTGTCCGATACTTGTACCGGCTCTTCAACGTATCGCACTTTCTCGCCACTTTGATGGCTTCATGATCGAGTATGTGACTAGGATCTGGTTGATACTTTCTTAGCATCAACACATGAAACACATCATGTAAATTTTCCAGACTAGGAGGCAGTGCCAAACGGTAAGCTGCATCTCCTATCCTTTCAAGTATCTCAAAAGGTCCTACAAATCTGGGACCCAACTTTCCTTTCATTCCAAAACGAGATACTCCTCTCATTGGAGATACTTTGAGAAATACATGATCTCCCACATTAAACTCCAAGGACTTTCTACGCCTATCCGCGTAGCCTTTTTGTCTACTCTGGGCTGTTTTAAGTCTTTTCCTGATAATCTCAACGGCTTCAGTGGTAACTTGTACCAATTCAGGTCCTGTCAATCTTCTTTCACCTACTTCATCCCAACAAACAGGGGTCCTGCATCTTCGCCCGTATAACACTTCATATGGGGCCATGCCTATACTTTTCTGAAAACTATTATTATAAGCAAACTCTATCAAATGCAAGTTCTCATCCCATCTTCCTCTAAAGTCAATAACATAGGCTCTCAGCATATCTTCTAGAGTTTGGATTACTCTCTCCGTTTGTCCATTTGTTTGAGGGTGATAAGCAGTACTGAATTGAAGCTTTATCCCTAAAGCATTTTGGAGACTCCGCCAAAAGTTCGAGGTAAACCTAGAGTCTCAATCAGAGGTGATTGTTATAGGTATGCCATGTAAGCATATTATCTGGCTTACATAAATCTCAACAAGTCTATTCATTGGATAGTTCATACAAACTGCTAAGAAATGGGCAAACTTAGTTAAACGATCCACTATTACCCAAATTGAATTGTGACCACTTGATGTCTTTGGCAGTCCTTGCACAAAGTCCATCGTTACATGCTCCCATTTCCACTCTGGTATGTCTAACGGTCTCAAGAGTCCTGCAGGTTTGCGATGTTCCGCCTTCACTTGTTGACATGTCAAACATTGAGAAACATGCTTAGCCGTATCTACTTTCATACCATTCCACCAAAATTGTTGTCGCAAATTCCTATACATCTTTGTACTACCTAGATGAATACTATATTTACTTCTATGTGCCTCCGACAGAATTTCCTTCTTCACTTCTTCATCGTTAGGAACACAGAGTCGTCCTTGACATCTTACCACTCCATCTTCATAAACTTGAAATTCGGGTCTTTTTCCTAAAGACACTACCTCTTTTACTTTCATAATCTCCAGGTCAGACTTTTGCAGGTCTTAACTTTCTAAATAATTTCGGGTTCAATCCTTAATGCTCTAAGCATACCGGTAAGACCATCCACTCTTAATTTAAACTCCGAGTCCGCTACGTACTTTTAATAAGTTCCATTCCGTCATTTTTAAACTAGCCATCTCCATAGCTGACTTACGACTAAGAGCATCCGCTACCTTGTTCGCCTTCCCTGGATAGTATCGTATCTCACAATCATAATCTTTTAATAACTACATCCACCTCCTTTGTCTCATGTTCAGCTCCTTTTGTGAGAATAGATATTTCAAGCTTTTATGATCTATATAAATCTCAAACTTTTCCCCATATAAATAATGCCTCCATATCTTCAAAGCGAACACTATAGCTGCCAATTCTAGATCATGCGTTGGGTAGTTCAGTTCATGGGGTTTCAATTGTCTAGATGCATAGGCTATGACCTTGCCATGTTGCATCAAAACACATCCCAATCCTTTGTGAGATGCATCACTATATACTGTAAAACCATCAGGTCCATATGGTATAGTCAAGATTGGGGCCGAGGTTAACTTCCTTTTAAGTTCCTGAAAACTCCTTTCACATTCCCCACTCCATTCAAATTTTGCGTTCTTTCGAGTTAATTTAGTTAAGGGGCCTGCCAATCTTGAAAACCCTTCAATAAACCTTCGATAATAACCGGCCAGTCCTAAGAAACTCCGTATTTCGGTGGGTGTGGTCGGTCTCGGCCAATTTATTATCATCTCAACTTTTGCCAGATCCACTGCTATTCCTCCTCCTGACACCACATGTCCTAAAAATATTATTCGGTCCAACTAAAATTCACACTTGCTGAATTTGGCATACAACTTGTGATCTCTCAGAGTTTACAAAACTAACCTCAAGTGTTGCTCATGTTCCTTAGGCCCTTCCGAATAAACCAGGATATCATCGATAAAAACAATCACAAACTGATCTAAATAAGGCTTAAATACCCTAATCATTAGGTCCATAAATGCAGCTGGTGCATTTGTCAATCCAAAAGGCATGACAAGAAACTCGTAGTGTCCATAACAAGTCCTAAATGCAGTCTTAGGAATGTCTTCTTTCTTAATTCTTAGCTGATGGTATCCCGACCTTAAGTCAATCTTAAAGAAGACCGAACTTCCCTGAAGTTGGTCGAATAGGTCATCAATTCTAGGGAAGGGATACTTATTTTTAATGGTCACTTGATTCAGTTGCCTATAGTCAATGCACAAGCACATCGACCCATCTTTCTTTTTCACAAACAAAACTGGTGCACCCCAAGGTGAAGCACTTGGCCTAATGAATCCCTTGTCAAGCAACTCCTGTAGTTGCACTTTCAACTCCTTTAGTTCCATTAAGACCATCCTGTATGGGGCTTTCGATATTGGTCCTGTTCCAAGCATTAGCTCAATCTCAAACTCAATCTCTCTTTCCGGCGGTAATCCAGGCAACTCTTCAGGAAATACGTCTTGAAATTCATTTACTACCCGAATTTCATCAAGCTTAGGCTCTTCCTTGGTACAATCTTTAACCATTGCCAGGTACCCTTAACATCCTTTGTCAAGTAACGCACCAGCCTCTACTGCTGAAATAAGTGCTATAGACAGGTTGGTCTGGCCTCCCAGAAATTTACAATCCGACCAATCAAGTAGAATAAACTGGATCAAACCTATAACAATCCATTTTAGCCCGATATTTATGAAGCCAATCCATTCCTATGATAACATCAAAATCATATATAGCCATTACGACTAAGTCTATTTCCATATCTCTTCCTCCTATGGTTATCTTACATTTTTCACATACCAGCGTAGACAACACCGCATCCTTTAAAGGCGTAGAAACACAAAGAGGGGTCTCAAGAAATGTCGTTTCTATTTTACTCAACAATCTATATCTTTCAGACACAAATGAATGCGTGGCACCCGTATCAAACAATGCATAAGCCTTCTTGCCATTTATGAAAATTGTACCTGAGATGACGATTTTTGAAGCTTTTGCTTCCTCTTGGGTGACCGCATACACTTTTCCTTCAGCTGGTGGTCTCTGTGGATTCCTTTGAGAATATGGCCCAGTAGCACGCTGGGGTACTCGTCGCAATGAGTTGATACTTGTTCGTGACCTCTCCTGTGGACAATCCTTCTTAAGATGTCCTACCTTTCCACAGCCATAACACTTCAACCGTCCATTACAAGGTCCGAGGCCATGTCGTTTATCACACCTTCGACATTCTTCACTCCGATAAGGTGTTCTTCCCAGATTCGGACCATCCCTAGCTTTTCCAAAATTCCCGAAATTGCCCTTTTTCTTAGACTCCCAGGTCTGACCTTGACCTATATAGGGTCTCTTACCTCGCCTGATATCACCAAAAGACGATTGTCTCTTATTCTTCGACTGTTCCCTTACTAACTCCTGCTCCACCAACTGTGCCCTTTCATAGATCTCATTATAATCTCTTATGTTCAAAAGCACCAGTTGCTTCCTTATATCAATTCTCAGTCCCTTCAGAAACCTCTTAGCTTTCTCTTCCTGATCTTCAATCAGTCTAGAAGCATATCTAGACAGTTCAGAAAATCTTGCCTCATATTGATCCACTGTCAGCTCCTTTTGTTCTAATTGAACAAATTCTGTAATTTTCTTATCCCTAGCACAGTCAGAAAAATGCTTTCAATTGAAAGCTCTGACAAACTCACCCCAATTAACATCAGTACCTGGTGGAAAGATTGTGTCCCTCGAAGCTCTCCACCAAAACTTCGCATTTCCCTCCAGCTGGTACTTTGCCAAAGTTATTTTCTCAGCATCATTGCAGTCCAACAACCAGAAAATTCTCTCCATCCCATCAATCCAATGCTCCGCCTCCTCAGGACTTCCCATTCCACTAAATTTAGGTGGTTTCAACTTCAAAAATTGCTCCACCAGTCCTTGAGTATGGCGTTCTGCTCCGGGTTGTTGCTGCGCTTGTCTTTCCATCAGATTTCCAATATTGGCCAATGCCTGCAGGATATCTTCCATTCGGGGTTCAGCCCTTACTGCAAAGGCTTCAGCCCTCGATGGATGATGACTTCCATATCGTACCATGATTTTCCTGCAGTTTCCAAGCATTTGCCTCAGGAAATATCTGTGACTCAAAGTCTCCATTAAAAGCAATAGCACTAAGAAAATAAGTAACATAACCATGTTACTGGTACCTAAAAGCAATCTCAAAACACAGACTGGGGATCTACGGGCGAATACTCATCACCCGTTGTTCAAAGTTAGTCAACCACTCTCAGTCAATATCCTACAGTGTGCATTGTCATTACTTTCCTCAATTTCCAAATGAGGCTCCTTATCACTCCACATATAAACCTTTTGCTCTGAGACCAACCGCTGTGGCACCCCCAAACAGATAAGGTCACCACAGATACCTATCACTCTACCTATTGAATGTCAATTACTTGTTTTTGATGAAAAATGGGAGTTTTAAAGAATGACTGAGGTTCACAGGCATCTTTTTTTTTTTTTTTTTTTTAAAGAGTTTAGCGTAGCTCATAGCGAAATTAACGACGAGTCTCACCATCCCTCTACTCTCTTAGCGATTATACAATGCACACCAACTACACATTGAAGGAAAACATAAAGCCGAGTCACTTTTATTTACATTCTTAGGATGGACATCTTGGGTCGGTACAACCAAAAAGCCAAGGCTTTTTTCTAACTTGGCTACAACTCAAAAGAGAGATCTCGACCCCCTATATCGATCGTGTATAACCTTTCATCTACAAGTGTCGGCTATCTCCAAAAAGTGTCATCTCCCTCTTCTCACGCGGCCATCACACCCAATCTGGTGCATCGGGCGGTGGTGGCGGCAACATCCCAAGCATCACCCCGTCACGTCGGATGTGGATGGACAGGAACTCCTGGATGACCGGGCCCCTAGCCAGGCCCACGTCATACATCACCAGGACCCGAACCCGTATGAACACCAACCCAAGGATGGTGACGCATACGTGCTCCATGCACTCGACCTCCACGTCAGAGGGAAGGCCGTCGAAAGTACCGCGCGAGACTGGAGGGAGAGGCATCTCTCTAATCTGAAATGTTAGTCCCCAAAAGGGGTGAGTACAACCACTCAGCAGGTAAAAGATCCATTAAACTACTCAATGCATCAAACAGAGCAATCATGGCATTATAGAGTACTTATAGTTCATACATATCATACATATCTCACCTTTCGGTCATGCATACACGTCACCATACCATGTGCACATACCACCATGCACTTATACATGTTACATCATACAGTCATGCATACATGTCACCATGCCATGTGCACATACCACCATGCACTTAAATATGTTACATCATACAGTCATGCATACATGTCACCATACCATGTGCACATACCACCATGCACTTATACATGTTACATCATACAGTCATGCATACATGTCGCCATACCATGTGCACATACCACCATGCACTTATACATGTTACATCATACAGTCATGCATACATGTCACCACATTATGCATGATTCAATTTCAACTCTTGTTTTTCAATTGGATCGCCACATTTTTCTTTCCCGGGACTAGTAATCGCATCCCACATTTTTTTTGCTCGCATCCAACCTGGCATCGCGAGGAACCTCCGGCGCACACCTCTAGGCATCCGACACACACCTCCGGGCATCTCGAAACTCCCGAGGACATCCGGCACACACACTCCCGGCATCCCGACAGTCCCGGGGCATCGTCGGCTCACACCTCCGACGGTATCCTCATTACAATGCATATTCTCATATATCTCATTTTTCAATTTCACATTTGTTGTAACAATGCCAATGATTGAAATCAGCCTTTTTGAAATCATACAATATGCATTGGGAAAAGTATCATTTGATGCCATGGTTTTGAAAAACTTCATTGAGTTCATGAAAATCCATCAATCCTTTGATGTCATATGAAATGTATGAATGTCGTCACATCATTGCACAAGTAATAATCCAAGATATCATGATTCACATAACAATTTCAATAACCAGTAAATAAAACAATTTCCAGCTTAAACAGAATACATACGGTTCATGAAAATTCCAAAAACAAAATTAGCAAACGGTGGAAGTAAATTTTGAAAATTTACCACATTGTAGATAAGACCTAAGAAAACATATTTCGTGAAGAACACCCTATTAAACAAGGATTCACAGAATACGTACAGGTCCGTGTATCACTGAAAAAGGATTTTTAGCCTTACTCATGCACATTTTTTGAAATATTTTCGATTAAATACCTAAATGACCTTCAAAAATTATGAAATTCGAACATGTGATAGTTAAGACATAGAGGCAGATACTTCATGAAGAACACTACACCAACAGATCCTCACATAATTCAATACAGACCACGCATCACAGCACTACTAATTATGTCCGTTCATCTCGCACAGTTTTTGAAAAAAAATTGGTTAAATACTCAAATGACATTCAAAAATTATGAAATTTAACTATGTTGTAGGCAAGACATAGATAAAGATATTTCATGCAGAACACTTTTCCAAAATAAACTCATACATAATGGTATAGACCACGCATTTCAACATCACCAAGTCCGAACACATCTGATTGCACCGTTTTGAAAACATTTTCGATTAAATAGGTAAATGACATTCAGAAATTATGAACTTTAACTATGTTGTAGGCAAGACATAGATAAAGATATTTCATGAAGACATCGAAGTTAGATTTGCCCTAGATAATTAATTACAAACGGTTAAAACTTCTGTTCCTAGTACCAAAATACATGAAGGAAATTCAGCTTCATTGATAGCAAATTGAAGGTCAATACATGAGATCATCAAATATGACTACAACCTAAGCAGTAGAAAGTAAAATGGGAGGACATAAAGATTTGGAGATATTTATGTGCAAGGGCATTTGCATTGCTGCGAGAAAGTGGGGAGTTTGGGTTCTGTAGTCTCAGGGTATGGACGGGCAGGGTTGTAGCAATCCAAGCTTAGAAGGGTGTGCTCAATCTTCATTATATATCGACTTAGAGATAAGAGAGTGGTTTTGATTTCCTAAACACCGGCTTGGAGCAGATTAAAGCTAATAGGAAAGGTGGATACGTCCATAGTTGGAGATGTGATCTTTTTGGCCTTGAGTGGTGCCGGTTTCAATGCCTTAGTGTGCTTTTTCTTCTCTACTTCGATCAGTGCAGCAAGTCTCTCTTTGATCATTGCCACAACTCTCTCATCATCTCCATGTTCAATGGGGACGATTTCCCCTTTATGGTTGACCCATCATTCAGAAGTCATTCTCAGCATCATTTTGTCCAACATCTTCTTCCCAATCTTAATGTTTGGTATGATCCGTGGTGCAGCATTAGAGAAATCAATCTTCAAGCACTTGAAGATGCATGTGACGAAAGCACCATAAGGCAATTTGCCCATCTTTCTCTTTGCCATCCGGTACATGTGGATAAAGATCATGTGCAGAAAGGAGAACTCATTGAATTTATTGAGAATGGCCCAAATAACTTTAATCTCATAATGAGAGACATCGTTGGTAAAATATGTTTTAAGATGAAGGCATAAGGTCAGGATCTTTTCAATAAAATTCATTTTGAGAGGGAGTAGACTCACGGCACAATTTCTCTAGAGCTTCAAGAGAAATTAGGAGTTTTCAACACAAAGCTATAGGCCTCATCAGGCTCTACAGGAATCTTTTTAAAAACATTGTATTTAGCATGGATGATCTTAGCAAGTTCATCTAAAATCACAACATAGTTTTATTTTCGAAAAGTGAAGACAAATGAGTCTCTGTTTGGAAAATGCAAGCTTAAGTAAAACATGGCCCTAGGGCAGGATGAACCTCTTCTTTCATAAAACAAAAGAATTTGAGTTTAAGAGTTTCAAAAAGATCGCATAGAAAAATCCCATGATTGTCAAGAGAATCAAAATCAACAAATCTGTGAGGCACGATTCCTCAGTCATAAAAAGCATTGTTGGCATTTTCATGCTCTTGAGAAAGAAACATTTTAGAAACAAAATTTTCATCCCTTTCAAAGCTGATAATGGGTTCGAAATTTTGAAATATCTGGTCATCATCATCTTCACGATGGTTTGTCTCCTTGGGCTTCTTCAGTTTCCATTCTGGCTTCACTTCATTCAGGCTAAGTGATGGTCGGTTCAAGGATTACTTTGGGTTCATTAATGACTTGTTTGCCTTTGGCCTTTGCAACGATAGGCTCTGAAGTTCCTTCTTCTTCGATTGAAGATTTTTTAGGAAAGGGTTGAGAGGGCTAAGCAGCTGATTGAGATGCTTCAGCAACTATAGTTAATAGCCATTTGACCTGTAAGGCTTGTGAACTAGTGGTTTCAAATTTGAGCAATTTCTTTAGCTCAAATCCATGGGTTTTAGAATTTTTATTTCCTACTTTGATTCAAAGAGATATCCCTCATCTTCAAAACGAAATCTTTTTAATATCTCTTCAAACTGCAATATGGCTCCTCAAGTTTGCTGCTAGATAAATCAACTTTCCAACTTGGCATTTTTATTATGCAATTTCTTGTCATAAAGATTTTGAATGAGCTTGGCTGAAATTACATACTCTCATGCACTCAATCTGTTGAAGATACAATTGCCGATGTCAATTGATCCCAATTGATCTTGATCGGTCATATTATTGGAAGATCAAAATATTGTGTATCATGGAATCTTTTGTGTATATTTTATTTCCCTATTCATTTAGAATTCTTGTATTACAAATAGGGCTGTAATTAAACATTGAATGATATGAAAACAAATACACAATTTCAATCTTTAGTTGCTTGTCATCCTCTAAAACTATGACATGGTATCAAAGCCTCCCTTTTTCACTTAAGCTTCCGCACGCCATTTTTCATCCTCATTTTTCAAAGGGAGGCATCATGCCAAGAAACCAAAGTTCAAGTCTAGATTTGAAACGTTTTCCAATGATAAAAGGGTACACGATGTACCACCAGAGAACCAACCAAATTCAGCAACAGAAATCCAAGCAAAAGAATAGGGACAAACACAACCTGGTAAAGAACCGTTGGACCATGTTCGGCCCATTCCAGGGCCCACTCAATATAGCCTGAGACATTATTTTCCAGGCCCATACATCCAATGGGTTCCTATTTAGGTTCAACCATCCAAGGGCAGACAAAACAAAGAAGCTCAGGCCAGAATTATACCCCAACGGAGCCCGATGACAATGGTGGATCAAGAGGAAGTCCACCAATCATCACCGAGCCCATATCGAGACATGGGCCGAGTTGGTCCTTTATAGGCCACGGTGGATCGGGTCCATTAGATATGGGTGGAAATCCCTACCTAACCTATGGACCCGGTTTTTTTTCCTTTTGTAGGTGTCATCGGCAGCTAACTAGAACTCAACGATCCTTTGTACACATCCACCGCTAACAAACCCGAACTCTGGCTCATCACACAGCAACTCTTCGAATCGAAGAACTATTCTGTCTTGTCCCATGAGCTCTGGCGAGCATTGATTACTAAAGACAAAGAGGGTTTTATTGATAGGATCGTCCCGATCCCAACCGATGATTGATTAGCACAATAATGGAGGAAGTGCAATCAGCTCATACAGACCTAGATCAGGAACTACCTCGCACCAGAGGTCACTATCGAATTTCCTCAAACTGAAGACGCGAAGGGATGTACGGGAAACTCGATAGTCTATCAAGGAAATCTATCAATCTTCATAGTCTTCAACTTACTGTCGCTCTGTGGAACGAACTCAAAATGGCAAAGGAAAAGTTGGAGGGACCCGAAGCTACTTTGGCTCAACATCGAGCCATGAAGGAATGGAGAAAGGTAACACATTTTTTAGTAATACTAAATGACTCACACTTACTGTTTCAAAGCCAGATTTTGGTCGTGGAACCCGTCCCCTTGCTCGGTCAAATATACCAACTCCCGGTCCAGGAGGAACCTCAACGATTGGCCTCATCGAAGTATGTAAAGGTGGGAGATCAAGTGGTTCTCATAGCCAAGGCTTCATCAGACCTATGGCAGCTTGCCTTGAGGTCCAACCATGGCGAATCGCGAACCTAGGGAGCTACGCTAGGAGGAGGAAGAAGACCGGGTGTCTTCATTTAGAGCGAACGGCCAAGATTTGTTTGTTCCATCCGACGGCTCAGGATATGTCCTAGTCCAGCAACAAACGAACTAACGAGATTTAATCAGGAGGCTCGACGGCGACGGTGTCGACCCCTCAAGCTCTCGGCCAAGGGGGGCTCGGCTTGGGCGGACGATGGCTGCGATGGAGCTGCGGCTGTGTGGCGGTGGTGATGGGATGTTGCGATGTGAAATGGAGTGGCAGTGGTGTGGTGCAATGAAGATGATGGTGGTTGATGGATGATATGGTGGTGTGAGGATGGAGAAGATGATGGTGGTTCATTTGTTTGTGTGTTTTCTCCCATTTCGACCCTTCCTCCACCCAACCTAGCCATTAGCCACTCCCCCTTGACCCCCTGGTGCCGTCGGTTGCCGGCCAACCCCTTGCCGGAGCTCCGGTCAACCCGCCAGCTCCTTTCCTCCTCTGCTATTCAATTTCCAAAGTTGCAGTGAATAGCAGAGGTTGTTGCTATTGTTTCAGCCCTGGGACTGCCTTGGATCATGTGATAGAGGTTCCCGAGCGTAGCCTCTGTCATCACTGCCACGTCCGTGTCTCCAGCCCACTTAACGGGTGAGTTTAGCTCCTAATCCGCCAATTAGTGCCTAAACTTGCTTAGGGTTGGTTTAATTAGTGTTAATTCTAGTTTAAGAGATTTAATTAAGTTATATTAGTCCTAAGATAGGTGGTTAGATGAATGGCTAAGATTAGTTTAGCTT
Source organism: Eucalyptus sp. ANBG9806169 (assembly GCA_014182395.1). Taxonomy (NCBI): domain Eukaryota; kingdom Viridiplantae; phylum Streptophyta; class Magnoliopsida; order Myrtales; family Myrtaceae; genus Eucalyptus; species Eucalyptus sp. ANBG9806169. The sequence continues at coordinate 38,282,643 of CM024583.1, read as the reverse complement.
AATCTTGCTTTATTGGCTTAATGATGCTTATGTGATTAATTAAGCTTGTTTATCTTTAATTGATTGATTGCTTGCTTTAATTAGTGTCTTTAATGAGCTTTGGATTTAATTTATTAGTTATTTAATCCTGAAAATTCACTGTTTATACGAACACTGTTCACGAGACGCTGTTCACATACGCTATTCAAGCGATACTGTTCACAAAGTACTGTTCACGTGCAGTATTCACCCGAGAATGAAAGGTTGTCTAAATTCATGTGTTTTGATCTTATGAAGTGATTTGAGTGTATAAATGCATGGACATTTTCATGAATTGAGTGATTTTCACAAAAAAAGGGAAATATGATTTGTCCGAGGGACACCGAAATGGACCGCCTTTAGGGGAAAATGATTTGAAATGGTATTTGCAAGTATTTTGTATTGGTTAAATGCTCAAAGATAAGAAGGGAGTCTTAGTGGTGTGCTTGTGTGATCAATAGTTGAGCCGTCACCCAACGAAAGTTTGGGGGCGATACTCGACGGGAGTCGGAAGCCAATCGTAGTAGATTCTGGACCAATGTCCCTCTTTGGGATACCGTCTAGGCAGAAGTTCTAGACGTAGCCGTGCCTGACGGGGCGGGACGAAGCCTGATCTTTTTTATCGGTAGCCCGGTGAGAGTCGGATGATCGTTAACTGGAAAGTTGGCTATGGCCAGGAGGTCATAAATAAGTGGAACACACGTGAGTGTTGAGATGGTTGGGCCTTATTATGAGGTAAAATTGTGTGGCACAATATGGGACGTGTCATAACAATTTTACTTTATAATCGGGACCCATGTGATCGATTGATACATGATAGGTGGCGCACTAAAGTGCAAGTGCGTATGAGAATCATGGCATCATTGGTCCCGGATGTGCATGAGTTGAGCACATTGTTTATGGCACACACGCATGAATCGATAACGTACAAGGTATGGCAATGGCCAGGTGAGATCGCTTGTGACGTGACTCATATGTGATTGATGAACTGCATAATCTAATGGCCATATGCATTGCGTATATTGTGCTAAGATTCAACGTGCAGGGTATGGCATACCAAGTATTTTTGCATGTGAACCGACTATGTGGTTAGTGGTTGACCTTGGCTATTGTGATTTGTTGATTGGTGGTTGTTAGTCGTGGTTTATTTGTGGGGTGGTTTTGGACCTCGAGTTGAGTTAGTGTTCTAATCGGGGGCTTAGAGAAGGACTCGCTGAGATTTTATCTCACAGATTATTGTATAACCACTTTCAGGTCCTTAGGATGACACTTCCGCCAATGAGGTTCGGTATCCCTAAGTAGGGGTGTGCATGGTCCGGGTGGACGGTTCCCAGCCTAGAACCGAGAACCACCCACTAAGGACCGATTCCAAAAAATTGGAACCAGGAACCACCCGTTATTGCATGGATCCACCCGAGAACCAGACTACCGATCCGATCCAATTCCCGGGTGGATCCATGGAACCGGTCTCACCAATAATAATATCTTTTCCAAATCCCGCCGTGAATACTTTTCATATCGAGTAATATTTTTCTTTAAATCAAACTGGCTTAATTAAGGGTGCCATTTTTCTTTATTTTATTGGAAAACATTACCAAAGAAGAGAAATAGGTTTTTTTCCTATTTTTGAATCATTTTAGTTGAAATCTAAAATATTCTTTAAGTTCAAGATTCTAGATGATTGTCATATGTATATCATTTTTTTTCCTTTATCCTCTAACAATGCTCAATTTCTTACAGCATTTGCTTTATTGAATTTTTTTTGTAGAAACAATTTCACCGGTACTCCACATATTCTTGAACATAGTGTCATATGTGAGTCCCGAAAGTATTCTTTGAATGAGCCATTTGTTGAGTTGTTGAAAAGCGGCTTACACACTTTATTGAATTTTTATTAAAACATGGAAACCATGAGAAGAGATGGAGCCCTAAAATTTAGATTTCTAATTAGTAATTTCGAAATTTATTTTAATATTAAAGATCAATGTATTATTATAATATAATCGGTCCGATCCGGGTGGGCAGATGCCCATGGAACCGGGAACCGGACCGATACCCACCGGTTCCCATAAATTGGAATCGAGAATCAGACCAGTTCCCTCAAGAACCACCGGTTCCGGGCGGTCCCGGTCCGGTTTCGGACAGTCCGGGCAGGTCCCGATTCTCCCCTATCCCTAAGGACTGGGATGATGTCATGATGCGCCACCGCTTCCCGGGTCGGGCGCATTTGTACGAGAAGTATCTCTCCACCATCTGTGTGGATGAGGGACCGAGGCAATGGATACCCCATAGGTTCCTGGCGTGGTTCATCAGGGATGGCAATTTGCTGATCGGTCCTTTTGCAAGGTTTTGACGGGCCACCTGGTAGGGGCCCCGAGGACGCTGATTGGGATCCCATGGAGCTAGACCCTCCTAACGGTGTAGTGGAGAATCATGGCCCCGCTTCACCAGTGATTGACCCGTACGGCTCCAACTCTAACTCGACGGGGTCTAAGTTCGCTGGATCTAAGTGACTGTAGTGCCGAGCCCGAGGGTTCTTTTTGTATAGTTAGATTAGCTTAGCCTAGTTTCTTTTTAGTCTGGCTTAGTGGATGGATTGGCCCCTTATTGGGCTTGTAGATCGGAAGCGATCCTCCGTAGGTTAATCCAATATAAAAATGTATATACGAGTAGATGATGTTATAGTAGTTGTTGTGCCTGATGTCGATCTCTCTATCCCTATGTGATTGCTTGATTGTCTGTTTGATTGAGAGAGGGTTCGTTTTCCGTTGGTGCATAATGAAAGATTAAAATGAATGGTCGTCAATAAGTCCTGGGACGTCGTTTTCTATCGACCAAGGAGGGGTTGTTGCATGCTCGGGGTTCAGGGTGTGATAACAAGTCTGGCAATATCTGTTTTGATACCAGTCCACCAATAGTGTTGACGCAGATTCTTATACATCTTTGTGCTGCATTGATGAATGTTGTAACTACTACGATGGGCTTCTGACAAGATCTCCTCCTTAAGCTCCACATCGTTGGATACGCACAATCATCCACGAAACTTTAGTATTCTGTTCTCAATAACTTGAAAGTTAGTTTTCCTCTTTTCCGCATCCTCCTGCAGAATTTTCTGGATTTCAGGGTCTGTCAATTGTAACGTCTTAATCTTCACCTGCACTTCCAATTCAATTATGAGGGTAGCCATGAGACTTGAAAGGCGGCCTACCTCAAACTTGAAATCCGAATCTCGAACTCCTTCGAGTAGGATCCACTCTTGAACCATCATCTGTGCAATCGACAACTTTCGACTTAACGCATCTGCTACCTTATTGGCTTTTCCGGGATGATACAAGATGTCGCAGTCGTAATCCTTAAGAAGTTCTATCCAATGACGCTGCCTCATGTTTAATTCTTTCTAAGAGAATAAATACTTCAGGCTCTAATGGTCCATAAATATTTGGAACTTTTCTCCCCATAAGTAGTGTCTCCAAATCTTCAGGGCGAAGATGATCACTGCGAGTTCCAAATCATGCGTTGGATAGTTCAACTCATGAGGCCTTAGCTGACAGGACGCATATGCAACAACTCTCCCATGTTGCATTAAAACGCAGCCCAGTCCCCTGTACGACGCATCGATATAAATCTCATACCCTCCAGGACTAAACGGAATCGTCAACACGGGTGCAGTAGTAAGCTTCTGCTTGAGCTCTTGGAAACTACACTCACACTTATTCGTCCATTCGAACTTCTCTTCCTTTTTTAGCAATTGAGTCAGAGGCATGGCTATCGCAGAGAATCTTTCTACGAATGGTCTATTATGGCCTGCCAATCCCAAGAAACTTCGGATCTCTATCACTGTCGTTGGTCTTGGCCAGTTTATCACGGCCTCAATCTTGGTCGGGTCCAAAAAAATTCCTTCGCCAGAAATTACATGACCTAAGAAAGCTACACGAGTTAGCTAAAACTCACACTTACTGAACTTGGCGTACAACTTGTGTTCTCGCAGGGTCTAGAGTACCGTCCTTAAGTGTCGTTCATGCTCCTCTAGACTTCTCGAATACACCAAGATGTCGTTGATAAACACAATCACGAACTGGTCCAGATACTCCTTGAATATTCGATTCATCAAATCCATGAAAGAGGCTAGGGTGTTGGTCAAACCAAACGGCATTACGATGAAGTCATTATGGCCGTAATGCATACGAAAAGCCGTCTTCGGTATATCCTCCTCCTTAATCATTAACTGATGGTAACCTGTCCTTAGGTCAATCTTGAAAAATATCGATGCTCCCTATAACTGATCAAACAAGTCATTAATCATTGGCAACGAATACTTATTCTTGATCGTTACCTGATTGAGTTACCGATAGTTGATGCAAAGACGCAACAAACCATCTTTCTTCCTTACAAACAGAACTGGCGCTCCCCAAGGCGATGCACTAGGACGTATAAATCCTTTGTCCAAGTACTCCTGCATCTACACCTTCAGTTCCTTTAACTCTGATAGTGCCATGTGGTAAGGAGCCTTAGAAATTGGCTCCGTCCCAGGGGCCAACTCAATCACGAACTCGATCCCCCTTTCTAGGGGCAAATCAAGCAATTCCTCAAGAAACACATCAGAAAACTCCTGCACCATAGCGATGTCCTCCATCTTCGGCTCCTCAACTGATGTATCAACTACGGTTGCCAAATAACCTTGGTAGCCCACCTCTACCAATCGAGTTGCCTCAAGCGACGAGATTAAGGTAATCGAGCGTCCTCCTCGACTTCCAATAAACTCGAAACTTTCACCTGCTAATAGGTTAAACTAAATCGATTTACAATAACAGTCTACAGTAACTCGTTGCTTAGTGAGCCAATCCATACCAATAATCACATCAAAGTCAAACATGGGCAAAATAGTTAAGCATAACTCTAGCCAATAGTTCTCCTTTCTCTGACCTCATTTCAATAAATTGGAGTTCTACAAGCTTGACCATACTGTCGCTGCGCCACTCTGATAAAATTATCCCGGAAACACCGCCCCTTTTGTTTGGTGCATAGTTCGGTTCATTCCTGACCCATTCGCCATCCTAGAAGCCTGCTAGGAGCCGTTCCTTGATCAGGCCCTCTGGCCTCGGCAACCACTCCCCTCCCTCATCGAATTGGGTCGTTACAGGCCCACCAGCTTTCGCCCGAGTCGTTCCCAAGCTACACATCTACCAGAGGGGTCCTATTTCGATAGGGACTAACTCATAGAGATATTGTCCGCTTTGGCCTATTCCATACTAAGTGTCACGGTTTTATCCTTTGGCGCATGGGTAAGCACTTTCCCAGGAGGTCATCCATCTTAATAGTGCACTATCTTAGGCTTGCTTATCCTTCAGGTTCAGGGGCACCAACTGGTTTCTAATGTTCAGTTTTAAACCATCCTGGAACCTCTTTGTCCTTTCTCTAACACCAACTAAAGCCGACACTACCCTTCTCCAAAGGGTCCTCAGATTAGGATCACTCATCTTGCATGATCTTTATAGAAACATGCCTTCCAATTCCAATAAGGAATCGAAAATCTAAGCAACCCACACAAAACAATCAATCAATCACAAGCATAACGTAAGGAAAATGTCTTTCCTAACTAACTATCCCATAACCCCCATCGCACCTTATCACTCCAGACATTGACCAGGCTATGATACCACTTCGAGCGGGGATGTCACGCCCCAAACCCCGAGTACGCGAACATCCCTCAGTGGTCGATTAAATTGCGACGTCCCAAGACGTATCGCCGACCCATTTCTTTTTATCTTTCGATTAAATGCATGCGGAATCGAATTAAATAAACCCCCAGTCAATAAACAAACAATTGGGATAGTAAAGCACGACAAAAGTTGCCGAAAACAACTTATTTATTTATCCACTGTTACCCCTAGGAAGTTTAATATGTACAAGCCTTTCTACAACCACTTCCTATCGACCCTCTCAAAAACCTTCAGGGATTATGATTAACCTAAACTTCACTAACGGCAGGGCGAACCAAAAGGTGTCGAATCTCGCGCCCACCACATCCGCACTCAGCAAATCTCCATGATACAACCTTGAAAATGTTTAACCACGACGGGGTAAGATAAATCTCAGCGAATCAAACCTCTAAGCCTCGATTAGGACGCAAATTCGTCTCGGAGGCAGCCTAAATAGGCACCACACATAAACTCACCTTGACTCGGCACATCCCTGCATATAAGCGCGTCACATATGCCATTATAAATACAATAAGCATAATCAATAACCAGAACACATAATTCTCATTCTCCAAACATTCACACGAGTCCCGATTATAAGGAAAAACCATTTTGGCACGTCCCATACCATGCCTAACAATTTTTCCCCATAATCAAGTGCATTGCATCACAATCATTCACACGGGTTCCAATTATTACGACCCCTCGGGCCACGGCCAACACAAGAGTCGACGGTCATCCGGCATAATCAAGTATCGTCTCGCCCCATTAGGCACAACATCACCCCGCATATGCATACACCTCAAGACAGCATTCTAATAAAGGAGAATCGGTCCGGCCTCAACCGTGACTCAGCTTCCGGACCCTCGCCGGGCATCCGATAAAATTGGGCATCGCCCCCAACTCTCATCGAGTGACGGGTTCCATTAAGTGACCATGCAAGCACGTCATCAATCAAACTAGCTTTTATTTCCATTATTTAGCCACGAACACCAAAATCCCTTTTCAAATAATAAACCTTACAACTCTCTTCTTCTTCTTTTTTGTTCAAAACTTTCCGAAATAAATTCGTATGAGGTCACGTATTTGAAATTAACCCGTCAAACTTTGCACGCATCTAATTTGAAATCTCACGGTTTTATTGAGCACATAAAACTTGGCGTCCAAACCCAACACCATATTTCTTTTCTATTTCTTTGTCCAACCACCCTTTTTGGAAACAATCTTTGGTAACCCTTTTTTTTTTTTCTAAAACTTTTGGAAAGAAATTCGTACATGGAAACGTACTTGAAATCAACCCATCAAACTTTGCACGCCTCTATTTCAAAACCTCCTTGTTTTATTGGGCACATAAAATTTTGGTGTCCAAACCCGACACCTCATTATTTTTCTATTTAATTGCCCATAAAACCATCTTTCATCTTTTGCAATAATAATAGACAATTATCATAGAACAACCAATTACATAATAGTGTACGTGCAGCACTTGAATTCACGAATAATTGCATCTAAGAAAACGAGCGTAAAATTCTACGTAATGCCTAATCCGTCACTAATTACGCTAATTGCGATTAATTAAAAATAACGTGGGGCTGCTTGGGTTGGCGTGAGGAGGAAAATGAGTGGGAGATACGTCAGGAAGAAGAGAAGAAGAAGGGAATGGCAGAAGGGGGTGAACGTGCGTGAGGGAGGAAGAAGAATGGGAGAGAAAGAGAGAAAAAAGAAAAGGATAGGCCAACTAATCACAAACTTAGGAAAATATCTAATCATCATTACAATGCCACAAAGTCTTCATGCCTCAAAAGTCCTAAGCTCATCCAATCCCAAATTACCCCTAATTTCCCACAAATAAAGCCTTTTGGGGTAGAAAAACCCAATTTCTCTACCCATCCGAATTTCCTTTTTTTTTCTTTTTGTCCGAAATTCATTTTTCCGCAAAATTTCAGACTCGTCAAAAATTCACCGAAAGATGAGACGACGTCCAATAAATAAATCATGACATGCTCGAACGTCGATTCCCGAAACTGAATTAAATTTCGTGGTTAAAATCGATCGAACGCGACTTTAGTACGACATAATCTACCGAGTAGCTTTTAGGGGTTTTAGCGCATTTGACCCATGGTTGATAATTTTTTATCCACGTTTGTGCATCTCCAAATCGTAGACGACCCTCGGTTGTCACATAATCGTGAGGTTTCAATTACGTGTCCCAAATATAATATCTATAGAAAATCGGTTTATTGTCGTTCGACGCAAATATCGTAATCATGCAAAACCACCCGCAATTCGACTACATACTTCCATCGAATCGGCTTATATCCATTCGCTAACCGATTTATAACGGTGTCGTATTGACCCTTGCCGATTATTATGGTCGAGTGGTCAATTTCTGATCGAATTCTCTAGTATGTCGTGTTTATATCCCTTAACGGCCTCACCTAATAGATTAGTTAACTCATGAGTGATCAGTTCCGAGTAAAATAACCATAAGCGCATCGACGAAATTACCATTTCATATATTCGAAACAGGGGTCAAATTTCGGGATGTCACATCATTCATGTTTCAAAAGTAAATTTATGAATACTTTAGAACTTGACCAAAATCTAGTTGAGGTACTAAAAAGGCGTCGTGGAGTGCTAATCTGTCTCACACGTAACCAAACCCTAGACCTAAGATCTCAAGTTTTCATTTGACTAGTTTCTTCACACGTGCATCTAGTTGATTTTCTCATCATTATATGGTCCCTTTCTGTGTCCAATCAACCTATGTTTACCTAAATTTCTTATTAGCAACTCTAGCCTAGCATTTACATTCATGAACATATCTTGAGCTTTTCTTTTAGAGAAAGAAATGGTAGATTTTTTCTCACTCTTTCATTGTCCTATTCTTATAGTATGATTTTTTTTTATGTATCATAATAAAATATATTCGTTTCTTTTTGTCTCACTTATATGTGTGCGCGCGTGTATATTAAGACTTCCTATTAAGACATCCTAAAAATTTGTTTGTCTCACTATTTACATAGAATTTAATTAAAGATTTCCAATATTATCTTTATAGTTGTTTCCTCTTCTTGATTTCATTGGAAACTTTTCTACAAATGAGGTTGATCTTGCGATTGGTATGTGTAGGAAGAAAGTCAACGGAAGAAACGACTAACCTCTTTGATGTGCACTGAACAATTTATCCTAGAATGAATGTTGAATCATGAGCGAACTACAGACGATAAGACTTCACGATGGTCCGAATACAATCACGAGGAAAACATTCAATTTTCACAGCATCAGTGCCAATTGTCTTCTCAAAGTAGTAATGGAATGCCTATTTTTATTTGATGGAGAGAGGAGAAGAAGAGAGAATAGTTTCTTTCTAAACGTTCTTTCTGCCAACTACCCCAACGGTTATCTCCAGAAGTTATTTATATGACTTCCTTCATACCCTTTCAAAAGGTTGTCTCTCCATCATAACATATCAAGACAAACCAGTGCATCTTAGTCACACCCATCATAATTGTACTAATAAAGTATAGCATCTCCCACTTGGACATGATGGGCTTGATAATACTCTATCAAGAATATAAGGCGTTCAACATTCATCTACTTTAGAAACAATTCATACTAGCAAGAAAGCCGTGCAACCAGTGAGTACACATGTACTTAGGAGCTTAAATTATGCACCTATTAGGGATGACATAATGGCTACAACCCTAAAAAGAAATAAACAATTGATATCATGGTGCCCCAGACATATTTTGCTACATCATTCCAACCATACCTATCCCTTAGAAGCTATACTTGACTATTCTCATAACACCATGTATTTACAATTATATCCAAAACCACAAAAAGGACATATAATTGGTCGACCAGTAAATACATGTGATAGATGTAAAACAATAATAATCTTTCTTCGCACTCATGTCTCTTTCCATTTCAAGACAATTACTTTCTTAGACACGTCTCATAAAGTCATATCTATTCATCACCACTGATAACATGCTAAAATAACAACATTGATCTTTTACTTCGAGAACATAGTCAGAAGTAACATAGGGCACAAAATAAGGTAAACTATAAATTACCTCAAGGGTTCACACGATGAGTAAATAGGGATAATTTCACTCACCTTCCCTTGTCGGTCATACAATGCACATGTAGTATGAATTACATGCTATAGTGGATTTCTCTTTCTATAAGAGCATATGTCATTTATTAAACACATCAACTATACGGATCTTAGACTAAACATAGTCACATGCTTCTCATATACTCATGTTTAACTCGAGTACTATATTAGCTTGTTTCTACAACGCCTAATTAAGTACTTGCATCCGACATCCTACAGGCATACATGATTGTGGGACTATCATGTTTAGTCTTATCACATACAAATCGCATACCTCATCTTGACTCCAATCAAGGCAACGTATTATTTTATGTACTAAACTTGCTCTTTTAGCATTTATAGGTACATAGTGTCTCATCTCAACATGCTAACTATAGCACCTGAGGTGATTGCTCGTGTGAGTAAGTCAATTATTGCTTGTTGACATACTTTTCAACAATATATGTGTGTTTACGATAGTCTCATAATGGATTTGTACTTATTGATAAAACATCAAGTCATTAAAGATAAACAAGTACAATACATATGTTCACATATACATAGACCAATGATCCTCTACAATATTACATATCACATTCCACGTAACCTTAGAGACATCATGTGGGTCAAGAACACGTCTCTAGGAATAGCCTTCGTAAATAAATCAGCAACCATTCTATTAATTTAAATGTATTGAATGATCATTTCTTTCTGCGCTATTATATCTCTAATGAAGTTGTTATTTATGTCAATGTATTTCGTCATTCTATGATACTTGCGATCTTTCACATAGGCAATGGCTACTTGACCATCACAATAAACTATCACAATAAACTATCGCAATAAATTATCACTAGTTTTGGAATCTTAGTGACAATGGCTAAATTTTCCAAGAAATGTTTTACCCATACTACTTCTTACACTATGCCAGAGCATGCAATAAATTATGTCTCCATCGTAGACAAAGCCGTGCATGTCTATTTCTTACTATTCTAAGAAATTGCACATTCATTGAACAAGAACGCATATCCGGAAGTCAATTTACACTCATTTATATCTCCACCCCTAATCAACATATGAATAGCTTAGTAAGCATAAATTATTCTATTGATAACAAAGTCATTAGTGCATGATACCTTTTAAGTATCTCGAGATCCTCTTCACTGCTTTTCAATGTGCTTGACCAGGATTTGATTGATATCAACTCACCAACCCCATGGCAGAACATATGTCAAGTTGAGTACACATCATAACATACATCAAACTTCCAACCACACTAGCATAAAAAACAATTTTCATTTCTTTATTTTCTTATGGAGTCTTAGGACATATCTTAGTAATCAGGCCTTCGCCTTGCATGACAAGAGTATCAATGGAATTACAATGCTGCATATTGAAATGCTCGAGAATCTTTCATTATATAAGACTCTTGTGATAGAGTAAAGAGTTTCCTTGATCGATTTCTTTCAATTATAACTCCTAATATATAAGCAGCTTCTTCCATGTCCTTCATTTCAAAATTGGAGGACAACCATTCTTTTATGGTGATAACTAAACTCTTATCATTTCCAGCCAACAAAATATCGTCCACATAAAGTGATAAAATCACAAATTTATCTTCGAACCGTTTGACATATACACAATTATCTTCTTTGATCATCTTGAATCCGAAAGACATTATGGCTCAATGAAAATGAAAATACCACTGTCTAGATGATTGCTTAAGGCCATATATTGAGTGATGAAGCTTGCAAACTTTTCGCTCCTAACCTTCAGCTATGAAACCTATTGGCTACATCATATAGATTTCATCATCTAGTTCGCCATTGAGAAATGCCGTCTTTATATCCATTTGATATAATTCTAGGTCCAAATATGCAACGATGGCTAGGATAAGGCTTATAGAGGTAAACTTTCCAACTGGTGAAAATGTTTCCTCATAGTCTATACCCTCTTGTTGAGTATAGAATTTTGCCACAAGACAAGCCTTATACTTTTCAATGGATCCATCCACCTTTTCGCTTAATTTTGAAAACCCATTTGTTTCCAATAGCCTTGTGATTGGGTGGTAGATTAACCAAGTCCCAGACGTGGTTTGCCCTCATTGACTCAATCTCATATTTCAAAGCTTTTCTCTATTCTTACTTATTAGAGAATGAGAGAGCCTCTTGAACTATCTTAGACTCGACATCGTTTTGCGGAGCGATCATAAATGCTTCCCGTTCAATCTCAAAACAACGACAGGGAATACTTTTACAATTACTTTTACGTAACTGAACTTCTCTTGAATTCAATTCGCTAGGCGATGCAATACTCCCACTAGGTCTTGTATGTTGAGATAAATCTTCATTTCCTTCGACAACATTAGTGGGTGTGCTATCAGGGTCTTCCATCTCATATAATTGGAAGTTCTTATCAATCTCACCTCTATTAGGAAAATCATTATCCAAAAACGTAACATCTTGTGACTCCCTTTCAGGCAAACTTCCATCAACTTGTTCTCCTATGAACACGTATTCTTTGGAGTGTTCAGAATATCTTAAAAAGATACATTTCTTCCCTCTATGGCCCAATTTGCCAAAATTATGGAAAGAATTAGGAACATAAGATGCACATCCCCAAGGACATAGATTACTTAAGTCTAGTTTCCTACCAGTCCACAATTCATAAGAGATGGAAATAACTAACTTTGAGAGCAGACGATTAAGTATATAGGCAACAGTCAATAACACATATCTCCAATACGAGATAGATATATTTGCTTACACCATCAAAGACCTAATCATTTTCAATAGAGTTCTATTCCTTCTCTCAGTAACCTCATTTTGTTGCAGAGTACTAAGAATAGTCAATTGTCGTACAATTCCATTTTCATCATAAAGAGCCTTGAATTGTTCAGAAAGATACTCACGTTTGCAATCAATTCTCAATGCCTTTATTGTTTTGTTCAACTGATTTTCTACCAACGCTATATATCATCTAAAGCAATCTAATGCTTCTGACTTATGGGGATTAGAAAAACATAATCAAATCGCATGAATTCATCTATAACAATGATGAAATATAAGGCTCCATGCCTTGCCATCACATTCAATGGACCACAAATGTCAGAATGTATGAGTCGTAATGGAAGTTCGGCTCTAATTCCCTTACCGAATGGTTTTCTAATTACTTTTCCCACTAGACAATATTCACATACGGGTAAATCAACATTAGCGAGTGACCCTAAAAGGCTTCTCTAGCTAATCTTTGCATTTTTTGTAACCCAATGTTGTTGGAGAAAACTCCTATGATGTTTTGAAGCTGACAAAACTTATCTAAGTTCTATTCTGAAGATTGCTAGACTTCTATGTCAAAGTCTATCTTACATCAGAAATCTGCCCACTCTGACAAGTTTCAGACCGAACGCAAGTATGAAGACTTAATCAAACTAAGGATTATTTTCTTCAAGGTTTCAATACGTACAAGATATATCAAGCTTTCTGGTTGGAAATATCACTTACCATATTGGTTATCTTAATTGGAATCAATTTCGAAGAAGCGAATCATTTTGGAAGGCAAGCTTATTTGGAAGAATCTACTTATGGAAACCAAGATCCTAATTGTATGGGTGAACAGGATTGACGGGCTTTCATCTCAATCTTCAAACGGCTGGAGATCTCCTTGATTGATTCTGTCCAACGGGTTGATTGGAAGAATTCCTTTGGAAAGTGCCAACAGTCGACAAGGCATGGAGGAGTATTTAAGGGGATTTCTTCAAGTCATTAAAAGATATCGTGAAAGAAGAATTCCAAAGTTTGAAGCTTCCAATTCTCTTGTCCTTCATCATTTAGTGCTTAAACTTGTATTCGAAAGTGAGAAACTCTAGAGAGTAATCTTGTGAGAAAGTAGAGACACCTCACTGAAAATTCAAGATCACAGTGATGTAACATTCTCTTTCGATTCATAGTGGAAACCAGCCAAAAGGCTGTCAGCGTGGGAGAGTGGACGTGAGCTTAATCTAAGTCAAACCACTATAAATCTTGTGTTTATTTTTCTCTTCCTTGAACTCCTTTATTGTATTTGCTGCGATATACTTTTGTGTTTTGAAATAGTTGTTAAAGTCTGTTTTCACACCTATTCACCACCCCCCCCCCCCTCTAGTTGTTCTACTAGCCCTTTCAATTGGTATCAGAGCCTATGTGCTTACTTTGTTGAAGTGTTTTTACTTCTAAAGCTAAAGATCTTCTATGGCTAGTATTCTGGCTCCAAGATTGGTTGAGGGACAGAGCAACACTAGACCAACTTATTTCGATGGAAAGGAGTATAACGTGTGGAAAAATAAGATGAAGGCATTTCTCAGATCTAGAGATCCCCTGGAGTGGGATGTTGTTGAAAAAAGAATCAATCCTAAAGCAACATCAGTTTCAGACAAAGGGAAAGAAGTGATTGATGCTAATGAATCAACAAAAGCTGAAATTACACAAGAAACAGGCTCTTGATGCAAAAGCAATTTACTCTTTATACCATGCTTTATCTCCCACAGAATATAACCGAATATCTTCTTGCGAAACAGTAAAAGAAGTTTGGGATAGACTTCATGTTACCTATGAGAAGACTGACCGTGTGAAGGAAACAAAAATAAATATTCTGCTTGGTCAATATGAAGCATTTAGAATGAAGCCTGGAGAATCTATCTCTGATATATAGAGATTGTGAATGGCCTAGCTTATCAAGGCCAACCAATTTCTAGACCAATGAAAGTCAACAAACAACTGCGTGGACTTTCAAATGACTGGAATCATGTGAAGACTTCAATCAGAGAGACTCAAAGGATTATGCCTCTATCAGTAGATGAACTAATAGGCACACTTCAGTCATATGAAATGGAGCATATCAATGATGAGGAAGATCCAAAAGGTAAGAAATCAATTGCTTTAAAATCTAATATTGATTCTGATGATACAGATTCGGAAGAGGATATGGATGATGAAGAACTGGCCCTTATGATAAAGAAATTCAGAAGACTGAACAAAAAAAGGTAGAAGGTTCAATTAGAAGAAGCATGGCTCGCAGAATTTCCAGAAGAAACCTATAGAAGAAGCTGAAACTAACAGGGATGTAATATGCTTTGAATGTAAGAAAAATGAGCATATCAAACCAAAATATCCCTTGTTGAAAAAGAAGAAAGGGAAAACTGAGAAATACAAAAAGGCTCTCAAAGCATAAACTTGGAGTGACACTGAATGTGAAGAAAGCGAAGAAGAATTTTCAAACATATGTCTGATCGCTCACTCAAAGTCAGACTCAAAATTAGAGGCAAACACTGATTCAGACTCTAACAAAGAAATTAAGGTTAATAACTCTGAAATTCCTATTACAGTCTCTATGTATACAGAAGAACTTTGCCTCAATCTTAAATCTTCTCTTAAAAGGATCTTCGAACTAAAAAAGGAGAATTCTAAGCTCAGGCAACAAGAAGTTTCATGAAAAGAAAAGTTTGAAAATCTAAAAAGAAGTTTTAATGATTTGAAAGAAAATTTTGATTCTCTCTCAAAAGAAAATGTTGTTTTAAAAAGGGAGATCTCAGATATTTCAAAAAGGTTTTCAAAAGGATTAGAAAAATTAGAGAAAATTCTTACAGCTCAAATACCCTATTTTAACAAGTCTGGTCTAGGTATGAATAATGAGACTGTTCCTTTAATTGATTTTCCTAAAGTAAAAGAGAGACTTAAACAAAAACATGCAAAAACATTTTATAAAAATCATTTTCAAAAAGTGTCTGTAAAACCTATTGGCCGAAGTGCTCTCAGATGTTCTAAGTGTAATAGCTCAGAACATTTTGAGAAGGATTGTCCCAAGGTTTGGAGACCAGTTAAGAAAGATTAGGCAAGAACTGTTGTTAATACTAACACTCCTAGACCCAAGAAAATTTGGGTACCAAAGAAAGTTTGAATTTTTCTTCTAATTGCAGGTCACTATTAAAAAAAAATCAAATGGTATTTGGATAGTGGTTGTTCGAGGCATATGACAGGAGACTCAAGCTGTTTCGAAAAGCTTGATAGGCTAAAAGGAGGAAAAGTTTCTTTTTGAGGAAATAGTAAAGGAAAGCTTATAGGCTGTGGAACTGTGAAGATTGGAAATCTGACTATCAACAATATTTCCCTAGTGAAAGGTTTAAACTACAATCTTCTAAGCATAAGTCAGCTTTGTGATACTGGTTTCAGAATAAACTTCCAAGAAGGCATTTGTTCTAGAATAAGTCGAGACTTCTCTTAATCCTTTACTAGGCGAAGGCATGGCAATATATACCTTCTAGATGTAAATCCAGAAAGTTCACAGTGTCTTATCTCTATTCAAGATGAAGCAAGTCTTTGGCATCGAAAGCTCGGTCACGTAAATATGAAGCAGATTGCCAAGAATAAGTCTGAGACCTTTGCATACTTCTCAAACTTTGCCAAGAAAATTCAAAACGAGAAAGGTTATGCAATTTCAAGTATAAAGACAGATCATTGAGGTGAATTTGAAAATCAAGATTTTGCAGACTTCTGTAATGAATCTGGTTTTCAACATGTTTTCTCCTCTCTATATACTCCAGAACAAAATGGGGTCGTGGAAAGGAAAAACATATCTCTACAGGAGATGGCCAAAACTCTTTTGATAGAAAGCAAAATACCCTCTCGCTTTTGGGCAGAAGTAGTTTCTACTGTATGTTATATTATCAACAGGGTGTTTTTAAGGCCTATCCTAGAGAAGACTCCCTATAAAGTATATAAAGGAAAGAAGCCAAATGTTTCCTACTTTCATGTCTTTGAGTGTAAATGCTTTATTTTGAAGAATGTAAATGATCGATCTAGAAAATTTGAAGAAAAATCAAACGAATGAATTTTTCTTGGCTATTCAACTTCAAGCAAAGCTTACAGGGTCTTTAACAAGAAGACTTAATATGTGGAAGAATCTATGAACATCAGATTTTAGGAGAGAGGAACAAGTTGAAGAAAGGCGCGCGAGAGGGGGTACCTATCCATCTGTCTCTACCGCCGGTAATATGCTGATTCAACCAGATCAGGTTCAACTTGAAGAATCTGAACCAGTTCCAGACCTAACAAAGTCTGTCTCCCACAGCAAAGTTCAGACTTTTGGAGTACAGCAACAAGCATAACAAGAAGATTCAAATGGAACAAAGGATCAACAAACTCTCAGGCCAAATAGCAACTAGAAGCACAAGTCAAGTCATCCTAAAGAACTCATCATTGGCAACATTGATGAAGGAATTCACACAAAATCCAAAGCAAGAGAAGACTCCAGTGCTTTAGCACTTGTTTTTTAGATAGAACCAAAAGGAGTAGACGAAGCATTGTCTGATGAAAGCTGGATAGAAGCTATGCATGAAGAACTCAGATAATTCAGCATCAATGACGTATGGGAACTGATTCCAAAACCTAAAGGCAAATCTATTATTGGAACGAAGTAGGTTTTCAGAAACAAGACGGATGAGAAAGGAAAAGTGATCAGAAATAAAGCAAGACTCGTGGCGAAATGATACACGCAAGAAGAAGGGATAGATTATGACAAGACCTATGCACCAGTAGTAAGGTTAGAAGCAATTAGATTATTGTTTGCTTTTGCTTGTTTCCAAAATTTCATGTTATTCCAGATGGATGTCAAAACTGCCTTCCTAAATGGATTCATTTAAGAAGAAGTCTATGTGGAACAACCATCAGGATTTGAAGATCCAAGAAAACCAGACTCAATACAGACTGAAAAAGGCAACGTATGGTCTGAAGCAAGCTCCACGAGCCTGGTATGAAAGGTTGAGTAAATTTCTAACTCATAATGGTTTTGAAAAATGAAAGATTGATACTACTCTGTTTATAAAAATGAAAGGAAAAGATTTTCTACTTGTACAAATTTATGTAGATGATATAATTTTTGGTTCTCCTAACAAAAGTCTCCGCAAGAAATTTTCAAGATCTATGTAGGATGAATTCAAAATGAGCATGATGGGTGAATTGACCTTCTTTCTGGGATTGCAAGTAAGACAATCAAAGAAAGGAATATTCATTCACCAGGAAAAATATGTCAAAGATCTCATTAAGAAATTTGGATCGAAAAAATTGCAAGAGGACAGAAACTCCTATGTCGAGTTCATCAAAACTGGACAAGGATCAGAAACTATATAGAAGCATGATCGGCTCTCTTCTTTACCTCACTGCCTCTAGACCTAATATTTTATTCAATGTGTGCATCTGTGCTAGATTTCAGTCTAATCCAAAGGAATCGCATCTTAGTGCTATTAAGCACATCATAAAATATGTTGCAACTTTTCCAAAGCTGGGTCTATGGTATCCAAAAGAATGAGACTTTACTCTTCTTGGTTATTCTAATGCTGATCTAGCTGGTTGTAGAATCGACAGGAAGAGCACATCTGGTACTTGTCAACTATTGGAACAAATGCTAGTATCTTGGTTATCAAGAAAACAAAGTACGGTGGCTCTATCAACAATAGAAACAGAATATGTTGTTTTTGGAAGTTGTTGTTCTTAAATTCTTTGGATAAAACAACAACTAAGAGATTTTGGAATAGAAGAATCCTACATAGAGATCAGATACGACAACACAAGTGTTATTAATCTCACCAGAAACCCCATTCTTCATTCAAGGGCGAAACATATAGAGATTCGACATCATTTTATAAGAGATCATGTCCAAAATGGCGAGATTATGGTTCATTTTATTGATTCAAATAATCAACCGGCAGACATCTTCACAAAACCATTGGAGAAAAACTTATTTGAGTCTATTCGCAATAAGCTAAATATTATCTCTCCTATCGATTAAAGTTTGAAGTTGGTCAGACTCAAAACTTCAAGAAGCTACTTCAGTTAAGAATCTCTCGAATCTAGGTATTTTATTTTATTTTTGTATGAAAATATATGATTATCTGAATCGTCGCTTGCCTATTTTATTTTTAGAAATTACTATTTTATTGGTAATTTTCGGATTTTAAATTTTTAGCAGTTACTTTTTAAAAATTTGTTCTGAAAAGGCATTTTTCATTGTGACGTTTCGTTTACCCCCTTTCAATTTCTTTAAATACCTCTTAGTATTTCTTTCGAGCACATCTTTTCAAAACCCTAAAATACCGATTCTCTCTCTCTCTCTCTCTCTCTCTCTCTCTCTCTCTCTCTCTCTCTCTCTCTCTCTCTCTCTCTCTCTCTCTCTCTCTCTCTCTCTCTCTCTCTCTCTTGATTTTCACTCTCAAACTTTCTCTGCAAGTTTCCATCTTTTCTTCACTCGAACATGTCTACGAAATCTTCCAAGTCTGCATCCATGTCACACCAAAGGAAATCTTCTCGAATCGCAAGTCAGGGGCCTCGGAATGTGCCAGAAAGGCCGACTCATTTTGATCTTACTAGTGAAGACTCTCCTCAAGACTCTCCTCGTCAACCTTTGGAAGAAGAAGTTGAACAAGATGTTGTTCCTCTCAAAGTTTTGACACTCCAGGTTCTATACAAGCATTATGGTTATCTGAAATAGGGTGGTTCTGCAATGTCTTTTATCACTAGTTTTCTGAAAAGCCATGGGCATGGGAACGAAACTCTGTTCTTAAGAGCCATGGAGAGAATAGGAGTGGCGCCGAAAGGATCGGCAGAAAAGGCTTTTCTTCATTTTCCTTTTGATCCTAGATTTAGTTCTGAGAATCAACCTGAAAATAAGGATGATGATGAGTGTGGCTGCTGACATCCCTGGTGAAAGAACGAAACTATTTCGTTCTAAGGAGCATAAAAGGGTTTATGCCCAAATGCTGAACAGAGGGGTGATAAACCCTCGAACAGTAGATTTTGACTTTTTGGACTCGATAAACATTAATTTGAGGGAAAAGTTGGCCTTCCTTCAACTTGAAAAGTTCTATGCTAAGACGGTTGTGGCTTATCCAAAATTGACAGCATATTTCTACTTAAATTTGTCTTTCCTTGATCAGAATCACATTCAGTTTACTGTTTGTGATAAAGTTTTTGTTGTGAATGTTGACATTCTGGCCAATAGTCTAGGAGTGGAAAGATTTTGGTTCTTCAACATTCAACCAATGAAAATGTATGGTGTACTTCTCATGACTTTCAAACACTCCAAGAAACACAACATTCCTCGCCTGTCACCTAGCATTCGCGTCCACTACAGTCACTTGCTCCTCCTCTCACGTTCTCTCTATTTCATTACTCTTCCGGTATTACTATTGAGTGATGCTTACCCTGCCGTAAGGCTAAGGAACTATTGGAGCAAAGCTCCTCGACACTAATTAGTAAGCCAATGCTTATCAATCCAGTCAGGGTTTAGTGGTAAAATTCTGCTATACGCCTTACCGCATACTAATAATAAAGATAAAGTAAAGTGTCATGTGTCAAGTATAGGAGCGTATATTCTCTAAGTTTCAATGTTAACTGGATTTTCAAAATATAATGTAGTAGTAAAATTCTGTTATATTCGCTGTTGTTTGTTCCCTCTGCTGGATATACCTACTTTTCCTTCAGCTTATTCCCACGTGGAAAAGCTTTTGTCTTTATAAGATCGACTAAATCTTTAATCGTGTATCGTTTATCTCTCAAATAACATTTTTGTTATTTTTCTTTTCACAGATTACGAAGGTTATCTGTGGCAAGTTTAAAGAAGGAATTCTATAATCATTTCCGTTAGTCAATATTCGATAATGGAGAAAATCCAGAAGGCTTATATACGGTCAAGAATCCAAGGCACTGTACACGCGTCAGCTGTTGGTTACTCACCCTGCTCTGCATTCAGCCTTTTGTGTCCAGACCTATACGTGTCCCTCGCCAATTAGACCACTCTCTCCCCATGCATGTCTTTTTTCGCGAAAAATTTGCCCCCTTCTAAGGGAAACCCTTGATGATCCCGCCATATGCTAACCCCACTCACATGGACTTTTGGACTAGGTGGACTCAGCGTAAGATTTACCAACTCCAACGATGTATATACGTTGAATCACATGTATGAATCGCACACGGCTAAAATCCATCGACCAACCACACACATACTGACGAGTTATGTTTTTTTATCATTTATAATGAATTTGCCCTTTTTACATGGATCAAATTCTCAAAAGAAGTATTTTGATTAACCACACAAGATGGTACCCACTTGAACTTTATTATTTAGCTTTCTCCAAGATTTGATTCCCGATGGCATCGCTAGACCCTTCACTACCTTGCCAGTACACCGAGATGCCCATGGTGGTATCCATTTGAATGTACATTTAAGAATCAATCAATAGGTGCCTCTCAGCATCTTTATTTGCTGTCCACTAAGGGTTTCGTATATAGATATAGAGAGTCGGATGTAAAAGTTGCAAATTCATCAATCCATATTAACACTGTATATGTACGAGAGAGTTTGCGCTATATGTCCCACAATACACGTACTCAGTTTGCAACAATCTAATGAATAAAATACATCATAACAAAGTTCCTTAAGGTGCGTACAATTTATTAGGGTTTCCAGTAAGTTTAATTAGTTGAGTGAAAAAATGACTCCACAGAAAATGACTTCCTCGCCTCTTTAAACACGCCATTTGGGCATAATGACTAAGGTTTCAAAACAATATTTTAAACAAAAATAAGTACATTAGAAAAGGGACCGGTCACAATTTTAGCAGTAAATTTCTTCCTCAATTTGTTGTAATATACCTGAAATAGTGGTAACGTCAGACGCATTCATAGGTAGCAATTTAACTATATAAGTCGTGATTGACGTATAATGGCCTAACTCATTTGCACCTATTATAGAGTTTGTAACATGAAAATGCTATTGGTCAATAATTAACCAATAGTACAGTAAAATACCTCAAATTGTTATAAGCCGTTATACCAATGCTTAGTAATTGTTCTCAATAATTTAACTATTCTTGTAAGTCCTTATAAATGCCAAGTCATTAACTATCCTTCACATGTAACAATTTATCTCAAAGTCTCGTCAGGTTGTATATCATAGTGTCCGTGACTTGTTCCTAATATTACTCTAACTTATCTCCATTATTGTAACGTCCCTTTTATATTTCGTAAATTTAAGCCCCCTATCAGCATGCAGTTTTTCTCAAGCGAAACCCCAAAAATATACTTGAACTTTTGCTTGTAGGATATGAATACCTAGACATTTCAAAAGAACAAAAAAAAAAAAAAAAAGCCACCAAATTATTTTCCTGGGGAACAAATATCCCTATTGTTAAATTTTTGTCCAAGCTAGTCCACATGGCACATGACGAGGCTAAAGATAATGATTTAGAGATCCATATTAGTAGGAAAAATAGAATAGCCAAGGCATAATTTTTCTGTTCCAAAAAAAAAAAAAAAAAACCCACTTGCACTTTTGTTGTGGGACAAAAGTACCATCACTTTCCAAATAATACAAAAACCTCCCATGAACTTTTACTCGAGGGACAGAAACACCAACCGTAGTTTTAACAAAAAATCGAATAGTGATTGTGAAAAGGGCCGAAGATATTTTGTATACGGACTCAAGAGAGTCTAAGTGTCTACGAGGTAAACATGTGCATTCCTTTTGCCGCAAATACAGGGTCTTACAAAACGACATTTACTTAAATAAGTTCATATCGAAAGAAAAGAAGCAAGCTGATGTGACCAATTAGTAAAGAAACAAGTTGTAATGATATCCTGAAAAGTAAATGAAGCAGATTAATCCCAATTAAATTAAACGATGACAATTTAGAGAAACAATGTAATCTAACTTTTGCTGACTTGTCTAGCATCCTTGAGCTCAAACGAATGCGCCTTTTAAATATGTCAACACCGTGAGCCAATGTCATGTGCCACATTAGATTCCACAGACTAGAAACTTAACGATAGAGCGGATAGAAGTTCACGATGTTTTTCAGGTCATTGCAAAATTCATGATATTTTTGTGGCCTGCAATAAAAGTTGGTGGGTTGCAAAGTCCCAAAGAAAAATTGAACTTTTGCCCATAGTTTACCGGCAAGACCCTTTTGACCATGGGTTTTCGTAGATTTAAGGAAGGACCTTAATCTACAGTCTCATGATCAATGAAAAATTTCTTTTAGTATACATAGATTACTATATTTTATTAATTTATTCGGATGACTGGAATTTATTCCCTCTTAATCTAACGGTTGATAATGGAATCCCTGTATACAGAATTTCCCCCAAAATTACATGAATATACAATTTTCAGTAATATCATGGCGAATTTTTGTTATTCGTACACGTGCTGTGAAAACTTGTTCCGAGCAAAATGTAATAATTCGACAATTATAGTGATTTCTGAAATATCAAGACGGAGAGATGGAGAGAGGAGGGGAGGGAGGAAGAGAGAGAAAGCCATTATAGGACATGGGACCATCGTCCTGTGCATAAATTCCCAGCGCTTTCGTGGACGACACGATCCGAGTCTGCCGCTGCTTTCCTCCCTCCCTCCCCCTCTCTCTCTCTCTCTCTCTCTCTCTCATCTTTTTCTTCTCTCTACTTAGCTGAGCTGAGTGAGCTCCACTTTTCTCTTTCCTTTTCGCCCTCTTTCCCCTCAGCGAATGGAGATGGAAGATCACCACCAGTACACCGCGGCAGATTTGCGGCACCTCATCAACGCCCGTCCACCTCCACCCCCACCGCACATCCAGTCGATCTCCCCGCCTGAGCTATTCTGCGGCGGCGGCGGCCACCGGAACCCGACGCAGCACTTGGAGTCGATGATGATGGGTGGCGGCGGGCTTCACAACAGCCAACGCCAAGGCCACAGCCACAACCATCAACACCACCACCAGTTTGGCCGTGATCATTCTTCTCCC
This sequence comes from Eucalyptus sp. ANBG9806169, assembly GCA_014182395.1. Classification (NCBI taxonomy): domain Eukaryota; kingdom Viridiplantae; phylum Streptophyta; class Magnoliopsida; order Myrtales; family Myrtaceae; genus Eucalyptus; species Eucalyptus sp. ANBG9806169. The sequence goes on along the minus strand of CM024583.1, from coordinate 38,259,011 downwards.
TCTTCGGCCGCCATGGCTGGTGCGGCTGGGGGTTTAGAGAGTGAGAACGGCGGAAATGGGAGATGGCCTAGGCAGGAGACTCTCACGCTCCTCGAGATCAGGTCCAGGCTCGACTCTAGGTTTAAGGAGGCCAACCAAAAGGGCCCTCTTTGGGACGAAGTTTCAAGGTAATACCATACATTACATGTTGTCCGTCACAGTACTCGTATTGCGTCGCACTGGCTATGCGAGAAGAAAAAAGGAAAGAGAAGAACAGTGAATCCTCTTAGTCACTCTCACCGTGACTCTGATTCTCTCAGTGTTTGTTCAGAGAGAAGGAATGACATTTCTCAGTGCAATTAACTTTTTCGTGTGCGTCCATTTTCTTGGCCCTCGAGTCAGAAAACACCCCACACTTGGCTGGTTCAGTTCATTAGTTTTTTCTTGTTCGCTTTGTTCCTGCGGTTTCCTGCAAGAAATTGACTCATCGCTTGTGCTTGCCTCTTTCATTTTCTTCTGGGGCCGAAGATGCCAAAAGTGTGCTCGCACTGGTGTCTTTCGGAAAGCGCCTATTGAGGCCGTGTTTTCATGTTAAAGTTCCGTAAAAAATAATAATAATAATAAATAAAACATTGTTTAAAAAGCTTCGTTTTCATCTTCTGCATCATCATGTGTTAAAGTTCCTGATTGATGATTTCTCTGAACCTTAATTACTTCTTCGCAGGATTATGTCGGAAGAACATGGGTATCAACGGAGCGGCAAGAAATGCAGGGAAAAATTCGAGAACTTGTACAAGTATTACAAGAAGACGAAGGAAGGAAAAGCCGGTAGGCAAGACGGTAAGCACTACAGGTTCTTTCGTCAGCTCGAAGCTCTCTACGGAGAGAACGCCAATTCGAATTCCATCCTCCAAGCTCCATCTCTTCCACACTCACTCCACTTTCATCCTCCACCCAACATCAATGATATTAACCAAGATGCGTCTCATCATCGTCATCCTCATCAACTGCAGAGACCGTGCGAAAGTCTCAGCCTCTCCAATTCCTCCGACTTTGACACCTCTTCGTCAGACGACAATGAAGAGGATGTGTCCGTGGAGAAGGGAAAGAAGGTAAGGAGAGGCAAAAGGGGTTGGAAGATAAAGATCAAGGAGTTCATCGACTCGCAGATGAGAAAGCTAGCAGACAGGCAAGAAGCGTGGCTGGAGAAAATGATGAAGGCCCTTGAGGAGAAAGAGCGCGAGAGAGAACTGAGAGAGGAGGAGTGGAAGCAACAAGAAATGGCCCGGATCGAGAGAGAGCACAAGTTCTGGGAGAAAGAAAAGGCGTGGATCGAAGCTCGCGACGCCACTTTCATGGATGCGTTGCAGAAATTGACAGGGAGAGACCTGAAGTTTGTGCCTTCGCCTAATGAGCTCTTAGCGGCAGCTGAAATCCAAACCCATCAGAGCGATGGCCTCACCAAATGGAGTAAGGATTTCGATAATTTCAAGAAACGCAAGGACAACTCGCGGTGGTGTCATTACCCAAGTGGGAGCGATGAGGTCATGTACAACCAAGGAGGGTCAAATTGCGAAATAATTAAAGAGCAAGGACCGGAGAGTATGACCCGATCAGTTCAAATGAACAACGGTTCGAGCTCACCTTCTAATTCCAATGCGGGAAATGCAATGCAGGAGAGCTGCTTCCGCTTCATGATGGTTGAGGGAGATAATTTGTGGGAAAGCTATGGTATGAAGCTCACCAAGGGAGATCAGAACCAGTAGATCATCGATTATCGGCATTAAAGTGAGAGAGATTGTTGTAGGAGGATGGATTTGACTGTGATAGTGAGATGGGATTGGATAATTTTTAGCAAGAAACTGACCCGGATGATGGATTAATTGTTGACGTATGGTGGAAATTGCGAGGGAGATGGACATTCCCGACGGCTATAACAAGAATGGACGTATATGTATATATATCTCTCTCTGATGATTTTAGTTTGATAATGAAGATCTTTGAAATGGGAGATGCAGTTGCTCATAGAAGGCTAACAGGATCATTATCACTACCGACAACAGAAGATCTCTTTTCTAAAGAAGTAGGTATTATTCATGGTGCTCTCTTTCCGTGGTAGTTGTGGTTCTGAATGTGGATCATTGTTTTAGAACGGTTTAGTGTTCGTCTACCAAAGATCTCTAATATTTAGTGTTCTGGCTTTTATGGCTTGCAACATGCTTTGCCTGATGTCCTAGCAAATTAATGTGCTTGTTGAGTCCTGCCTTTCGTTCTCATAAGAAGTTGTCTTTCGTTCGATTTGTACTTCTTGGAATCAGTAGTTATTGCCATCTTCGTACAGTCCAATTGATGTGCATCATTGAGCGGCTTTCCAAGGTGCCACTGAGCTCAGCTGTAAGATTTTTGAACAATCTCAACTTATAGGGGATCATATGCCAAGAATTTGGGATAAGTTCTCATCTTGGTTGGCAACAAAAAATATGTTCATACTCATTAAATCACCTAGATTTTTGGGTACATTCAACGTTGAGAAGCTATCTCATATATGTTTTCTTGTGTCAATTAGTGATCATATTTGAAAAGAAAAATGAAAGAAATGGTCCTTACACTTTTCTACAATGTTTTAGTCCCTAAACTTTTAATTGGTCGATTTGGTCCTTAAGATTTGTCCAATGTTTAATTTTCCCTTGACTCTTATTTATTCTATAATCACGTCCTTTTAACAAACTTAGCACCATTCTATTCTTCTGTCAAGTTTCTCAGTGAAATTTGCTGATGTGGAGGCATAATGTCCTTAACTTGCTTCTTTGTATTTGACCACGGCGTTGTTCATACATTTGATTTCTCTATAGTATGTTAGGGCTTCGTGAGGAGAGAGAGAAGAGGCACACAGTCGAAGTGAACTTTCCATTTTGAAGAATCACGTAGAGGATCGGCTTAAAAGGATGAAAAATCAAAAGCCACCATTGTCAACAAATAACAAATTAATGGTGTTATGTCTCCATATAAGCAAATGCTGTCAAGAAATCTGGGGATGGATTGAATCACCGCCTAAAAAAGTACAGAGGCAAAATGAGACAAAACAAAAGCGAGGGACTGGATTGAATATTTGGTAACAAGTTGAGAACGTAATTGCAAAAGCTAAAAATTCAAGGACAAAACTAAAACATTGGACAAAAGTATCAACATCATCCCTATTTAGACGCTCTTGCATATGAATCCTAGGTGGGCGATAGTGCACTTAGATAAGTGATCTCGAGCTCAGTTAACTGTCTGCCATTTTCAGTATAGACACGTAACTTTGGACTTTTATATACGGTCCAACATCTACATAGTAAATAGAACTCAAGCGCCAACACGTACACATTATATTATAAGAGACTGGCAATTCATTCAAGATCACACCGCCTTCTGTCCAGGAAAGAAAGACTTCTTCCTCCATTTACGATGAAGCACAGTTTATGTTTGCGAAAAAAGCGGTTGGAGATAATAACAAAATCCAGGATTAATGCCTCTCAGTTCTTGAATTGCCCGAGTTTAAGCTTTATCTAAATGGATTCTGCAACCATGCTTTTCCACATAAGTACTAACTAAAATTCATCCCATCCTGCATCATCATATTCAAGACTAATTGACTGAAACCACAAGAAGATCGCCCTTTCTTTACCATTGACATGTACCGTGCTACTATCATTCTATGTTTATTTAACCTCTTCACACTGTTGTACCGTTGTTTAATCATGAAGATCACAACTTTGCAATGCAAAATGAAAATAGAAAAAGCGCAAAGAAACGAAATTCAGGGTGGTTAGAGAGAAGCTGAGCGCCTGAATCAACATAGATGTGGACTAATTGAGGGAACAATAATGGCCAATAAATGATCCAAGAGATTAAGAAACTTGTCATGGTACTGCTAGTTCAGGGACTTGACCGTACCAGGGGAAAGAGTAAAGAAGCTTCCCACCATGAAAGAGCGAACAAAAAGGGAAGGAGACAGTCCGGTCATTTTCACAGAGGAAAAAGTTGCAGAGAGGTGATCAGGTTTTTGGGTTTTCCTTACTTGCCTGTCCCATGTCCTAAAGACACTTTCTCAGTCACTAGCAGGATTCAAGCTCATCAATTATAGGAACATGACAATAGAGTAATCTCAGCTTTTTGTGTGAAAACCTCCTTTTGATTTGACTTGTTACTGATGATCTCCAGCAGTATCTGCCAATGCCATGCCATTCCCTTTACCTGCACAGGCTCCCTTTCTCTCTCTCGCGCCCACTTCTCAATGTTATTGGTCATAAATGGCAAACACCAACTCTCCACTTCGAATGCCTTTCTGAGCAGACAATACCAGATGCATCATGTGGATCTTCAGTTTCAAAACTGTGTTGCAGTTGGAGTCAGTTACGGGGAAGTAGATTTTCACATTTCCTTTAATCAAGGATTTGATGTAAGCATGTAACAAATTATGTTTACGAGGTTGTGGGTTGGCCAATGATGTGATTCCGAGGCGCATGAGAAACTTACGAACCATCCATGGTTGCACGTACTATATTATGACATGGACAAAGCATATCAAGATTGCATAGAACCTGTTGAACCGCGAACCAGATCATGATCCCATCCCGGTTTTGGGAAATAACCGGATTGATCAAAAACCGGTCAAACATTGAACCGTAGAGCCGGTTCTTTGAACTTACAAGAAAAACGCCTCAACCTTGGATCCTCTATCTCGACAATTCGATAGCGTGGTTGACACATAGGCCCTCCTCATTTGACACATAGACCCCTCTATTTTCTTAATTTATTTTCTTTGCCCTTCACATATCTTTATTTCCCCACATTTTCTTTTCCTCCACTAGTTTTTCTTTCTTTTTCTATTTTTGGTTTTTTGTTTCTTCTCACTTCCGAGAGAAAATTTCTGCGTATACAAGATTAAAACGAAAAAAATTTGTATTTACATTTCCTTGTTATCTCTATTGTCTTCAAGAAAATTTTATCCAATTAAACTTACATGCCTCATTCCAAGTAAGATATTTCGTTTTAATAATCTATGTGGTGCGTTTAAATTAATTTAGCTCAATAAATCTTTGGTGGTGCGTATATTGAGAAGCTAAAATGACACGGAATTTTTTTTAACAAATATAATTAATCAAGCTCTACGTTAATTGCAATACATCAGTAGCGAAAAGCTACCACCGAATGCCAATATGGCCCACACGTCTCTACCTAGTGTTTAAGTTAGAGGAAAATCAATCTATTAAAGCTAAAAAAACACATCAATATCATCATTAAGGTACATGTAACTAATTTTTTTGTTCTGGTTTTTAACCTTCGTTTGATGTAAATCTGTTCACTTTTCTTATGTCATATTTACTTAATTTATCTCCAGAATAGTTTTAATTTTGGTTAGACAAATCATGCGGTATTCCGACCAAAAAAAGTCATGCCTATTAAACAGGGGTTATTTTAAAATCCATTACGGTCTAGAATTTAGGGAAATCTTTTATTCTTCAAAATGGAAAGCTGCGAAAGTACATGAGATTTTATTGCTTCCGCCCAGATTATTTTAAGGAAAAAAAAGTAGAGCGCTTATTGTGTACAATGTAGGTACATATATATATATATATATACACATATATATCTATACCGATTGTGAATAAAAATATCCTGACTTATATATATAGGGAATAGTTGCTTCAAAGTGGATTTGTCCTAGATACATCTATTCAATTAAATGGGTTATGAAATGCTTTTTCTATTTCTAGACTGTCCAATATTTATTTTACATCTTCTATTCAAAAATCTTTCATTTTCATTCTTCTTTAAAGGTGAAATTGTATGTTGTACCTTTGGAGGCAATTATACGTCATATAAGGCAACTCTAATTGGTCAATAAAAATAGGTTTCAATACTTTTTTCTTTTTTCATTTTCCTTAGCTTAGCAATCTACAATAAAAATTTTGAAAATGTCATGTGGCCTTCTTCTAATTGTTCTTTGAATGCAAGTTTTCTCCTTTCGCATATAGAAAAGAAATAAATTAGTTAATTAAATTATGAGACGCTTCATGAAATGCTTCTTTAGGTATTAAAATTCCATTATTCTACATTTGAGAAAAATATCTCTTATTTTTCATTTCCATTGCCATAAGAATTAATACTTTGATTCGCATTTCAAATAGGCATAAATATAGCACGCATGCACGCACATATATAAGTAAATATATTTTGTTAGAAAATCCACAATGTTGTTTTGAATATAACAAAATAATCGAAAGTTACTAATGGATGCACAAGTCAATATGCAAATAGTGTTCTAACATGACAATTGTCTAAAAAAGTCTTAAGCTTATTGTATGGTGACCAAGTCAATCCTAAACTTTTCAATTTAACTAATTTAGTCTTAAATCTTTTGACAATTTATCAATGTAATCATTCTAGCCAATTTCAACCAAAAATTGCTAACATATGCACTAGCCATCCTATGAGGCACAATTCTAATGGAGATGAGGAGCTGCATTTTTGTGAATGAGGAGCGGCATTTTTGTGAAATGTCTTTGTACTTTTTTTTATCATTAAATGTCTTTGTACTTGATTGTGTGGTAGATAGTCTCATAATTGCAGTAAATCCAACTCACGAGTGGTAAAAAAATACATTTCTTGACAAGTAGGTTCCGGGCCAAAAGTCTTGGATGCTATTCTTCCTAAAAATAGACCTATCTTATGGTAAAGAAAGCTATCTTCAGTTATGAACCACTCAAACTTTTTAGAAGGAATGCCTCATTATCCTTTAACCATCACGGTTCTTTCTTATAAAATCTTGAAATGTTGTTGAACTAATTTTAATAGCTTTATACTTTGATAAAAGTTGGCACCTCAAATTTTATCCCCCATTTTTAGCCCCCCCCACCAAAAAAAAAAAAAAATAATCTCATATTGACTAAGAGTCGACCAAATAAGTATTTTAGCCGGATGGACTTAATTGACGCCATTGCAAAAGGTTTAGAACTCAATTAGCCAAAAAAAAAAAAATGAGTTTAGAACTGAACAGCACAATTACAATAGGTTTAAGATTTTTTTTGTAATTTTCTTTAAGGTGAGCCAAGAAACCCAAACGGGCAAGGATAAGTACAACAACATGAATTTGCGACATGAATTTTCTCTAGATCGACCATGAATAGTTTTAGAACCCAGCAACAAAGAAACTGTAGCACTTAATTTTTCAATCTCATCAAATTCAAACTTCTCAAGAGCAAGCTCAAATTTTAGAGAGTTAGAATTTGAACTTGATGAAGGATCAAGGGTAACATCTGCATATTTCCCCCCAAACAAACTCATTATAAGTGTTAGAGATATATTTAGGATATTTTTTGATTCTATGATTCTATATTTTCTCCCTAATCTATTCTTATTTGTTACTTTAACCCGTCATTATGTAAAGCCTATAAATAGGCATGTGTACTATTCATTAGTCAATGGATACGATACTATATTTCTCTTTATTTACAAATCTTAACTTGGTGTCAGAGTCATTGTTACCTAAGATGAGCCCATTGAGTTTGGTACAAGGTGGCTGCCAGGACGCCAGCCATACTGACCGCATCTTTACCGATTCTCCATCAAGACCGAAGCTTCGAGTTGCTATTTGGCACACTTCCACTGTTCATTTCATAAAAAAGGTCACAATCATAAGACTTGATGTCCTTAGACGAGGGAAAAACTGAAATTTTGTCACCAACCACTGCCAGACGCCGCAGTACACCACATACTAATGCGAGTCACTAATCTTTTCACTTATAGCACAAGCGGAAGCCAAGTGTATAAAATCAAACAGACATGGATGAACACAATAGTGGAACAAACATCATAATTTTCGTTTCATATTTTATTTTTATACATGGATGATATGATCAAGGCTACTTTTAGGAGGTCAAAAAGATATACTACTCGCACTTGCTATCGACACGATCACCATAACTACGCCTACAACTATAAATATCATACATCACCCGTCTGCACGGTTCTATCCCAAAAAGTGCCAAGACTCTGCCCAAAAATGGATCCCAATATCTCCAACTTCGTCTACCGCTCCTCACCACTGCTACCCTCATCATTGCTACTATCCTGTGGATACAGCAACTAACCTATAAGGTGTTCCCCGACCTTCGCATATATAGCCATGAAACAGTAAGGAATGTGATTAGCAGGCAGGCCTACGTCTACCCATAACGTGGCTGTATATCTCACGAATATCATTGAGGGGAACACCGGGTCAGTAAACTCCATCAAATGTCCCTCGAAATCTAAAGGTGCTCCGTCTCCGGATAAGGGGGTCATGGGATAAGCAACCATATCTAATGATTTGAACAATTTAAATATCTATAAGGGTGAAATATCCAAAACTCTATACTATACAATCCACTCATCACACATACGAATAATATGTTTAAAACATGCGACTCACTCATCAATTATGATATAAACAGTACTATATGAGATCAACTAAGATCGGGTAGACTATAACAAAGAGATGGCTACCTCGAGTATTCTATACTCATGACATAAGGACCCAAAGACTTGACAAACAACTCAACCACACATGCACATATGGTTCACACATTTTAGTTCTCACTTTTCCAATCAATCTTTTTCATTCCTAGACTCACGGATTACACTAGTTCGTTGTCTAATCCAACCACGGATTATGTTGATTCTCTGACCGATCTACATGGGCTTCATGGTCCACTATCCATGGCATCTCTCTCCAAGGCATCTCAGTTCACTATCCGAGGCATCTAGAGTTTATTGTCCCTATGTGACATCCTGAATTTCAGGTTTTGCTTCGACTGATTGAGTTGGGCTTTTCATCGACGCGCCTATAGCCTTTTTCTCTGAGTATGCCACTCACGAGATAACTAGCCTATCAGATGAAGCCGTTAAGGAATCTAAACGCAATAGAATTGAGAATTCGACCAGGAATCGACTTCTCGACCGTGCTAATCTACAAGGGTCATTACGGCACAGATCGATTAGAGACCGGAGATAGGTCGATTCGACAGAGCCATGTGATTAAGTGTGAGTGATTCCATCTAATTGTACAATTATTGTCGGTCGACACTAGATCGATTCATCTATCGTTTTGGTACCATGTGTCCGTATTTGAAATCTCGAGATTTTCACGACAACCGAGAGTCGCTAATGTGTCGAAGATGCACTTTGTGGCTTGAAAATAATCAACCATGAGTCAATTGCACGAAAAATTCCTAAAAATTACCCGGTAAGTTAGGACACGATAAAATCGCGCCAGATTAAAATTAATTGAGAAATTGAACTCGTTTTCAAAAATTGAAAGTTATGTCATGTCACAAATCATTTTAGGACCATCGACTCATCCTCCAAAGATTTTTCTGCAAACCGAGATTTTCGACGAAAAATCCAAAGGGTATTTTGGATTGGGAAATCCGTGGGACCGTTTTTGAGTGTACCCATGGCCGTCAAGTTGGACTAATTGGTGAGGAGAAATGTTGGTTGGGATGTTAGCACCTTGGTTGGATTTATGGACATCAAATTGAGTCCAATGAGAATTGAAGAGGAATTGATGAATTGAAGAGCAAATGTCACAAATTCGTATGCCATGGGGGGAACAACCTTAGGATCACTTGGCAAGCTTGTTGGAGAAGCTTTGGAGTGGATAAGAGCAGCTGGTCAAGGGCTAAAGTGGTGGGGCATGTTGGTGGGCTCAAAAGGGGACAAAGAAGCCATCTAGAAGGTTTGATGGCCCCCCTTCAAGCTTTCAGCCCTATCTTCTTCCTCTTTCCCCCTTATTTCTCCATTGTTGAGGCCTTGGAGAGCTTAGAGAAACTAGAGAAACCGAAGCTCCCTCCCCCTAGCCGGTTGCATGCCCGCCAAGCCACCGGACCCCCTTTTCCCCCTCTATTTTCTCTTCTTCTAGTTTCTGCTCCAGCTAACGTTTCCCAAAGATCTGAGTTAAAAGTTGCATTCCCATGCGAATTAGCTCACGCTCCATCCACTACCGTGACCAGGAGACCCAGTTCGTACAGGAGCACCTCACCGCTCACCGGAACGATTCGTCGATTATCCCGTCCATCGGCGAGAAGGAACGGCTTGCCGGACCGCCTAGTTTCGCCCGCCCATTTGCGCCCGTTTTCTTCCATTTCTCCCATTCCGACCCTTCCTTTGCCCGTACCAACCACCAGCAAGACCCCCTTGACCCCCCGGAGCAATTGGTTGCCGACCACCTGCTCGCCGAAGCTCCAATCAGCCTGATTCCTCGCCATTTAGCCACTGATTTTCCTTCCCAATTCAGCAAGTTGAAGCTGAAGTTCCAGCAAGGCCTTGGGACTTCGTGGCCCGTTTCCGAGCCCTTCCCGGCCTCTGTTGGTGTTGCCCGCCTCCGCGTCGTCGTCGCCGTGGACTCACCAAAACGCTAAACCGATGAGTTTACTCACTAATCTCTACTTAGGGAGTTAATTATGCTTAAGGGGTGATTAGATTAACCTAATTATGGTTTAGGTGGTTAGATTAGTTTATTTAATGTTAATTAAATTAGATGAATGCTTAGGTTAAGGGATGGTTTAATTAGTCTAATTATGCAATTAGATTAATGTTAAGCATAATTAGATTTTTAATTAATTATTTTATTTATTTAATAATTTATTTAAATTAAATATTTTTTAATATTTTTTAAATTATATTATTTATTATTTAAATTAATTTAATATTCGGAATTTATTTAATTATTAATTAATTAATATTTTCCGAAATTATACCGGAAGAGCCGTTTGTTAGAATTTCGTAATCGACTAAATGGTGTGGTTAGTTTATGCAATTGCTTGTTGGATTGGGCAATTGAGTGATGATTATAGGAATTATGGTATTTGATTAGAAAACCCCGGGTGTTGAGTTTTAACATCGAAAATGGTTTTATATACTATATAAAACAGTGGGATTTTAGAAATGAAGATATCAAATTTTTTTGGGTTCGATCTAACCGTGTACCCACACACGATATTTTCAACGGATGTTTTTAATAAGAAGAAAACAGGCCAAGATCGTTATCTTAATTGGGGCATGTGAATGCAAAGCACGATGTCCTTGGCCGAAATTGAATGATCGTGTGCTTGTTAAAAAAGACCTATCCCCAACGTGTGTCAGTGGATATTACCTATCCCCAGCGTGTGTCGGTGGATATTACCGTCCCCGGTGTATGTCGGTGAATAGAGGATCGGGCGTGTGTCAGGTAAAACGCAATAGAATTGAGTATTAATTAATTGGAACGCATGTTGATTGGATTGATGGATCGATGTATGTCGGTAGTTCTTGCTTGTGTGAGCAGTGATTGATTTAGACATTCCAATTGATGTGTGATATTGCTATAAGCATATGGTTGTGATATGAACTGTGCTGACGTGTATGAAGGAACCGAAGCGAGTTAAGTCCTCTGTCCTAATTGTGTGGCTATGTGGCTGTGTGGCTAAAGCACCCTGAGGCATATTTTCTTCCTAATAGGGGTTTAGGAGGTGGACTTGCTGAGACATTGTCTCACTGGTTATTGTATAACCATTTTCAGTTCCCTAGAGGACGGAGCGGCATGTTCGTTTTGGTTGGCCTTGAGGAGTTGCAAAGGTGAAGTTCAAAGGAGTGGAGAACATATCCGACTAGTAGGTCGTAGGATAGTTTTTTATTGAGAGCCAACTTTTTTTGGACTTTTGGCTATAGACCTCTATTTGTAAATTTTGTTGGTTTTTAAAAGTGTTTTGGTTGTGAGTTTGTTGTCCTGCTTTCTATTCCATGATGTTTGTCGTTAGGGGTTTAATGTTTCGTTTCCGCATGCGTATTAAAAATAAATGGATCGGCGACGCGTCCTGAGAACGTCGCATTTGTATCGACCAACGAGGGATGTGCGCACGCTCGAGGTTCGGAGCGTGACACCCTAGGCATCCTGACTCCCACAAGGCATCATCAGTTCGCTATTCAATGGTCCGACGATATTCATTATCATGGTATCTTAATCACAGAATTCATGCACATTTATCTTGTCTTTCAGCATGCGAACATCAAGCCTACCAAGACTTAACATAATTCAAAATACCATTCTCAAAACTAGAGTCTAGACAATGATTTGCACATGATACCATCCACTCGACCTACTCTTGACAATCCTAACACAATTGCAACAAATCGGGATTGAACAATTGACATCACTTCAAGTCAACTCACTACTAAGTTCGACAAACCAAGGAGCCATTCCTCAATGCATGCCTACATACCTTTCGAACTATCAAGGACTAGTTCCATCACAAAATTCACATGCAGGGACTAAATTAACATGAATTTAGCTAGCCATGCACTAAAGAATTGACACCACCCCGCGATTCAACCGACTCGCCACCAGTTGAAACCTCACTACACCTTCGTTGCGACATGCAAGAATGAATTCAAGCCTAAAACAATCTAATTGAAGATCTAATGACTTGTGACACCACACGGCACACCTCGCAACAACTCAAATCTTGAAATCGACCCAAAGACAACAGGAATTGAGTACCACAAACACATCAAAGGCAGAATTCTTCGAGCCAAGCAACAAGCAAATCAGAATAGCATACAATGATGGAATCCCACTTGCCTTAATGCTTTGATGATGGAAATCAAACTTCGATTCGCAGAAAACCGAACCTCAACCTTCTCGGCATGGTTCAACCTAGCTTGGCGTCCGCGATTCCTTGAGCGAGATTGAGGGAAAATGAGAGTGGAGAGAGAGACCCTTTTAATCCAACTTTGGCCTCTTTGCTTGAAAGGCCATTGGTGGAGTGGGTGGCGGTGCCAAGTGGCATAGCCACAATGACAAGTGGCGAAGAGGAGAGGTGGCTGGCCATTAAAGAAGAAATTGCATTAGTTGTGTCCAATTTTCATGTAAATCAAACATTATGGACCGGAAATTTTGTCTATAATTCATTCAATAAGTCTCAAAAATTTCTCGGCTAAATTATGGGTCAAATACCATTGTCCTTTAATCCCATAAATGATACATTTCCAAATAGTGTCAATTCAATCAACCCAATTACCATCACTAAATTCCATTTTCTTTGCTCACTAGTCAGATAGGCGAACATCTAGATATCACAGACTGGGACTTCCCTTTGTTCCCCTCTCTTAAATAAGCAAAATTGAACGCCATTTAAAGGCAAAGTGGGCTGCCTCAATGTGAGATTTGCTCTTTTCGGGCCCATATCTTCTCTATCTAACGTCCATTTTGCATGATTTTAATGACGTGGACCGGTCATGTTGAGAGCTTTCCAAAAGCCAATATTGCTAACTAAAATCGCAAAAATCACAACCCGACATCTCTCATCTCATACTGGGGCCTAAGGCTCGAGTGTATGAATCGACGTCATTTTAGCAACTTGTCTTTTAAAAAAAAATTATCATCCGCTAACTTTGGGACCTTCCTTTATGGTATTGGAAGATTTAACTGGAATTTATCTGGCAATTACTTTTTCATCCAACATAAATTCAACCTGATTTTTGCTATGTTGGAATCCTTGCAATCCTTAGTTTCGGGATGTGCAATTGTACTCAGGAAATCATAAACTTCAACACTTCGAAAAAGAACAACTGATCTCGAGGGGTAAAAAATCGACTGTCAAATTTGAGTACCTAACATTCTTTTGACGAGTGAAATTTACTTTGGGTTAATACCCTGAAAAACCCCAAACTGGTATATTTGTGACAAATTTACGCCAAATTATTTTTTTGACCATGAAAAACCATAAACTAGTACACTTGTGACAAATTTACCCCCGATCGACCATAAAAACTCTAAATTTGTATATTTATGACAAATTTACCCTAAACTAATTTATTTGACCGCAAAAAATCTCAAACTGGTAAATTTGTGACAAATATACCACAAAAAAATCACAAAAATTGTAAACAGTGACAAATGGAGCGTAAAATCCCAAATCGGTATAACAGTCAACTGTCATGTGTCATTTTACTTAATAATTTAACATTAAAATTTAACAAAAACTAATCAATGGTAAATTTGTCACAAGTGTACCAGTTTAGGGTAAATTTGTCAAAGATATACCGGTTTGGAGTTTTCGATGGTCAAAAAAATAGTTTGGGTTTAATTTATCACAGATGTACTGGTTGGGATTTTTCAGGATATTAACCCATTTACTTTTTAGGTTTAAAATGTGCATTGAGTCTTGTATTTTTTGACTCCCGAAGACAGCCCTCACTAATGCAAACAAGTTCAACGCATGGCTGGACCATAGTGCCATGCTGGATTCACATATACACATAACGAGACAATAAGGGCAAGTGGGTGCTTCTGGGGACCAATATTAAAAATAACGTTGACATTTAAAAATTAACCAATAAAAAAATATCAATGAACTTCTATGAAATGGTTTCATAGAATTCAACCAATTGTCTTAATCATGGAATATTATTGAGGAATAGAAATCCGTATAATCAAAAAAATTCTTGCGATTATTTTTAGTATGGAATGAGTCAAGCATCCACTTTAATATCGGTGATATTATTTTTCTATTGATCAATAATTTTGATTTTTGAAAAATATCATGATCATCCAATAATAATAATTTCCATTTAATCAAATGAACGATTTCAAGACATCGATTGTAATGCAGTACAGCCAAACACAACAAATTCGGGGGGTAGCTAGAGCAATTTTCCTCGGAACAAGTCGAAATTATTGTCAATGTTCTTCTCCTATTTAATAATCATAACATTCCTTTCCAATCCGTAAATTTAAGGACCATGTGAGCGAATTATAGTTTGATGTCATGATTTTCCTTTGCAGTAAGATTAACAATCTGATATCCCGTTCTTTCCCTTAAACGTTTGCATGTAACCATCTTTCTTCAATCATCGGACAACCGAAACTCATTTTCTCTCAACGGCATAGGCTTAAAAGCGCCTCAGCGTAGCTGCGTAAAGGCGAGGGGACTTGACTCATTCATCTTTGCCCGACTGATTTCCTACTTCCAGCTAAATGAGTAGGGCTCCGCTGGAAAGACGGCCATAAATGCAACAACCAAACTTTTTTTTGTTTTTTTTGTCAGTCCTACTATAATCCTATTCTAACACTCACTCTCAAAGTTTTGCCCTGTGTCCTTGCAGGGCGTGGGAGTCAAAACCCACTCCTGAAATGAAATCTTCCCCACCCCAATCCCCCCTGAGAAGGTGGGGATTTGAACCCCCAACCTCCCCCTTCCAAGATGGAAGGGTGGCCACTGGGGCGAACCCCTAGTGGTTGCAACAACCAAACTCAACGTTAGGTAAAGCTCTCTCTCTTGAGCCTGACCTCTGCGCATTCTGTGGCCTTCCTATCATACAAATTGGAGTCGATCTCAATGTAAACCAACTGCATGGCTTAAATGAAGGCTAACTTGAAAAGCCAATATTAGGGCTACTGGACCATATAAGTGACGAGGTAGAGAACAAACAAAAGCAAATGACAATAACCATGTAAAACATAAGATGGTATTATTAGGATGTCATACGCAGCAAAATGCAATATAAGACAACCAGACAATTTTGCAAGATCACCGACATCTCCGTCTCACCTTACAAGAGGGATTCTATCAACTCTTCTAGCCATCAAGCCGGCTTACTCTTACAGAGGCCTCTCTTAAAATTTAGATCCGGGGTTCGAAGTAGAGAGAAGAAAGAGAAGCACAGAGCGTTCTCTTTGTCAAAAGACTCAAAATAGAGCACCAAAGAAATGATTGCCGTAGTAGTCCCAAGTATGAAGCAAAAGTATATTACAGGCATTACATAATTAAAAAGAACTTTCTTCAGAAACATCAAAACAGAAAGATATCAACCTCCTCATATAAAAATATAAAACTTCATAAAGAAGTCACAAACATTCAACCATCACAACATCAATAAAAATGCATTGCCAGTACAGTAATGCTTATTATCCTAGTACAAAAATAGGATATCTCCAGACACCTATTTTTCTCAAATGAAAAGCAGAAAATACCGCCAGCAAAAGCACCTTAGTACTTGTAATCCTTAACATGGAGACTTTCAGCAGCTCCCTCGCCAAGCTTTGCGTCACCCTTGTAAGTACCAAGAGTTGCCTCTGAGTTTGCCTTGCACCTAGTAAATAATGCAGCCTGTGCCTTGGGCACGTTCTCCTCCTTTCCAGCCCAAGACTTCAAAGTGCTCTGCTGAAGAGCCCGTCCAAAGGAGAAGGAAAGAGACCATGGTTTCTTGCCCTTGAGCTTGTTCATGGCATTGAGGTTGAGGGTCGCCTCCTCCTCACTCTGCCCACCAGACAAAAACACAACGGCAGGGACAGCAGGAGGCATAGTACGTTGAAGGGCACGAACAGTGTACTCTGCAATCACCTCAGGTGCGACCTTTGGGGCTTCGGATCCTGGGGTTACCATGTTTGGCTTCAAAAGAGTACCCTCAAGAAGGACATGATGGTCATTTAGAGCTTTGTAGCATGCGGCGAGGACACGTTCAGTCACATCAGCACACTTCTTAATGTCATGAGGTCCATCCACCAGGATTTCAGGTTCAACAATGGGGACCAAACCATTCTCCTGGCAGATGATTGCATATCGCGCAAGGCCATTGGCATTTTCATTGATAGCCAGCTGTGATGGCTCAGTTGGGCCAATCTTGAGGACAGCACGCCACTTAGCAAACCGTGCACCAGCCTCATAGTACTTTTGGCAACGTTGTGCAAGGCCATCAAGGCCTTGGGTGGTTGTCTCACCGTTGGTGCCTGCAAGCTCAACAGTACCCTTGTCAACCTTAATTCCAGGAAGAACTCCTCCCTCTTTTAGAACCTCAACAAAAGGCTTGCCTGCAGAACAGCATTAAAAGCACTTGTAAGTCATCAGTAAAGCAAATGATTTCTGAGTACTGGTGGAAAGCAATCACATTAGGCGACAAAATTTACTATCTATCTTTACATACAAAACCCAGGATATCAACTAACTCCAGGTGAAGAAAAATAGTGATCAACCATCACAATAGAGCTATCTGACACTGACCAGCAGCTGTCTTTTGATAAAGGGTCTCCTCAAAGAGAATCACTCCACTAAGGTATTGGAGGGCACCCGGAGCAGTAAACAGAAGCTCACGGAGAGCACGCCTATTTTCTTCAACATTCTCAACATTGATGCTGGATAACCGCTTGCCAATTGTCCCAGTTGATTCATCAGCAGCAAGAATGCCCTTTCCAGGGGTGCCAATGTAAGCAGCATTAGCAATGAGCTCATCTGCAATTTTGCGAGCTTCACTGTCAGATTCTTCGGCCAAAACAATTTTATTATACTGAAGCTAATAAAGCAATTGTATCTAATCACAACATTACAACTGCAACATCACATAGCACCAGAGCAGCAGAGAAGTGCATGGATATGCCGATACATAGCTCACTCATCATCCCGAGCTAATCGGTGTAATCTTGAAAAATTAGAAGGGTCAGAAAAGAAAACTGTGACTTGACAATTTCTTTTCTGCAAATAGGTAAGAGTAGATGATATAAGTCCAATTCTATGCTTCTAGCAGCTACATGGAATAACAAAAACTGATTATATGCTAAAACCTCAACATGAGGAACTTTCTTTAGAAGCTACTAGATGGATGCCAAGTAAACAAAATCTCACTTGAAACCTTTGATTTTCTCATTCAAAACCAATTAATTCAAGTAGTAATCAGTCATTAGTCTGAGAAGGATGCAGAGTCAATCTCCGAGACATGATTGATGTGCAGCTCACGTCTTATTAACAGCTTTCAGTACCACGAAACCACTGTCACTGTGATCTAATTTGTTTGATGAGAGAGTGAAAAAAAAATACCAAGAAATGGTGTCGGTTTTAGATATAAAATTCGCAGAGCAGAATAAAATAGCCGCATATTCCTCCACTCGAATAAAGTACTGAATAGAACGAATCTAGCGCCTACTTTTTAAGATTTGGCAACAGTAAATCCAAGTCGATCTCGGAACTTGAACAACAAATGAACAGCTGGGAACTCGTTTAGAAAAAGTCCAACACAAACAGATCCAACAAAAGATGAACACACCCTTTTTTCCTCTGAGTTCATAAGCGCTAAGGAAACAGAGCAGATCACTTCAGTCCAGGCCAGAGCACAACCAAAACAAATCTAATTCCTTTAAGAAAACGATGAATTTCCCAGAAGAACAGCCACCGGTCGTTCAATTACAAAAAATTTTAACTGATAGAGAAATGGACGACGATCGCCTGACAGCAGCATCTGGTGCCATAGAAGCCAAAACGATCGGACAGATTTTCGAGACGCACGACGCCGAGGAAAAAGAAAAGCAGAAACACAGATCTAACCGAACAAAGAGAGATTTAGGACAAGGGTCAAGCAGTTTCCACGAGTAGTTCCTATGGTGTTTCGGATGAGATAGGGTCAGAGAGCAATACCATGGTACTTTCCCTTGAAGCACGACATTTTCGACGCGCGGAGAGAGAGAGAGAGAGAGAGAGAGGAGTCTTCGAGAGATGGAGACAGACAAGATAGAGAGGAAACGGTATGCGTACAAAGAGTGTAATAGATGTATCGAGAGAAGGGGTTAGGGTTTTATATGATTTTGACAGGGAGAGAGAGGAGGGAGGTTTGGTAGAGCAAAGGTGAGCAGGAAAGGTAAGTGCGAGCGAAGCCTCGAGACCATCGCGTGCTTTTCGGCTTTTTTATTTTATTTTTTATTTCTTTTTCATTTCTACTCTTCACCTTATGGCGAAAAAATATATTACCAATCCAGTCCTACTTATAAACGCACGGATATCAATTCCCTCATTAACCTTTTTGGTGCATTCAATATAGTTATTTTTATAAATTATTATCATAAATTACTGATATAGTGATCCATATGAAACATTATTTCCTGTAAAATTATTTACATCAATGTGTCAAATAAGATAATTAGTGATGATTCAACATCACGTTAGCAATTTCGAATAGCAATTAGTTAGAAAGATTTCAAATTTTGCGCAAAAAGTTTAAGAGTGCATTAACAAAATTGTAAAGTTTATTACAAATGAATAAGTTTAGAATTGATTTGCAAATCATCCTTTTTGTGGCACTTAACCTAATTTTCTTCAATATTGAGTACACATAGGAAACAAGTTAGACTATTTCTAGAACTTGAAAACAAAAATAGTGTGTATAATCGAATTTGGCAAGATATAATTTTGAATATAGAATAATTGAGTGACTTACTAGTGATTTCTTGATTATGAGTTCGAATTGTATTTCATTTGAAAATTTAGACAAGTTTATTCAACTTCATAAATATTTAAAATTTAATTAATGTGCTCGAACTTAAGAGATTAATTAAGTTCCACTAATAAATTGATTGTATAAAACATAAGTGGAAAGAGAGAATTATTTCAACTACCATGCCCTAGTCACACCATAGCCATTGTCCCTCGCCTCCAATGTCATTGGCGACCCCTCGGCCCACCTTCTAGCTCGACGGCAAGAATCGAACCACCTAAATCCACCCAGTCACACCTCTATCTCTCTCCTCTTCCCCCTCCCTGCCTCTGCAATTGCCAAACCTAGATGGTGATCATCGATGTCGCATGAGCCACCTGCAATGTCCATTAACCCCCTTCGACCTCGGATTGGGGCTGATTTGAACCGTCGACATAGGATCAACCCAAATTTAAGGCTGAGTCTCCACCAAAGGCGAGCCTCAGATCTAGGCTTGTTTCACCTCTTGTCCATGTTTAATGAGGGAAGGGTCTGGTCACGCTGCACCTAGTGGGTGCGAGTAGACGTGGATGCATTCAAGGTTGCTGAATTTGGACAAGTACCCAAACTATTATGATTTAATGTGTTTCGATTCGGTTCAAGTACCTGAGTTGTTACGATACTCCTTAATTTTAACCTATACCTTAAAAGAGAGAAGACCCGAAAATATTCGAAATATCAAGCCCAAATCTATTAGATACACCTACTAGGTACTTGTCTTTCACGTCATGGAAGCAAGACTTTGGATGATAACAATTCAAAAATAAAAATAAAAAATAAAAAATAAAAAAATGTGTAATTTCTTCATGCTATCACTAAATTCATGTTACTGCAATTGGCATTTTTCAACTTAGTAAGTAATTTTATCGGCACTTCAAAATGATATTTTTATTTGCAAAACTGTTTTTGTTACTTTGTTTATTCTAAACAAACCAGTGTTGCTGTACCAGCAAAATGGCATGTACTCACGATCGAAACATCAAAAAGGATGTAACCTCGAGGAGGGTTATGAGGCCCTCTGCACCATCAATACGAGGGTCATGGATGGACCTTGCCACTAGAAATGGGAGGAGCACTCCTCGAGTGCGGGACGACGCTTGCCTACCACCATACGCCAATCTTGTCAGAGGTCCCAAGGGGGAGGCGACACACTCTTAACCGCCCCTCCCTCCTACCCCCTCTATCTTGTGAAGGTCTAGTATGCCAAGATCATTCGATACTTTTACCCATAATGATAGGCAAGAGCAAGTCTCCAAGCCTCATTATCAATATGTCTAGTTAAACTCACGTTCACTCAAAAATTTAAATCAATGAATTATAAGCCTACTTATGAGCTTACCCTACATTAAACCGATTCTTTAATGCGTAACTTCTCTAACACAGCTTACACACATATCTCTCTCTCTCTCTCTCTCTCTCTCTCTCTCTCTCTCTCTTGTTTATTTGTTGATGTGGCGACCACACATCCAAATTTTGTCATGTCAACGGTTTAATGTGGTTCGCAACGATAGGTAAAAAAGGAAGGACTTGTTGTATGAATTCCAAAAATTAAAGGACTATATTGCACAAAAAGTTATAAGAGAACCAAATGACACAAAAAACAACAATCAGACAACTAAGTAATGGTACAATTACCAATTTGAAAATCATCAATTTAAATTGGGTGAGTTTGATATATGTTTACCCGTTCAATGGAATGAGTAATTAAAAACACTTACTTAAACATACATAAAATAGCATGAAACAAGTTACAGATTTCAAATATGCGAAGTTTTGTCAATTATTTGCTCGACAAGTATACTAGAGACACTTCTAACAAAGTCCCTTTTCCTATAATGATGTCAAAAATAGCTTCGGAAACGCAAATTACAGAAATTCTTCCAGAGGATATAAAGTGTTTTGGAGTAATTTTAGTCTAGAAATTACAGGTCGTGGACTCACATGCAGATCTGCCGTCTTGTCCTTCTCCTTTGCTCTCCTTTTGATTTTGCGTCACGTCTTGCTAGAAAGTTTCTTATGCTATTAAATAATTCCGTGCGTCTTCCATTTCATGCCGTCACCTATTCATGACTCCTCGCGTGCACATTTGATTCCGAAAGTCAAAGGCAAACATGCTCGAAAGAGAACAGCTACAATCAAACCTCCAATTTCTTTTATATGATGCCTGTGAAGAGGAAAGATGCACGCGCATGGATCATGAATCCGCAAGACCCGTGCGTATATGAGGATTGAAAGTCGGTTTGGGTTTTCTGTTTTGACTTTTGAATTGATTATGATGATGTTGACTTATTAGTAATGCAAATTGGTTGGTGCACAATCGATTTTCAGGCATGCACTGCAACTTCTCCTATTTCCTTAAATAAATACAGATGAAGCACGTCAGGCTGTCCTCGTTATGAGCTGGACCCCATACATTCAGATTTAATCTAAGAAGCAAGTATGTTCACTATAAATAACAGTCGGTCAATGGTTCGCCTATTGTCTAATTTGACGGGAGTACTTCATTAAAAAAACTAAAAACTAAAAACAAAGGATATCTGCAGTAACACGGAGCCCGTTGAAAAACGCTAACTCATGAAAAGGCTTCATTAGCATACTGAAGTTAGTAACACGCAAGCCGTGTATGGTACTAGTGAATAGTTCTTATAAAGAATTTTATCTTTTTTGACTGGTTATTAAAGGACTTAAAAGATGAATTTTGATGATATCTGAATGAGCAACCGTACGCAGTATTGTAAAAGCAAGTAATGCCTCAATTTATTAACTAAGAAATAAAGAGATAAAGTTTCTCTTAAACCCATTTTGCAACTCATATTTCATGGGCCCCTACGAGAATGGGTAACACATTTAGCAACAAAGTGGATCATCATAATGGGTTCATGAAAAAACAAGGCCTGGTAAAATGGGTCATGATGGATTTTTAATTAACCCATAGTTAACTCATATAGACTGATTATGCATTTTGTACATGCCAAATTCTTACAGAGAAGGTCCCATTTTTCAGCTTTTCATTCTATTCACAAATGGGCCCTGTTGCTCTAAAATTCTTCCATCAGATTTTTCAATATCAATAAATACTCAACAAATATCAATAAATATAATAAATATTATTTAATTTAAATTGACATTCAATTTTTCCTTTGCTCGCTTCCTCAAAATAGCGAGTCAAAAAGGACAGAGGTTCATACATATAAAGAGAAAAATTCCCAAACTCTTCCTTGTCATTTCGAGCCTTGATAATTACTTTCCTACACTTTTCTATTGGACTCTCTCTCTCTCTCTCTCTCTCCCCTCTCTCTCTCTCCCCCACTTGGGAGAACATGAGCGATGGCAGCAGCAAGTCTAGAGTTTGGATCCTAGCGATGTGAGGAAGACGATCCAGAAATCTTGCCTAGTCCAAATGAGTTATATTAAGCGTGAAGCTTAAAAGCAATTCTTTTATTATGTTTACCTTTTTTAGATAGATGTTTATAGGTAAACAACACTAACTCGATTACAAATAAAAAAATATAAACAACACTATGTTACATGTTGCATTACACATTAAACTAAATAAGGAGGTCACAAAGTTCAACATGCCAAGTTTAATGACAAGTCCTGTTGGATATATGCCCTAAAGCTACTATGTAATAGTTACATATTAGAGATTTCAGTTGTACTATCATTATTATTAAATTAATTAATGGCAATGACATATTCATTCATATGTCCAATTATTTTATATTTATGAATGATTCCATAAGATCAGTTGCAACTAGACCTATTCTTGAGACGTCAAGAATATATGTGACAAGTTCATAGTTAGATTGAATCTTTAAATTGTTCCCGGTTGATGAATTATTAAGTGGATATTAATAATCCTGTTGAGACTGGTGTGTTCATAACTTCACCATTAAGTATTGGATACTTAAGGGAATGATGAGTCACAAGTCATTAGGTATTGTGATGCCTAAGTTAAGAACACAAATGTTTGTATTAGACAAGTTCACTGAACGTGACGCATATGGAACGATTAGCAACATGGAAGCTTTTAGCGTGGTCAATGTCTAATTGTTCATGCTTTGGTCTTGTGTAAATAATCCTTAGACCTGAGGCACAATGTTAACTTGTGTGTCGAACAACTATGGTTCACAGGTGCACGTAATGCCGAGTCGTTGATCCATCTTTATACCTGATGGTCATAGTTTGTTCATATACGAAGTTACATCTGTGCGCAATACGGAATCTGTCACCTTGTTACATGCAAGGTATAATAATGATGTCCTATGCGATCTAATTATGACACTGCATTGAAATCCTCGGATTCAGTATCAGAAGTGGTAGGATCGGCTTGCTCTACTGGAAATAGAGTTTGATCATTTAGAGCGGTTGGATCAGACTTTTGGATAGGATCAGGATGTTCCTGGACACTCAAATCCTTTAGAAATGATTTTAATGGATTTGCTAGCATCATCTGTTCTGGCTTTTCTCTTGAATAAATTGTTTATGTCTCAAATAAAATGCATGTTAATTAGATTTGTGCATATGATCGAATTAATGACTTGACAAATATTCCATGGTCTTTGTTTGATCGGGACATAGTAAGACAAAGGGATTGAATTACACTGTAGACAAAACTGACAGGTTCATTATATTCTTAAAATATTCACACTATATGGGTAGCCATGACATATTGCTAGATGTCAATCATGGCTTATAAAACCTACCACAATTAATTCTTTTGGGAGTACTAATGTGTTAGTACAAGTCTTATTACTAGTTTAGTGATAAACCTAGGGATGTCACACACCATAAACAATTAAGATAACATTGAATAAGAGAGAAATATAATTGCAAATGTATTTGCAATTACTGTAATTGAATTGAGTCGATTTGAAATTAAATTAAATGTTAATTTGTGTTATAGTCACGAGCCTATTTGCATATGATGCACATACATGCCCAAAGTGGATATATGTTAATGTCTTTTAAATGCACACGTAAAGAATAAGTCCTTATATATATATAAAGGAGTTTGAATGATTATTTTTCATTTAATCAATTAATTAATTAAAGTTGAAATGGCCAGCAATTCTTGCTGACCATTTGGCACGAATAATCGTGCACATGCACGAAGCAATCGTGCATGATCGTGCACGAATCAGCAACGGTTCGGCAACCGTTGCTGATTTCGTGAAAATGTGTTTCTTTTATTAAATACCGCAACAAGGAAAGATGAGAGTTGGTTGTTGAAAAACAGAGCAAAATGTGCTTGTGTTTTGTGTCTAAGAGACGTGAAAATGAAAAGGAATTCTATCTCGTTTGGGCTGTGACTATAATACATCAAGGGTACGGCAGATTGTCTCCACAAGATTGCTAGCACGATCATAATGGTGAATATCCGAAAGTTCTTTCTTCCGTTCGACGTTCGTTATTGGTGTGTCTGAACTAGAGGTCCGACGTTTGTGGGGCTCGAATTATAGAACATGCAAACCAATTCGTATAAAGCGCGTTTCGAGAGGTAATTCGTTAAACTCTCTTTTACATTCATATTTTTTTATTAAAACGCACGAACAACGTCTTTGGAAAATCATGTAAAAATATATTATATTTGTTTCCGCTGCGTACTTTTGTTAATTTTTACCTATACATGATTCATGAAACCCAACAAGTCCAACCAAAATCAAAAGTTTATTGACAAGAAGATCATCTCCTGAAGTCGGAATTGTATTTGATAACTTTTTTAATTTTTTTTTTTTTTCATTTGACATAATTTTTTATCGAAATAACATTTTTACATGAAAAGCTTCAAACGGATAAAATGGGCAGGGATGAGGGGTTTTCTAAATGGATTAAATACGAATGTGTTTTAGTAACATTAGTCAAGTCGGGTATGTTTTGAATTTGGATTAAATTGGGTGTGAGCCATTAATGTGTATAATATAAAATTGGGTTAGATAGATCAATTTGAGTCGTTGGATATTTTTTAACTCGATCCAAAATCAACCTAACTTATTCATCTGATGGTTTTTTTTTTTTTTTTTTTTTTTTAGGAGAACAAGTAACATTTTGTTTTGTTCAAGAATCGACTAGTATAGAAGACGGTTCTCCCCATCCTCTTGAGCCAACGAAGCACCCACTGAGTCCATCGAAGCAGAGACGTGAAGTTCGAAAGGCTTGCCAAAGGTGGCACTAGAACAGGTGGCTCTGACAAGCATTGCTTGAGCATTTCGAAGGCCTGATTCCGTTCATCGTTCCACACGTATTCATCTTCGTCCTTAAGCTTCAGAAGGGGGAAGAGAACCTTGATTTTCCCTGCAGCATTATATGTAAACCTGCGCAAGTGGTTGGGGAGGCGGCTGAAGAAATTAGGCACCATGGCAGGCGAGCAAGTTATCGCATGGATATGCATGCACTAAACAACGCTTCAAACACGGTAGACTACATAAGATCCGTTAAAAGTTTAATGAATCAAATTAGACGCCTTGACTTATGGGAACGTTTAAACATATACAAAAGATCTATTGAATCTACTGTTAAATTTGTATTGATTGACTAATAATTTATGACAAATATATGAGAATCTGTTGAACTCATTTAAATGGCCAATAACACTAGTTAAATAAAATAGATGAATTTTATGTTATAACGTTAACTTTATAGATTGACAAGATTCCAAATATGTAGAGTTTAATGCCCAAATCTATCACAATAATTATATTTACACAAATTAAATCGTGCATATTCAACTTTCGAAAAATTGTCCAAAAAGTAATAAACATATTACATTTTTGCCAATTCAATCATAAATTTTTCAATTTTGTCAATTAAGTTCTAAGCATTCACTTTTTGCTAATTGAGCCTATCCAATTAATTTTGAAAATTACTGATATAAATAGCTAGTGCTCACATAAACATTTTACAAAAAAATATTTAATATTTTTTTTTTTTTGGGACCAGTGAGAGTGGCCAACCGCCACTCTCTAGCCCTAACTCCAAAACCACAGAAAAAACAAAGAAAAGGAAAAAAAAAGAATTTATAAGTTTCAAAATATTATTTAAAAATGTTCACGTTAGCAAATTTTAGTCAAAATTAACCAAAATGACTTAATTAATAAAAATGAACTATTTAAAACTGAACAAGCAAAAATACAATAAATTTATGACTCTTTGAATAATTTTCCCATCTATTTTCAAATCCATATGGATAGCATATTTTATAAAAATTGTCCATAGATCAACTCATATCATCCATATATGATTGACTCCCAACAAATGTTTTGTGCAACTGACGTTGTGGTTATCGGTGCAATCAGTTGATTAACTCGTGCATCGCACGGATCATCACCAGTTCCTAACTTAAAGCGCACCAGGACGGTAGACGACTTACCTACGAGTTCATGGGTTTAGAGGTTGGATTCAACACTAAATTACCTAAGATTTACACGATGGATAAAAGATAAATGCCACCCCAATTGTTAACCGAGAAAACAGCAAGAACAAATAAAATCGAGGAATTTTTCTTTTTTAATTTAAACACAGGCATCCCCTTTTCCGGTCATTTATTTTTTTAGTTCCACGTAACTTTTTAAGAGAAATCTTATGGCTAACAAAAAATTACTAGAAAATAGTGAGAATCAAATTATTAGAACACATCAAAGTGTTGGTGCGAAATGGAAACCAAGTCCCAGACGCAAGAAATCGCAACAGAAACGTGCGAAGTAAACTTAATCCCACAAGAGTTTCTGAAAAGATTCAATTCCTCAGGATAACATTTGACACTTCGAACATATGGGGAGTCAGTCACCTCCCTACCTTACTTCATTATGGAAGAAAAAAAACAAGTATTCCTCAACACAGGTTAGATCATAATCTAACCTCCAAAACCCCTTCCAAGTCATCATATCTCGGAGGTAACACAGCAAAAGACCATCCACATTCCCTAAATTTCTGGACAAAGATTCTCCACCCTTATTTCCCCTTTCAGTAAAGGGGTGGATAGTATGTATGCATTAATCTTCGAGCTCAATAATCTTAACCACAGAAGCATCTCCAACTTTCTGGCAAACCACAACACGATCGTGGGACTTTATAATTCCAGATGTCTTTCCATGATCGAGAGCAACCTTCAGAACGGATTCATTTGTTGCACTTGTGGATTCCGCCTGTGAAGCAGTCAAAGGCATTCCTCCATAAGAGAAGATGATGAAAAGTACCAAGAAAATAAGAACATGCACCACTTTGTTTTTCTTTCTCCATCCAATCAATTGCCTAATAATCAGGCTATGACAGAATAATGAGTATGCCATTCATAAAAGACAAAAGGAAGGTCAGGGCTCAAATTAGGGGCAACAGAAAATGCGAAGATAATCAGACTAAAGATTAACATTCTCTGCAGGAAAAATACAAGCAAATATGAAACTTCAAAATGCCAATAACCATAAGAAAAAGACAATCACAGAAATTCTCGAGGGCCAAGTTAACTAAATTTTCTTAAGTCACTAAAACAAGGAGTGAGGAGGACCATAATGAACAAAAAGACAAAAAGTAACAACGTTTGCACTTTCTCCTGAAGCTACCCATGAACACAAACATTAAGCTCCCTCAATGCATTGGGACAAAAATATTACCACATCAAGTGAACCCTATTGTGAGAATAACAAAGCAAGCTAGTGTTGAGAAGAAGTTGGAGGAAACACAAAAAATACAACATTATCTTTCCTTCTGCTTACAAGCTTCGCGGGAAAATATGCGTAGCATCTAGGATACATCATCAAGTGCAATTGAATACACAATCTCAGGACAAATCACCTAAAGAGTAGGATTCTAGCCTCACCCAATGGAAGGACATAACAATCAGTGCAGTATCATCCTTTGTATATTTTTAGCCAGATTTAGAGGGGGATGCATATCATTATATATCCATCTTGGCATTAATCCTTCTACTAGGAAAATCAACAAAGAAGGCAAGGTTAACAACCAAATCTGACTTTCTTGCTTGGAAATTGTAATTGCTAGCATCAACATTCTGGAGGTTCACTCAAGTCTTCCTTACAGTTCTTATCTTCACTTTTGTATATATATGTGCTGAAAGTTGCAGTGTTTTCCATCAATACCAGGACTATATAACCATGAATATCCCTCAATGCTTAAGTCAAAACAGGGCTGGCGCCTTTTGTTTCTAATATTGTCAGATAGATGAAATTGAAGACTTTTCAAAATAAAAGGAAAAAGAAACGTCATTTATAGATTACAGAACGTAAGCAAATGCACTAATATCAGTACATATACTCAGCTGAATGTAAACATGACCAAAAGATAGAGATTATAGAACTCACAGGGTGCCGAGGATCAGCAAGCATGGGGAAGAGACCTCTTACTATGAGTGATTGTCGTGCCTGAGAATTAAAGAGTTCACTAATAAAGCAAATAAATAAAGAAACATATAAACAAAAAGTTCAACTGTTAGAGAAAAATAAAACTAGAAGGACAAGAAGAGTACAGTGCCACCATTATCAGACCGCTTATAAGTTTTCACAAGCTATTCTGCAGGTTCTTTTATTTGGCCATAGACCAATGCATAGTCAATTAACATATTGACACAGACATTTTTCACGTGAACTTATCCCATCAGTAGGGTTAAGGAAAGAAAGGACGCTTGTAGTTCCATGCATCAGATGCGTTACTCAATAATAAAGGATGTGTTTGATTTGGCATCTTCTGCAACATGTATGATGTGTTCCCTCATTTCCCTACTCATAACAATTTTATATTTTTCATCTTTTTCTCTCCAAATTTTCCTCCCTCCCATTTCCCTCATTCACCAAACATAGAAGTAGAATTTTGAACCATGCTTAATATAATGGGTAGCCTACTGATGTGTCTCTGGATTTACTTTTACTTTTTACTTAATCTCTCGCGGCACGGGTACCGACTTTTTTTTCAAACCAAAACAATAACATATAAATTCATATTTAATTTTTTCTCATGCTTAATGCTAAACAAACAAGATCCGAATCTTCAGCAATGGCAGCTAAACATAAAAGAGCATCTTCTGCTACTGTTATCACTCTACAATAGTAATTTGCTCCAGATAATACTGAGGAAAATGTATATTCTATGCAAAGCAAGGCAGCTTCATTAGGTGATCAACCATTAGGACATCAATTATCTACTTAAGTAGAAAGGTTAGCTATAAGTTTGTTTTCTTACAGGAGAAAAACAGAAGAGCATGCAGGCAACACACATGCGATCGACCAAACATGTTTGCATGAAGCACTGATATTTATGCTATGCTTGGGAGCAAGTGGGTGAGGAAAATGCAAAATCTACAATATTTAAAATATTTTATCCTTCCACTACTCACAAAGTTTTTAACTTTTCAAAACTTTACAGCCCAATTTTCTGTCCCACACCCCCCTATGTTCCCTAATTTAGTAAACACAGTAATTAGAATCTTCTCTATTGCTAAGAAGGTCACGACTCCACTGTAAGTGTTCTATACATAATGTTTCTTCAACCAAATATTTAGTTTGCCTGTTGTATTTCTCATTCTTTTGTCCTCCCCCCAGCAACTACCTCCTCCTCTCCTCCCTCCCCAAACAAAGTGCCCAAGTCGACAGAGAGGGGTGGAGAGACGAGGCAAAGCAGAATCATTTTCCTTCTCATATATGCTGTCACATCTTCCATAAGGCGGTACCTCCTCATCAAACAGACAAGTTAATACTCCTATTGCTAGAAAATGGGGAGATAGGATACATCTTTCTGTAGTAGCATATGGTGACGCAGAACAGTGTATATAGCAGCCTGTGCCTTAAAGCATTAAGAACATATGTGCAAAATAAAACATAAAGGAATCACATTAGGCATTTGTTGTTGCTACAAATATTTAACACTAATTAACATACTCATGCTGTGTGCGAGATATTTGAAAAGTAATGCTTAAAATGCAAAATGTAGATTTTAGTGAGCAAGTTAATGGATGTCTGAATATAAAAGGGAATATATTATCATAATAAAAAATAACCAAGTATTTCAAAAGTTAAATAATATCAACTAGTGAATGTCACTGAAGTAGTTGGGGAAGAAAGGATAAACTGGAAACGGCTGCTATGACCCCGCATACCTTCCCAAACAAATTATTACCTGCATTTCTTCCTTCTATTTTTCTCCTATATGTCTAACATTTAGGTCAATAGAAAGTAACTGACAAGACGACCACAACAGCGAAAAGACCATAAAGAAAGGAAGAGCAAGAGCATACCTCAAAAGCACCACTGAAGCTCCACTTAAGTTGGTTTGTCTTCAGACGAGGTATGACAACTGATAAAACAGGCATCGTCGGCCTGTACTTAGCTATCAACCTGCAATTTCATGGAGATTGTAAGGACATCTGATTATTCTGTCATGGAATAAGATTTGGCTCTGAAAATGTGGCTAAAGGTCCATTCATACGACGAGAATTATAAAACAACCAGGAAAAATGAAATAATCTACAGATGAATGGATGAAAAGATCGACAGAAGGATACCTTGCAGCCCTTCCAGAAGAAGTAAAACATATAATAACAGATGCCTTCACCTTAATTGCTGCTCGTACCTGAGAAAACTCAAGATGATCTAGTCACAATTATTCCATGTGAAAGTGAAGAGCATTGTCTACAAGCATGTATCAGAAAATGATGAAAGAAACCAATAGCATACCGCAGATGAAGCAATAGATTCCAAATGGGTCATTGGTTCCCCAACATACTTGACAGTCTTCTTGAAATAAAGATCTTGATTGAACACCTTCTCAGCCTATTTTATTTGAGGTCAGAATCCCAGTTACTTTGTAAATTAAGAGGAATAAATAAAGAAGAAATCAGTAATAAATACAAACACTTTAACTTCCAAACTCTCACTGAGGACTGAGAATCACCTCAATATGACAATGTCTCACAAACCAAGAAAAAGGATCTTAATAGAGCAATATTTCAGAATCATTCTAGGCATGAAAGCTGCGAGGTGGGACGGTCTACATTGAAAGGTGGAATCAGGCTGAGGCATACTTGTGACAATCAAACTATTTGATTTGTTTTAGTTACGATTTCAACAGGCACAGAGGTTCATTCCTTAATAAAAGAGTTGAACATGATCTTGACACCTACACTTGCATTCCATTATTCTACTGATTAGTGAAGGTAAACCAAAAAAACCAAACTGTTCACCTAGTTTGCTTTTTCAGCTCTCGGACTGAATGGACAAAACAAATCACCTGTAACAACCAAGGCAATTGTCTGGAAGGACTGTTCACTGTTGAGAACAGTCACTTTGAATATAAGCGTGCATGCTTAAACATCTAACAATTCCCTCTTCCCCCCCCCCCCCCCCCAAAAAAAAAAAAAGTAAATAAGAAAAATAAAATCTTGTGTTGAACAGCTACAAAAAATTCCCATCCTGCTTGAGTGTCGCGCTAGACTTGGACGGAGAAAACGGCATCCAACCCAGTCATTCTAAGAACCCATCTCTCCAAATAAGTTCATTTTGCACATGCGAGGAAGTAACTTTTCTAGGCACATGCTGAAGTACATAATGAAAATGATAAACTTCAAAAATGAGTAGCTTCACGTTTATGAACTACCAATACAAGTATGTGTATAATGCTAGTATAGTACTGTTGTCTGAACAAGATGTACTTAAAAGAAGATGACCTACCTCTGAACAAATTCTACCAACGGTTGATATAGTCTCTATAGGATATAATCCACGCAAAGTTTCAGCACCAAGAAGAATTGCATCAGTCCCTGCAAGCACATTTAAAAGTCCGAGTATCAGAATAATAGAAGGAAGAAAGAACGGGAATACTTCCACTATAGTCTCCTTAAGGAGAGGCAGAATAAATCGCAATCTTCTACAATTCTTTGTGGTTAATGAACTATCTACGCACCATCCAATACAGCATTAGCTACATCAGTCGCTTCAGCACGAGTTGGCCTCAGGTTATCTGTCATACTGTCCACAACACGAGTAACTACTGCAGGCTTCCCAGCCATGTTGCATTTGTAAACAGCAGCCTTTTGAAATAAAAACACCTGGAAAAGTAAGAGAACTGATTAGCAATGAGAATCACCCAAGGTCCATCCAGGAAAAATATCCAAACAAAAAGGTAAACAGAGAAGTAGGCAGATCTTTGAGTAGGAAGATCTTGGAACCAGTGCCTTCACAAACAAGCTCTACAGAATCTAGCCAGCAACACATCAATCCAGAACAGCGCAGATAACAAACATGAAAGCCTATATGATCATATATATAGCTCACCATTGATTATATGTCTAAATTTGGAACCTTGAGATATTTGAGACAATCCAAGAATCAATTTTACAGCTCTCTGCCGCTTTTGTAAATAAATTGCACATTACACAACACTGTCAAAATTGATCATAGACAGAACAAAAAACAAAAGAAAATGTCATTTCTAGGATATACTAATTTTTATGCACCCAAAGATCCATGCATCACATGATATGATCATTTTTACCATAGACAAGTATTCAGCATTTGTATGCTACTTTAAGAAGGTTACTGAATTATCTAAGCATATCATCTTGCTAATATGAGGAGAAACTGTCAATTAATAAATGTATGCAGCTTAAGATAGCACTTAATTAGGATCAGAAAATCATAAAGCATCTCAACAATGTCTTACCTTCTCAGGTGGAAGATCAATACCCAAATTTCCACGGGAAAGAATGATACCATCAGCTTCTTGGAGGATTTCATCAAAATGATTCAAACCCTAGTCAGGAGGAACAGATAGTAAGTGTATGCTCAATTTTCCAACGAACAATAATCCTTCTCTTACAGCGCACTCACTTCTACATTCTCTATCTTTGCAAAAATCTGAGTCTGACTGAGGTCACCCAATTTGGAAAGAAATTCACGAGCCTGCATCATAAAAATGAAAATCCTGTTACTCCAATATTTCCCAGAACTGCTAGAAACACTGTGATTTAAGAAGTAAAACTCATTGGTAAAAAATGCAGGCAGATAATAACTTTTTTTCCTTACATGGCGGACATCTTCAGCATGCCTGGTGTACGACAGTGAGAGGAAATCAATTTTATTCTGAACTCCCCATGTGCTTATAACCTGAATTTACCAAAAATAATTTCCAGGGTAAACAATAAAGAACAGCACAAAGAAAGCAAATTGTCCAACATAGGGCCAAGCGCAATATTGTGATAAGATTTATATAGCAAACACACTTCGTGAAAGAAAACTTGCTTTGTTTTTATTGCTTTATTACTGTATTATGTGTAGAATCCAAAGCAACATACCTCCTTGTCCTTATCAGAAAGTGTAGGCAGCTCTATACGAATTTGAGAACCATGCAAGGTAAATAGTGATCCGGCCAATGTAGCAGAGTTCTTTATCACACAAACCACATCATCTCCTTTTACTTCGGACACCTGCCCACACATAGTCAAACATATTAGTCATGACACTCAAGTTAAAACATGAGAGATAGGTAAAAATACATCACCAAATAAGATTGCTAAAAATGGTTTCCTACCTCCAACCATACAGAAGTTGTTTCACTTCCAGTGAACAAGTACTGACCAATAAAGATGGTGTCTCCCTTCTTCACTGCCTGCAATAGACAAAGCAAAACATTGATTTTTCAAACTGGGGAAAGTATCCTCCAATTTTAAAAGACAAACTAATGAATATGTTTAGGCATGTAATAGAGCAAAATAACCATGAAGATGTGGGCTTAGGTCCAGAAAAGTCCTGGCATACTCAAGTCCCTCTCACATATAATAACATTTTAAAATATCACCATGAAAACCACCCTCCCACTGCCAAAAATTATCCGTTCACACACATATTTCGCAGATACTGAACATTGGTTCAAGAAGTATCTGTGAAAAGACATGCCAATGACATAAGGTTTGTAAAAATAAAACAATGATTGAATTTAGAGGGAGGGACAAATCATTAATTATTTCTCGATCAACTCAAAGCTGACAATACAAGGCTCATGCAACATGTAAAGAAAAGACACAACCTTGCACTTGATAATAATTCTATCAAGAAGGCACTTTTTTAAATTCAAACTCCAAAGACGAACTGCAAACTTTTCATCCGTAGAATATCAACAACACGTTCAAACTGATCACACAAGAGTGCATTCGACAAACAAAGCAAATCCGGAATGTCTAGCAATATGACAACAGGATCAAAATTAAATTACTACCTTCGACAATCCGTCAAAATTAATAGGCAATAGCTCTGAAGAGGCCTCTTTTTCTTGGTCAGGTGTCAAAACAACAACACCATCAGCCTGCAGTGAGATGGACTTTTCACTTTTGTTAACCACCTGCAACTCAGGTCCAACTGTATCCAGCATAACCTGATGATAAACAAATCTCCTCCATTATTCTCAAACTCATTAAAGACAGATATCACAAAAGAAGAGTAAGGCTATGTTTGGGAGAGTGGTAAAAATGAAATTTTAAATGGAAAATTTTGAAATTTCTATGAGAAGGAAGCAGAGCGAGAATTTAAATCTATGGATGTTTTTTTTTCTTTTTTCTTCCCTCTTGGTTTGTGAGACATAGCATAAGTGAAACTGTGAATGCACAAACACAAGAAGAATCACCATCAGCATTCAAAGAGCACTGAATCCGCATTGTTCACAAAATGGGGAAAAAAGAGACTGCCTGCACAGCCTCTGTAATTTACTTCGAATATGAACCATCAAAATGGCATCTTTTTCACCTATTGATTGAAAACTTAGTTGATAAATAAAGAGATGAAATCTGGCAAAACCAACCCAACAAAAAAATTCTGTTAGTGCCTCAACCTTAAGGTGTTATCTTTTTGAACTTTAAAACACAAGAGTTGCCGTGAGGAACTTACAGCGCAAAGCTTCTTGGTACTCTTGATGGCGGCCTTCAAATTCTCCAAAGTCTCCTGGTGGTACTCGGGATTGCCCCAAGAGAAGTCGAATCTAGCCACTGTCCAACCAAAAGGGCGCATCAGACGCTATCATAACCTCCTCTACCATACGAGCTGGAAACTCAATACCCTAATTCCCCCCTAAAATCAACAGAAACCATCCAACTTCGAGCACCAAAAACTCCAATACAAACTACTTACCGGACATTCCAGCCTTGAGACAACCGGAAATGACCTCAACCGATCGGGACTTGGGACCAAGAGTCCCCACGATCTTCGTCATAGCTGGGAAAAAGCTCTGCGCATCAAAAACACGAGAACAAAACAAAAAGGTTGTAAGAAAACAATCACGATCGAAGCGAGGCGTAGGGGCAGCGCAACGAAAAACCAAACACCCCCGCCGACAACAATCGAATCGGGCGCAGATCCAGATAGCCAAGAAAGCAAAGAACACGAATCAATCTAGAAAAGGACCGGACAGGAAGAAGAGGGGGAGCGGAGAGAACTCACGGCCTTGGAAGGCTCGAGGATCGACGCCATCCTGATGGGCTCCTCAAGAAGCAGGTGATTGGAATGCATCTTGCTCGACCGCCGGAGATGGAATTCGCAGAGGAGGATTTCAAACAGAGGAGAGAGAGAGAGGGGTCCGAGGTGATTCGATCGAAGGAGACGATTTTGGGGTTTGCTTTTAAGCCTCAGTCGACGCCCCGACCTTATAAATAAATAAATATAAAAGGTGAGAATAGAGAATATGCCGTTTCTCTGTGAAGACTATATATAGCGAGGGAGGATGCGTGGTGACCGAATCGATTCCGCCACCACCAGAAACTTTTGACACGAGGCTCAAGGGGAGTTAAGTAGCGCTCCTCGTGCGCCTTGGGTTGGCGACCGACCATCTCATTGATGGCCACCACTGCCGGTCCACGGTGTTTCATGCGGTGCCCAAAGTACGCATTCGGCTTCTAGTAGGATCCACAATACTGTGCTTAAGGGGACAGGAGTGACGAACTTCGAGTGTGTGAATAAATAAATTAATTTAAAAAATTAATATCATCAAAAATCTTAAATTAATATATTTATGATAAATTTATCTCAAAATTACATTCTAGTAGGATCCACGATACCATGTTAAAGAGGACAGGAGTGACGAACTTCGAGTGGGTGAATTAATTAATTAAATAATTAATATCATCAAAAATCTCAAATCGATATATTTATGATAAATTTATCCCAAAATTAATTTTTAACTAAAAACCCCAATTTGATGCAAGATAAATTATTATTAAAATAATTTGTAACCACAAAAAATCATGAATTTGTACAATTATGATAAATTTATCATCTATCAAATTCTTTTAAATTGAATTAGTACCACGAAAAACCACAAATTAGGATACCTATGATAAACGCAAGATAAAACCCTAAACTGATAAACTCATGAATTGTCACGTATCATAAAAGTCAGCAATTTGGCGGTAAAATTTAATGAAAACTAACGAAAGGTAAATATATCACAAGTGTATCACTTTGGCTTCTGGATATGATAAGATAAGATATACAATTCGAGGATATAACTATATTCTATCCACCATTTGATAATTGTAACAATAAAGTCAAATATGAAATCCGAGATAGAACTGGATACGTACATTGTTTGGTATAAACGCTATATTAGTAAAGGGAACAAAAAATTTTACAAACGGGAACGGTAAAATTCTTTTGCGACACTTTTGCATACTTTATTTTTATTTACTTTTTAAATTTTATTTCTCTCTTTTTAAATTTCTTTTTTATTTTTTCTTCCCCTTCCATCATTCTCTAATAAAATTTCATTAAATAGTAAACTTTACTACTATACTTAAAATACTAAAATACCTAAAATATGTAATAAATAAAAATATATTTATATTTATGTATTGAATTTATATTACAAATATAATTACATTTGAATATATAAATAATAAGATTAAATTAAAATAATAAACTTTGTACTTTTTATTTTAAAATTCTTATATTAGAATTTAAATATTATTTATATTGAAATATAATTTTAATTTTATTTATTTAAGAAGTTTTCAAATGAACTAGATATGCACAGGTCCTATAATAACTTTTTTATTATGAATATTAAAAATTCTAGGGAAAATCTCAAATAATGACCTAAAGTAGAGTCATTTTCTCAAAAAAGACCTAAAGTGGATACTGTCTTAAATAAGGACCCGAAGTGGCTAACTTACTCTCAATTAAAGACCTGAACTTCTAATTTTATTCATAGCTAGGGGTACTTTTGTCCAAGAACATTATTCTTTATTTTTTGTCTCTCTCTTTCTTTTTTTTCTTTCTTCATCTTTCTCACGCTCTACATCACCTCCATTATTAGCCTCTCCATCTCTCTCTAGTCATCTTGTTGTATGACCAAGATTGGGTTTTCTTTAACACAAGCCATTACAACATAGTCTAACTCGTTGCAAATTTTAAATTTCGCTCCTCAAAATGGTTTGTAGAAAACTCCATGAAGCCGAAATGAGCTTTCAAAAATAAGTTCTCTTAATTCCAATATTCATTGCAAATTCTGATCTCAAAGCCATAATATGAATCTACTTTTGCTAAAACTCAACTTTTTGTCCAACTCCCAAGCTATGCAACTAATCCCTTTGGCCACATATTTCTCTCACCTTGAGAGTGCATCAAACTCCACTTACTCTAGTCCTTCTGCTAAACCAGAAATTGCAATTTTTTGTGCTGTTTTCAGTCCTGCTTGCCAACAACAGAGCAGCAATATCCAAGCATCGCAAGATTGTCTTATTTGACTAACTTATGCCTCTATTCAATTAACACTTGGTGATCAACAATTTCATGCCAATGAACAATTTCGTTGTAGCAGGTGACTATTTCAACCTTAGCAATAGTTTACATCATCAATTTCAAATTCGGGTTTGCCTCTCTTGCGTAAATTCGATCTTTCAAAGATCCCCCTTCCCCTTGCAATGCCAATGGCTCCCTTCAATAATCCCTAGTCTGGAGACACCCATTCACACTCTTGCCATTCTCATCGACACACCTCTTCTTCTCAACCGATACCCCATCCCGAGATTGATCAATCGTATCTAACATCATTAGCTGTAGAAACTGTTGTACTTCGTTGCCCCATTGTCGCCATTGACAAGTCCTATTTGAGCTCTCAACCTCATCGACCGCTGCCCTCAATAGAAAATCCAACATCGTCTTTGTTAGATGGAGGTCGATCTATGCTTTAGGCTAAGCACGAGCGAGCCAAGATTTGACACATCTTGAGGAACTATGGATTTTGGCATCCAAGAAGGTGGCCAGTAGCAAATAACTCCAATTCGACTTCTCGTCACTAAGACCAACTATGTGATGACATGAAGCTCATGAGGTCATTGGTGGGGGCCCTGATTATGGCGTTGAAGATGGAGGCAATGTAGAGCGAAGTAGGAGGTGTGAGGAAGATGAAGAAAGAAAAAAAATTAAAGAAAAAACGTTCTTAGACAAAACTACCCCAAGCTGTAAATAAGATTGGAAGTTCGAGTCCTTAATTGAGACTAAATTAGCCACTTCGAGTCCTTATTTGATATAATGTTCATTTTGGGTCATTTTTTGAGAGAATAAACTCACTTCAGGTCCTTATTTTAGATTTTCCCAAAATTCTATTCATATTTATCCCACTTTCTCATGGGATAATTTTATTCGGTTTATATCTCTCTTATATCTAACTTTAAATGCGTTTGGTTGGACTTTTGGGGAAAGTTTTTGGGAAAATGTAAATGACTTTAAGTTAAAGGAGTTTTCTAAAAAGCAAATTGCGTTTGGTAAATTGTAATTTAAAAGTCCTTTATAAAGTACATTTGAGCAAAATAATGTTTGGATAAATTTACATTTACAAAGGACTTTGGTAATAAAAAGAAAAGAAAAAAATAGTTGGCCAGCGAAGGGTAGGCAGTCACCGGCTACGTCTCAGGTTGTAAGACCTCGCGCAGCCGCCAAAGACCACAAGTCATTCTCCCTCATCTACCACTCCTTTCACGCCGTCGAGTCCCGCCATCGCATATGACATCCTAATTTTCATATAATATGAGTTGAATGATATTTCAATTTTGTCGATGGAAATTTGGGTATGTGGTTCTTTTAATAAAAAAAAAAAAACAAAATTCCTTCCTAGGCCGCCACTTTCGAATATCGCCCATTCCACCTCGCCTCTAGAATAAAATAAGGGGAAAGTTCCAAAAGGGGACCCAAAATGTCATATTTTTCTCAAGTAAAGTTTCAAAGTAGACATTGTTTCAAATACGAATGTGAAGTGCCATCGCTTTCTCAAGTAAGGGTCTAAAGTTGATGTTATTTCAAATGATGACCTAAAGTGGCTATATTTATTTCAAATAAGGACATGAAGTGATTATGTCCGTTTTAAATAAGGACCCGACTTTCCGACGGTCAAGGATATTTTCGTCATTTTTCCATTTTTTTTTTTTTTTTCTTTCCATTTTTTTTTTTTTTTAGTATGGTTCTTCTTCCTCTTCACAAATGGCCAACTGACCACCGGCAATGCTCATAGAGGGCTGGCAAAGGTTGCCTTCCCTTGTGAGGGCCACCCATGCCGACCATAAGTGAGGGACAGCCTCGCCCAGGGGTTATCCGCAAGGACTGGGTGACCTTGTCGGCTGTTGGCAAGGGCCGATGAGGCCACCCGCTAAATCGAGCGAGGCCAACCCTCACCAGATCTGGCAAGGGTGGCCTCATCTGCGACTGACAAGGGCTTGCAGGCCCTCGTCGGGCCTTACCAACAGTCGGCGAGGTCGCCCAGCCCTCGTGGCCTCAAGCGAGGCCATCCTCGCCAGATCTGGTGAGGGTCAGCCTTGCTTAGGGCTGGTGAGGGCCAACCTCGTGGATGGCCTCTCAAGCGAGGCCGTCCCTTGCCTATGGTTGGCATGGGTGGCCCTCGCCCTGCCCTTTGTGGGCATCACCATGGCGAAGAGGAAGAAAAAGAACTAGATAAAAAAAAGAAAGAAAAAAAAAAAGGAGAAAATGCCAAATGACGAAAATACCCTTGACCGGTCGGAAAATTTAGCCGACCAAAGATCGGCAAGGTTGAGTCCTTATTTGAAACAATGAAAAGCCTCTTCAGGTCCTTATTTGAAATAATCAATGCCACTTAAGGTCCTCATTTGAAATAAAGTCTAATTCGAACCTTTATTTGAGAAAATAATGGTAGTTCGGATTTTTTTTGAAAATTTCCCCAAAATAAGGAAAGTTTTTTTTTTTTAAAATAAATCCACTCGTCCATTACCCCCTTCATCTTCACCAACGCCCCCAATTCTTCTGCCCCTCCATTTCTTTTCATTTGCCCAAATTAGGACCTATCTCGAACACCCCTCAATTTCGCATCTCCTTTGCCAGTAGCGATTGACTCTGTTCTACCCTGTCCGGAACCGTCACCGCTGCCGAGGAGTCCTTTGCTCAGCCGACGCCATCTTTCCCTCCTCCCTGTGAGCATCAAACCAGGCAAGTGAAGTGTCCATTGACTTTGTACAAGTCTAGAGCTGCTGTTAGGGTCTTAAGTAAATGGATTAGCTCCGTCGAGCTTTGCATGTGGAAATTGGGACTTGGTTTCGCGATTTAGGTGCAGAAGCTGAGCGTCGTAGCTTTGTCTAGAGTAGGGTCAGGGACGATTTGACTCTCTGCTATTCGGATGCTACTGGGGAGTCATCTTCGGGTCCAGTGCGCACGCATAAGCCTTAGGTGGCTTTGCATGTGCGATCCATGGACTGTTGTCGCTGCAAAATCAGAAATTAGGCGCTGGATTGCCCATTCTTGGGCTGAGTAAACCTCTGATGCAACTACTTAGCATCTATGAGTTGTAGGCGTCGAGAACTGCTTAGTCGACTGCTCATAGGCTCCGGTTTTATTAGTCGGTTCTATTAGATTCAATCTAGGCTTGGATATGCGGGTCAGGGAGATTGAGAGGCTCAGGAAGCATCAAAATCCTGTCCGGACTTCCCCGAGTCAATCTCTTGGTCATGATAGTTTCGTTTGTGACTAAAGGTCTTCTAGGATAAGCTTGGTGCCGCTAAATGAGTTATGGCAGCAACAGAACTCCAAACTTTTGCACGGATGGTGGCCGAGGGGATGCTAAAGCCATGTTCGGATTATCCCGAGTTAACTATTGGGACAACCACCCCACTCGTACTAAACGGTCCCAAGTTAAGCGGAGAACTTCTCAACTTCCATTTATTTTGTTTGCAGCACATCGAGTTAAATCCGTTCTGGAAGGTAACAACGAAACTTAGTCCATGTCTTTCGAATGAGTTCCAGGTTTCGCCGTCTTGAGTTCAGCTTTATACGTGAAGTTAAATTAATTAGTGTAGGGTGGAATGACAGAATTAGACAAATGAAGGTGTAGAGAGTCACAGGTCATATCGCTTCCTTACTGAGCTTGTTGGAACTTAGGATCTGTGGTATTATTTGGGTGTCTTATTGTATATGTTAGGACTAATGGTCTTTCTAATTGCAACTTAAGTTTATATAGACTTTTTTGTTAACTGCGAGTACAATTTTCCAGGTAAGACCATGGGCGTCGGGTTAGAAAGTGCTTATGGTTAGTTATGTAAATTAATGTAGGGGTTGGTTGGCTTGCTCATTTTTTCTTGCAAATAGTATTGCATCATTGTATGAAACATTGGATTATTGAATTGCTGCACCATGGTAATGATACAATCAACTACCGTTGGTCCTTGTGACGACGATGCCAGATTGGGTGCGAGATACTTGAAGGGGGTAACGTGGTGCCCTTCGCTTGCCTAGTGGAGAATTTGATTCTTGCCAGATGCCTTGGGTGCAGAATGCCCAGAGAGGCTAGTAAGGTAGGGAGGAACTAGGCGCTCTCTAGAAGCCGGGGAACGAGACGTGAGTCCCGGGGAATACCTCATGATGCCAAGTTGGGTGCGAGATGCTTGGATGGGTTATGCCTTGACCTTTCCGAAAGATGGTTGCAATTGAACTCCTCTAGGGGTTACGCATGTTGTTGTTAAGGGCAATGGATGTCTACACTTGATCATGTGCATGCACTGTTATACTATCGTGTGAGGTGTCATATCGGGTGACACATATGCATACAATGGATTGTATTACTACTTGTGTTGTTGCCGGTGCATGTTATACCTTTTGGGAATGAGTTTATCTTAATGGCTTGCATTTATGTTATGAGAGCTTGGTAAAGGTTACCCGTGTAGGTAAAGGTTCTCAAGCAAATTGTGTTTTCCTCTTAGTTAGCAGTTTTATGCTTGCATCTTGGTTAGTGGATTCTCTACTTGTTGAGTTTTACTCATTCCTGTTGATTTCACATTTTTCCAGGTTGAACCATGTCGATCTCACCTGCCTCCCACCGGATTTTGTTTGGCATGCCCGTGGATTTCTCCTAGTATTGTGATGAGGTGGAAGACCCTCACAGCCACTTTCATCCGAGTCGCTTGTCTAATGGTCGTAGATGTAAGGGTGCCTGTAGGCCCTGTCGCCCTCAAATTCGTGGCCCTGTATGGTTGCGTCGATAGACACCTAGCGGGACCTCTTCCACTGCATAGCGATGGCCACGACGAAGGCGGTTCGGCATGATAGGCAGACCTTGGGAGGAGGTGGCCAGAAGCTAGGATGGAGGTGGATGGACCGGCATGATAGGCAAATAGCTTGAGAAAGAGAGAGTTCAGCAGGACGAGGCCAGGGAAAGGCATTAGTATAGATGCTGGGCACTTTTGAAAAGCTTTGTGTCTTTTGTTTTTTGATAAATCCGATTGAACTCTCTGTATATAAATAAGCCTACGGTAGGAAAGAAGCGAAGCTTGATGGTTGCCCCCAATTCTATGCTTGTTCTCTTTCTTCTATCGTATTTTCTGCTTCTGTCGAATTCTTTTAGGTCGTGTAAATATCGTAAGTCTATAGTCATTATTCGCTACGTTGTTTTCTAAAAAGACAAGATGGGACGATAGGAGCTATCGCGTGCACCAGGGGTGGCGGGCATGACACCGCAAATCCCTCGGTCCCCTCCATGCCGAGCACCTCCCCACCGCCCTCACCCACTACCCCAATGCCATTGCCCTCGAACTCTCCTCTTGCCCTCGCGTTATCGATGTCTCTCTCGCCATCGTCACCATCGCTTGTGGGAACGCACTCTGCTCCCTTAACCTCTCTAAGTCCTAGTTCTTCACCACCACCAGGCTGCTAGGTCGTGGCAACTCAGGCGACCCAAATACTCAGGCCACCCAAATTTGGGTCGCCTGAGGTCACACGACCTCTTTGCGGAGGTCGCTTGACCCAAATCTGGGTCGCAGTGACATAACTCGTAGGGGGTCGTTGAGGTCACGCGACTAATCGAGATGGTCGCCACGACCACACCGACCTCACATTGCCATCTCTCCAGCCCGTTGTCGGGCCCTTGCATTCTCGCACAACCTCGCCGGCCCACCTCAACAGAGAAGAAGGTGAATAGTCACGAGGGCAAAATCGAAAAAATGAAATATCAATGAGGATATTTGTGGGATTTTCTTTTGTCTTATCCTCCCTCATCATGCTGAGAAGGCTAAATGCGCAAGGCAGCTCATACTTATTTTGGGCTTTCAGCCTTCCAAAGGCTTGCTTTCCCGCGATCATTTTTGCAAAGGAATTTTCCAAACACCATTTTTTTAGCCCAAAGGGCTTTGATGCCAAAAGTGGCTTGGAAAAGCCACTTCCAAACGTACCCTTTATCCTATGTTGAGTAAGTACCAACGTATGATAGAATAAATTTTATCATATTTTGAATTTTATTATAACTACCAAACACAACCTTTGAGTATTAGTTTTGGATAAATTTATCACAGGTATATCGATTTGAGATTTCCGTAATATTAACCTAATTAAAAAGAGGTATTTGGACCTCTCACCCCATGGGAAGTATTGTCACCATGTAAATTTTGGTCGTGTCAAGATGCGAGATGATCTCAACTCTCTTTTTACGGGGACCATGATAGCACGATGATGGTGAATTTGCTTGAAATGAGCAGGAATTATTGCTTAAAATCATACATTTTTCAGCTCACATGAAATTCCTACAGTAATAATGCCCGAAATGGACATTAATTATCTTTTCCCACTCTTTCTATAAATGAAAAGTCGTTTGAAGTGCCT
The DNA here is from genome assembly GCA_014182395.1 of Eucalyptus sp. ANBG9806169. Taxonomy (NCBI): domain Eukaryota; kingdom Viridiplantae; phylum Streptophyta; class Magnoliopsida; order Myrtales; family Myrtaceae; genus Eucalyptus; species Eucalyptus sp. ANBG9806169. Next base: position 38,214,642 of record CM024583.1, on the reverse strand, counting down.
CTAAATGTTTTTGGTTGTTATCTTACTTTGCCTAATCTCGAGCATGCGATACATCTCATTTTGTGTCGCTTATTTAAAATTTGTCTATATTTTTTCAATTTCAAATACTATCTTCTCATATTTTTGAGATAAAGAAAGTTGCATTTTTTATGAACAAAGTACGACGAATAAACACTAACTAATGTAAAGAGATAATTTTATATTACTTCAGAAGGGAAATGAACATCATGAGTACTCTAAGTTTTATAAAAGATTCACCTTGAGTGTTATAACTTTTTTTCGATCATTTAATTGTCAAATTGGTAAAAAGTCATTTATTTTAGTTCCCCCACGCGAGATTTTCTAACTATTGCCCTATGTGGCTTTATTTAAAGATAAAAAGTTCAACTTGGTTTTTCCTTTAAAAAGTTGAAGTGCAAAGTAGACAACCGTCGATCAACGTGGCAGTCGTCAGTTCAACCCACATAAAAAACGAAGGAGGAGAGGAAAAAGTAGTATCAGAAGCATCATATTCAAATTATTCTTGTACGACACTGGTGGTGAAAAGGATTGATTTCCTTTCAGTGAGACAATGACCACGACGACGATTCTTTTTTTTTCTTTTGGCTGGAAATGATGGACAATGCTGAGGCCCTGATTTGCTAGAAATTGAGAGCCGTCGTGCTGATGACAGTGATGTTGCTTTGCGTAACCGAATGGGAGTGCTTTGAGTGGAGAGAAACCAACACGTTGCCCATGCCTGAGCAAACTTCCGCTTCGAAATCGTAGCCACGCAAAGTCCTCTGAGCTTGAGCTCCCAACTGGTTGATCGTGACCCGCTTCAAATAAAAAGATGAGGAGAAGCAAGCATCAATCTGGGCAAGAACAAAGATCCCACGATGTTATTTCCGCACTCTGTTGCTGATTCGCCGAGGCAAGTCATGTATCACCTTAAATTTTTTGACAAAGGAAATCTCCCGTAATATTCAAATAAACAATTTTTAAAAATTATAACACTCAAGTAAATAGAAAATTTCATCATAAAGTGAGTGCCATGCGAATGTTAAGGCATGTGATCTTATTACCACCTAAGAGTATATATATTTCTCAAATCCACATCAAAGATGCATTACGATACGAATATGGAAAAATATCCTTGTACTAAATTGTAGCATCCTTTTTTTTGGCGATTTATCACAATCATAATGTCCAAATTAGGTTTGATGTTTACGTGAATCCACATCATTTATAATATGTAATTCTAATATCCCAGAAAAGTTACCAAAAAAGTCATAAATTTATTATACAATGACCAATTCAGTCTTAAATTCTTTAATTTTGCCAATTTAGTAATAAACCTTTTACTAATTGTCGATAGTCTTTTTAGCTAATTCTAACTAAAAATCACTACTTGACGCTTGCCGTCTTGCATGGTATGACCAACAATCGATGTTGATGTGGATAATTTTTTCCATTTTTTAAAATATTTTTTCGATCTAGTTTTTTTCTCTTCTCGTTCTTTACTTATCTTCTTTTTCTTTTTTCCTGCCTTTAATTTCTAGCCAGCGGGGCCCAACAAAGACAAGCAATGCCCTTGCTGCCCACAAGTGGAGGCCTCCGCGCCCTCACCAACATTGAAAAGTAAAGTAATTAAGAAATACTAAGAACATAATTTAATGAGAAGTAATTCTTTATAATGTATTCGGAACACATGATAACATTTTCATGGTTCCAAGTAATTCTTTATAATGTATTCGGAACACATGATAACATTTTCATGGTTCCAAGTAATTCTTTATAATGTATTCGGAACACATGATAACATTTTCATGGTTCCTCACCGCATTGAAAAATTTCCATTCAACCAATTCTCATTGTATTCGGTGTTTGTGTGTATATTGTATAATTTGCAGCCCCAATCAACCATATTGAAAAATTTCCAATTACTTGACTACAATACTACAATCAAATTGTGAAAGAACTTGAGCTCCATCTTTATAAAAGTTCAAACCGTGTGTGCATATTATATATATTTTGGGACAGCTATGACTTTCTTTAATTAATGAAAACTTATTTAAAAAGAGAATAGAAACTCAATTAAGCTAGCACATCTTAAATTGAAAATCGTTGAGCTCGAGTTCCGCTGACTTAAGGAGCACGGTTGGGAATCAAATTGACCCGAGCTACTTGCAATTAGTTTACTCGGTTTCACTCGGGACATGTCTAGCATATGTAGCTTCTAGGACCTTTTCTCTTGTTCATGTAACAAATTATAATAAATAAATAAAAAATTCGCGTGGCAAGGTCATTGCGGGCGGAAGGTCGCGGTCGCCGTTTTGTTAGGCGGGCACGGGTTCTTTGTTAGGAGAAGCGTGCGCTGTGGCATCAGGTTTTTGACTCGACAAAGAGGAATGTTGAATAAGACTGGAGAAAGGGAGAGCACGTGATGCGACGGCGACTCTCGAGGACCGCGACATCTTCCCCTTACGCCAGAGTGGAAAGACAAGAAGGTGACAACACACGAACCATGGGCGCTTCCCAGGTGAGTTCCTGTGGGCAGAAGACCTCTTCCTTCGTACGGACTTTAAAAATGTTATCTCCAGTGGGTCCCAACGGAGCTTGTAGTTGTCCGACCAGCTTTTGCCTCGTGCTAGCCCAGCCCATGTACTTTTTGGGCCAAAGCCCAGCCCACATGCTTCAATATCAGATTGCAGTCTTTTGCAGCCCCAATGGAACCGGAGACTAGGGGTGAGCAAAAAAACCCGCTGGACCAAGAACCATGCAACCAAACCGACTAGCCAATTTTGGGCAATTTTCGGAGGCATTCATTTGATTCTTGATTCCTTAAAATTTGAACTAGTGAATTTCGGTCCTATTTTCCAATTTCAGGTGTGGAATCACTGATTCGGACTATCCAAGATGGACCGATTTTTTAATTATTATTCTTATTTGGTATTTGTAATTTCTCACTCTTCCAAGGTGGCCACGACTCACTCACTCACACACACTCTCTCTCACTCCCTCCTTTGTCTATCTCGCTCGTCTTTGTCTCGCTTCCTCTCTGTCTTGCTTGCAACCCTAGATCCTTCCCCCTATCACATGGCGATGAAGAAGCAGGGGATCGCTGAATGCTCGATCATTGCCCTCGTGTTCGTGCTAGTCGCTTGCATGGAGCTCTATGACGCCACCACAGTCATTGACATCTACCACCTCATCGAGCACAACATCTTCGGCGTCCCCTTTGGATCTTGGGGCTCAACCACCATCTATGTCTCGTCATATCCTCCCCCCTCCCCCTTCTCCCCCAACAAAAGCCAGACATAGATCTCTACCATGCTCTTCATCTCCATCCTCGATTTGAGTCTCAAATACGTGAAGGGACCTTCATTGCTTATACTTAGAGATGAGACCTTTCTTCTTCTCTCTCAAAACTTTGAGCGGCTGCAAGGAATAGGGAAAAAGAAAATATTAAGCATCGCTGATTCCTAAACCCACCTAAAAACCAGACTAATTGATTCGGTTCAATTTGATTTTAAGAGTAAGTTGGGCTGGTTTCCAGTTTCACAAAATGGGAACCAGACCAATTTAGTTTCAGGACCCACCCAAAATTTATCACCCCTAATGGAGACATGAAAGACAGACAACTTGATGGACCTCCCAAGTAGACCTCTCTCTCTCCTAATTTTTGTTTTAATTGGCAATTGGCCTTTCCTTTTCCATCAAATTTTCCCCTTTGCTATCTGGTTTTGCTTCTATATGAGACAAAGATAAAATTAATGGCACCCCTACTATATGTCCTCTATTTTGGTGCTAAAATTTTTTAAATGATTATTTAAGTGTACAACTTGGAAAAAGCAATAACTTGAGTGACTTCAACTTGCCAAAGTCACTAAAATATACACTTTAAAAGTTTTAGCACTAAATTGATAATTCATAAAGTTTTGACACTAAAATGATTATTCTTAAAATTGTAGCATAAGGACACCTTTTAAATTGTGTCGTGCCCAATTTATGTACCTAACAATGTCATTAAATGCATTGATTATTCACACCTTGGGAAATTAGGATTAAATTTGGGGAAAATCTCAAATAAGGACCCAAAGTGCATTCCTTTTCTCAAAAGAGGACTTTGAGTACAGTCCGTTTCAAATAAGGACCAAAAGTGGTCATTTAGTCTCAAAGAAGGACCTCACTTACCGGCCGGTGAACAGATGCATCTTCGATGCATATTCCGGTGGCCTGATCAGGGGTATTTTTGTCCAATTTTTATTTATTTATTTTTATTTTTTTTTCGGTTGTCTTGCTCTTTATTATCAAATTTTTTTTTGCCTTGCTTGGCTTCTGCTCCACCATGCAGGAGAAAATTTCTAGAGAGAGAGAGAGAGAGAGAGAGAGAGAGAGAGAGAGTCATTTGAGAGAGAGAGAGAGAGAGAGAGAGAGAGAGAGAGAGAGAGAGAGAGAGAGAGAGAGAGAGAGAGAGAGAGAGAGAGAGAGAGAGAGTCATTTGCGAGAGAGAGAGAGTCATTTGCGAGCACACTCTCTAGATGAGCCAACAATTCCTTGGCTTGGCATGATCCAAAATTAGGGTCTGCATCCTGATGGTGCCACACCAAAGCGCTCTCCTTGTGAACTAGTTTCCCACTCAGCTGCACTGTTCCACCTATAGGAGAAAAGGAGCCAAAACCCTAATGACGGGGAAACTATATTTATAACAAGAAATACATGAGATTCTGTTTTCCGCATACCTTATAAAATACCCATGCTCAGTGGCTATTTCAAGCATCTTGCATGAAGAAAGCCACTCACTTAATGATTTTCTCCCCCTCCCACTGATAATAAATACAGTGTTCATTGGATCATTATAGAGAGTGTTCAAAACAGAAAGGACTTCAGGCCCTGGCATTTTATTGATAGAAGTTCCAGGAACAACAGTGCCGTCATAATCCAGAAATATAGCTCTTCTCTTTGTCTTCCTATAAGAAGAGACTACGTGATCAATTGATAACCTCCTAAAACTGGGAGAAAGAGAGAGAACTCTGAATCGTAATCCTAGACCAAATGCCCAGCACCGCTTCTTGTAATGATCTCGGCATGCTCTCTCCAAATCGTGTGTGAAGCTGCGTGCCCAATATGCCACATCATGAGTATTGACATATTTGTAATGTTTCTCGTGTCTTAATTGCTTCTCAGAACTGCTCATGTTTATCGCTAAACTTAAAGCATCAGCCACATCATCAACGTCCCAAGGGTTGACCCTAATTGCTCCACTAAGAGAAGGCGAGCAACCAATGAACTCGGAAACGACAAGCATGCTCGTGCGGGGAGCATCCTTCATTATGCCCAGTGCTTCATCCATGCTTAGAGTTCCCTGCTTGCAGACAACATACTTTTAAGGAACTAAATTCATCCCATCTCTCACAGCATTCACGATGCAGCATTCTGCTACTGCATAATAGGCACTCTTCTCGTAATGTGGAACAGGACGGTCGACTAAAACCACAGGCTCATAACCGGCAGCACCATAAGCTTCATTAATCCTTTTGGCAGTTAAATATGTCTCATTTTTTGCTTCTTTGACATCTTTGCCTGAACCTCTAGCTGGATTCACAATTTGAACCGGGACTATTTTGCCACGTAATTGCAGATGCTGCTGCAAGAGTTGCTCCAAAGCTAGTAGTTTTAGACTGATGCCTTTAAAGATATCCATGTCATCAACACCAAGAATCACTTTCATCCCCTTGAACTGTTCTTGAATTTCCTTGACTTTGGTGGATGTACCCATGTGAACACCTATAGGCAAAATTTTGATATACATTGTCCGACCAAAATACTCCAGTCCAATATACCCTTGCTTAGATTCATAATCCAAGCCCAGTGTTCTACCACAGCATGAAAGGAAATGGCGCGCGTAATTAAACGTATGGAAACCTATAAGGTCACAGTTCAGCAATCCCCTCAAAATCTCATCCTGGACAGGCAAGGTTCTGTATATTTTTGATGAAGGAAGAATCTGAGTTTGACTCGATGAAATCGCTTTCTTAGAAATGTGGGTAGGATCATAAGGTGATAATCATGAACCCAAACATAGTCATTGTCAGGACTTATGATTTCCATAACCTTATTTGCAAAGATTTTGTTTGCAGATACATATGCTTGCCAAAACGAACGATCAAAACGCTCCCCATGGTCTGGACACATGGGAAGCATGTAATGGAAAAGGGGCCATAACTGTTGTTTGTAGAATCCAAGAAAAACATTTTCTGAAGATCTTGAGGTAGAAAAGTTGGAACACAATTGAACTCCCAGATCGACGACTTCTCCAGCTACACCTTTTGCCCTCGAGGACCTCCTTGTAGGGCCTCAATTTGGATGGCCCCCCTCCCCCACGGCCAGCGAAGGCTTGATGGCCCTCGCCCGCTGCCGGTGATGGGTGTCAATCCCTCGTCGACCCTTACCAGCGGTTGGCGCTTGCCAGCCTTTCCCCAAGTCCGATGTTCTTGATCTGGCCAAGAAGAAGTGAACAGGGGATGAAGAAGACGATGAACAGGGCAACCAAAAATGGAAAAAAAAAAATTGGACGAAAATACCCTAATCAGGCCACTGGAATATACATCGGAGATACATTTATTCATCGGCCGGTGAGTGAGGTCTTTCTTTGAGACTAAATGACCACTTTGGGTCCTTCTTCGAGACGAACTTCTCTTCAGGTCATCTTTTGAGAAAATGATGGCATTTTGGGTCATTATTTGAGATTTTCCCTTAAATTTGTCCCAATACAAGCCCCATCGTTAATCCTTGCCGTTGACTGAAGATGAAATTTCCACAAGACTCCAAGCACTTTTATGCAATCTCAAAAGAGAGTAAGGTCAAAGTAGAAGCATATGCAATATTATAGAAATGTTTAAAAAATTTCTTGCTTCCGTATTATTTTTTGGGGCAAATAAATAGATTTTTGTGATTTTAAATGAAATTATTTGGAAAGATTGTTTGTTTCGTGATTTGGCTTTCAAGTCTAACAAAACAAAGAAAAATAGTCTCAAACTAGAACATTTCCTCTGTGATTTTTCCTTTTGGCTCTTGAAGTCCTTTTCTTAAAATTTCTACTTTTAAAAAGCTTATAACCAAAAATTTACGTTGCCAAAACTTTTTAAAACCATCTATGTGAATGACATTGATGAATCACATCCGATTTTTCAACAAATTAAGTCACTTAAGTGATCGTTTTTTTTTAGTTGTGACACTTTAAAAGTTGAGAGAAAAAAAGCATGGTATAATAATTGTGGCAAGGCTTGACTCAGGAAGACTTCAATGTCAATTCCAATATAAAGTAGCTGCATCAGAAAATTATGTCAGACATTGGAGAACTTTCCAACTTTCATTTTCATTTTCTATGTGCATTGCGACAGATGAAAATCTTTGTCGCAGCCGACATTAGGATAATATGGAAAGGATGATGCGGCATACGATGGAGCATATGGATGAAGTGGCTTTAATTTCAAATAATCTAAAGAGCAGAGTGACTTGCTTGAAAGTAGCCATAAAGTGACTTCCTGATATAGCCTAATATGTCATGTAAATAAACTCCATATGTCTGTGAAATACCATCAAGTGAAGGGGTGGAAAAGATCCTCTTCCATTATTGCCCTATGTCAGATGAACCCTTAATTTATGAAATTGTGAAAGTAGGCATTTTCAACTACTGATTACTTTTGAGGAGTTTAGCTAAATCAGGAGTATTCAATTACATCCTAGTTGAAAATTTTCTGGAAAAGGTAACGCTTTTTACATGTTATTTTATATTGAAGCGGACACTCTTCCTTTCCCTCTTTCTTTCCTCATTACTGTGGTGCTTTTGACCTTTTGGGCAATTTCTTTGGCCTAAAAAGATAATAAATTGAAAGGTTTGACTAGACGTTTTGCTTCAAAAGTTTTTGAGTGAAGAAAGAAATAATTGCGTCATCGAAAAGAAAGGCTTCATTCTTGAAGCTACATTTCTCTATGGGGGACTTGGTGTGGTAAGCTTCAATGTCCACATTATGGCTACCGACCCTTTAACTCAACCAACACCATGCATATAAAGAAATATCTGGCACTAATGAAGCTTGGTGGTAATTTGTCGACGGCCAATCTATAGTCCTCTTTCTATTATTGAACTGTATTTAATAGTGGTTTAGCTTAAAGGCTTGTTCCTCTGATGAACTCTGTGCTGCATTTGTTACCTTGAGTTAAGCACGTCCTAGTTATTTATAATCTTTCAATTTCCTTGCAGAAAATACTGTTTTCTCTCGCTGTCAAGCCAGGTGATTTATACCACTCTGTGATGAGGAAACGTGCAGAACTTGGTATGGTGCAAAGAGCAAAAGAGCATTAGCAATTCTCAAATCTCAAGTATGGACACGAGCTTTGTGAGTAATTTTGATTATAAATCATTTATGGACTGTACTTGTCAATTCACTACTTGTTGCCCATTATATATAGAACAATGTTCGCCTGCACTGATCACTTTATTAATTTTGTCGTAAAATGAGTTCTTTTTATATTTGGTTAGACTGTTCTTGCATCTCGATGCCATGTCTTGACGAAAGGTCTGCTTTTGAGGGTGATTATTTGGCATCTTTGTCTGAAGTGATTCAAGCTCTGTTGAATGCGGATTCAACTACCGATCAGTGGTATGTCGAGGTATAGCATTAATCTCACTCGTCAGATGTGAGTCGGTATATATGCTTTCTTGATGAACTTTATGCACATTAAGTTGTATTCTTTACAGGCTGATGTTAGAGAGGTAGGGGAGGCTCTGAATTCATCCATGAAGATCATGGACATCGTTGCTTCCCATGTCGAATGCTTCGTGCCCAAGGTGCAATGCATTCCCTTCCTCTTACCTTTCTCATATATTAGAAACTTCTCGATTTCATTTCTAAACTAGCCAGAGTGGTTGGTAGAGAAAGAGGAGTTATTGGAAAAAATGGTGATTTGTTGTTTAAGAGATACTTATCCTAGGTTAGCCTAGTCGAATCTGCTTGAAATGATTCAGGTCTCACATATGATCGAGTGGTAATGCAGATTGTAGGAGCTACTCTTTCCTGTATCAAATTGTTCTTATGTCTTCCGCTGACACTGTGCCATACCTAAATCCATCCTTTAAGAGTTTTGTCCTCTAATTTTCAGGTGAAGGGGTGTAGCTTGACAGGCCAAATTATTCAATTTCACCGATACTTTCAGTCAATTTCATGAAGGATAAGGCTTAATAGCAGCATCTGATACAATGGCTGCACTGAGATCTATGTGCTGTGATGATTGCTTGCGTTTTCTAGTGGTGGCAGAAGTCGTGTGGTAGAGTAAAGGCGCGCATGACAAAATTTATGTTTCTCTATTTCTTTGTTTTTTTGTTCTCCGGAATAGGTTTGGAATAAAAGTCCGTTTAGTAACGCAATTTCATTTTTCTATTTCTGGAATGGATTTCTGTTCCAGAAATAGATTTGGTGCAAAAATTAAAAGTTAAAATTTTTATTAAATTAAATATCCACATGATTCCCAAAAATCATGAGATTAAGGCATATGATAAACAAGACAGTAAGATAGCGATTTCATGGAAAACACATGGCCAATAAAGTTCCACACAAAAGATATCATTCACACAATCACCGCATGCAATTTCGGATAAAAACAGAATGTGCAATTTTTGAAATAATTCGATTAAAATACCCAAACGACCTCCGAAAATTATAAAATTTACTAGGTTATAGTTAAGACACTAAATTAGATTTTTCATGAAGGCTTCTAGGCCAGATTCGTTTTAGATAATTTCCTATAGTCGTTCGAAGCTTCTGGTCCTTATACCGAAACGTCCAGTGTAGTCATCTCCAAAATACCGAGTTTTTACCCACTTATTTTTCTTTTTTTCCTCTGAAATTTGGATATGTTTTACTTCAAGAGGTCCCCTACAACTTTCATGAAGGGATCTAAGTCATCTTTCCAAAGAACAGTCTCCATATGGGTCCATGAAGTCTCGGGTGTCCAGTACCGCGTCTCCAGATTTACCGTCTTCAAGAGTAGGTCGATTCACTAAGCTATACTTGTTCATTTTACTTAAAATTTGAGTATGTTAGTATTTAAGATGTTATATACAAGTTTAATGAAGAAGTCGAAGAGATATTCTTGATAAAAATCAACATGCAACCACAAATCTACCACAAGGTCAGCAAAACAGTTCCAGATCTAGTGTCTCCGTAGGATGAGAGTTTGACCCCTTAAATCTCCATCATTTTGCACCAAATTTTAGTATGTTGTAGTTTAAGATGTTTGATACAACTTTCATGAAGAAATCAAAGTCAAAATCGAACTCAAAACATGCGTGCAAGCTCTCACAAGATTCTGACTCAGGCGGTTCATGCGAAAACAGCAACATCACTCAAGAACAAGTCATTCTAGCTTCGGTTTCTCCCTCCTATTCGCCCAAAATTCGACATTTCTACAAACATACATGCAACACACACATGCTAGAGTAGCAAGAGGACCCTAACTTGCCTCTAGACCGAGGAGAACGACGGCACACGGCGGACGAATGGGCGGCATGCGGCGGCGACGGGCGACTCCTCCCCCTTCTCGGCTTCTCTTCTCTCGGCCTCACTCTCTCTTTCTCTCGCACGATTCTCTCTCTCTCTCTCTCTCACTTGGCCAAACAACACAACCGGCCACCCTCTCTCTCTCCTGTTCCTTTTATTTCCCCAATTCCTCATCATTTGCAATCATTAGATTGCCTCTTCCAATGGCCAATGCATGCAAGTCCTCCTTGCCACTTGACAAGGCCCATGCAATGGGCTTTGGGCTTGGGCTTGGAGGCATTTGGGCCAGCAATGGGCCGGCCACTCCTCCCCCTTTCATGGTCGACGGCAGCCCACTTGTGGGCTTTAATGGGCCGGCCAACTTGGCCCATTAAAGGTCCACTCTTGGGCCTAAGGCCCAACCTAAATAAAGAATCAAATTTTACCCCTTTCTTATTCTTTCTTTTAGGAATTTAATTACTAAATTCCACATAGCCAAAAATCTTGTAACATTTTATTTATGGGAACTTAGTCTATAAAATGCATAGCCAAGCATAGATTATTCTCATTAATTTATCCTATAGTCCAAATTTCAAAAATTCATGAACACAAGCACATAACACATAGCCTTAAGAGAAAACTAATGGCTAAAGCATAAACCATAGGTAATTTCATTACCTAATTATGAGCTTTAATACATCTTAGGGCTTGTCTCTATTTTTTTTTTTTTTTTGGGATGCCACACCGGTTCACCTCGATTTGATTGGTTCTTGATCGATTCCTGGCTGATTTTGGTTGGTTCTAGCTGGTTCATGCATTTTTGGCTCTTGTGGATTCAAAATTTATGCAATTTGGTCCCTTGAAGAGAAAACTTGCACGATTTGAGGAAAAATGATCCGATTTCAATTCAATTAAGCCAATTAAACTTCATAAACGTAATCTTTAGATCCTTTATTAACTTAGTTGAATAATTATCATGAAAAAGAAGACCATGGGTACTTGAGATGAGCCTTAAGGGCTAAAATGAGCAATTTTGAAATTTTATGGCGAAAATTGCAAATTAATTGAAATTAAATTAATGTTGTACTAGACCTATTTAACTAATTGCCCATCTGTAGGATCTCCTAATGAATTTAAATTGATCTTGAATTGAGGTTTCAAAACTTAGGCAAAAAATGAATCGGGTCTAATATTAAATTGGATCTAGATTCATGTAATTGAACCCTAATCTTGAATCAATCAACTTAAATTTCTTCAATTGAAACTTGATGGCTTAGTTTTCTCGCTTTCAAGAGAGTGAAATCCCTTAAATCGAAAAGTCATAATGTGAATTTCTCAAAATTGACCTCGGATTTAGATTTACCTTAAGAAAAACAAGTAGAAAATAATTGTTCGTTTGTAAGTCGTGAAGGATTAATTTTGACCCCCTAATTATTTGCCTTCCAATGAGGTAATTTACAAAATTGAACGCACTGGCAGATTTATAATAGTCTTTAGACCAAATGTCATTTTATATGACTAAAATAAAAGTAATTTTATTTTTGGTCGATTTAGAACCTAAAATCGATTTATACCCTTGCTCAATACCTCTTATGGGAGGTAATCTAGGTGATAATTCTTCTGGAAACATATCTACAAATTCTTCCAACAAGGAATGCATTGTTGGATGTATGGGTCACTCTATCTCACTCTTTTTCTCTACCATGAGCAAAGCAAATATATTCTTTTGTTTGTTAATGGCTCTCTCAACCTGTGTTTCATCACCGTTAGGCCTTTTTTGGACTTCTTTAGATGGCTCGGCAAAAAAAAAAAAAAAACTCCCTGATGTATTCCTCAATACTCATCTCTTGTTGTTTTAGGGAATTGAGTTTGAGGAAGAAGTCTTGTTTATTATTATCGGGCAGGAACCTCTTTTTCATCAACTTCTTGAGTTTTTACCAAAGATTTGATTTGGTCTTTTCCTTCTCTGGTTCATTAACGTTTTAGATTCTCCCACCATAGAAAAACATACTTCGTCAATTTAAGGACAACAACCTTACATCTTTTCTCATCTGAATAGGACTTGAAGTAAAAAATATGTTCAGTTGTGTGTAGCCAATCGACAAAATCGTCGGGATTGAGACTACCTTCAAATTCCAGCACCTCCACTTTGATTTCACGATCATTCTCCTTATGCTTCCCTCTTCTTCTTCGGATTCAATATTCAAAATCGCTAGAGTTGCCTCCAGTGGAATTTGAATCACCAATAGAACTTTGATGAGAATCCGAGTCGTCACATTGGTGAAGATTATTAGGATGCCTTGCTAGTTACTCTTGTCTTGTCGGATCCTCTAGAAGATTGAGGACTCGCTCTATTTGTTGCTGGAGAATATGTATTACACGATCTTGCCTTTCATTATGTGCTGGCTCCAAAGTCAGGTCTCTTGGAACCGGATTATTCATTTTTTTTTTCACTAAAATAAGAGATGATATAGGAAATAGGTAACAGAAGGAATCACTCAAAATGAGTTCAACCTTGAGCTCTGATACCATCAAGATGCATGTTGGGGCAAGTTATTCTGAGAAAAGGGAATTTTAAGGGTTATTGTATGGGAAAAGATGTGTATGGGATAGTTGTTGAAGGATGATATGCAAATGCAAGGATAGAAAATGATCGCCACCAAAGTATAAAGGACATGCCATCAACCAAGGATGAGGATTGGGATCGATGAAGCTTACCACTAAGGCTTAAAGAACATGTACCGCCCCGAATAGACCAATAGACGGACATGCAAAAATGAAATATTAAGGAAAATAGGCTAAATAGCCTAAAATTAAGGCCGTGATGAAGCCATTTTCCCTTGACCACTTACCTTTCATGCAAGAGGAGTCTTGGACAAGCCAAGATCACCTCCTCAATTATTTCTTCAAGTCGGCAACCCTCTCCCCCATCTTTCTCCCCCATCTTTCTCATCACTCTCTCATTTCCCTCACTGTCTTCGTCGAACCGCTCTCTCCCTTTCACCATATCACTTTCTTCCTCTCACTTGCAAGCTCTCTCTATCTCTCTGTCTCTGTCTCTATCTCTGTTTCTGTCTGTCTGTTTGTCTCCCTCTCTCTCTTTCTCTCTCGTTCTCGTTCCCTCCTTCTCACCTAGGACAACCAGCAAGCTCAGGACTTTCCTAAGCTCACGGTAAGCCTAGGAGGAGAAGACCGAAGCACTAGAACTTTAAGGCAAGGAGAAACAACGTTTTCCTACTTCCTTCGATAATCTTAGGGCTTGGTTTTGTAGAATAGGATGTTAGGACTAGAATTAGCACCTAGAGGGGGGGTGAATAGGTGTTTAAAGCGATTTTAATAAATTAATCCGAATGAGAGGTTAATGAATTAAAAACAACAATTGCAGCAAATGAAAGCAGTTAAAGATAAAAGGATTAGGGATAGAGAATCAAGACTCCAGATTTATAGTGGTTCGGCTTAGACCAAGCCTACGTCCACTTTCCCACACGGACAGTCCTTCTGGCTGGATTTCACTAAGAATCAATAAGAGTGATTACAGTCTCACGCTCTTGAGTCCACAGTGTAGAAAACTCTACTACACTTCCTCAATGTCTCACTACAATATGATCTCTTTTTGATTACATATAATGCTCGAAGAATGATATCACAAAATAGAAAAGGAGATTCGAGACTTTGGAATTCTTCTATCCGCACCCTTCAACAACTAGAGCATCTCTCTTATATACTTCTTCATGCCTTCCATACCGTTGGCACCTTCCAAAGAAGTTCTTCCAATCAACCCGTTGGACAGAATCAATTAGAGAGATCTCGAGCTCTTTAAGGTAAGTGTTGATAGCCCATCAATCCTGCTCGCCCATACAATCAGGATCTCGGTTTCCATAAGTAAATCCTTCCAAATATAAGTTGCGAAATCTTTAGAGAATCTATACATATTCGAATACGAAAGTTAGATCTTCTAGTGCTGAATCCAGTAGAAAGATATTCTCTAGCCATTAGAATAAAGATCATATAAGATCAGAATAAACGTCGGTCTGGAAACTGTCCATGTGAGTAGACTTTGAAACATGAGTCTTGAGTCTTGCTAGTTTCAGACTTTGATCTTCAGACTTTGTCAATAGAGTCTGTAAGTCTTCAAACTAGACTGATGAAAATGTTTTGTCAACTTCAAAATACTTTAAGAGAATTTATCCAACAATCTCCCCATTTTTGATGGTGACAAAACTTTCCTGCAGATTTGAATATTATTGCCCTGCAATACAACTTTTAAGCAAGCATTGATATCTCATAAGAGATTAGAATAAAAATAGTAGAAGTTATCCCGTATACGACTTACCCCGTACACGTATCTGCATTCATCGAAACCTCATTAGTCATAAACAGACAGTACTATCTTTATCTAATTTAAAAGCTTAAAGTAATGCAATAATGAGCACACATTCAAAAACTGCACACAATTAAAAACTCAAGATAAGGTCAATAACAACAAAATAATGTTTTAAAAATTGAAGATAATATTTGGTTTGGTTTGAGGATAGTCTGAAGTTGAAATGCTTGAAAATCTGCAAAGTCTTCTCCCCCTTTTTGTCAGCATAAAAAAATCAAGGAGCACGAGGAATGCGAACAAGTTGAAAGTCCTCCATAGACTTGATAGTTGCTTCTAGCTTCCTCAAATCTTCCTGTACTTGGGTGAGAGTAGTGCTTTTTGCAGTATCCTGTATCTGACGCTGAACCTCTTTAAGCTGATCATGTAGAGTGATGAACATTGCATGATTTTCATTCTGCAAAGTCTGAAATTCATACCCCATGGCATAAATTTGGCCTTTGAGTTCCAAGATGATTTCAAGCAGCCTTCTAAAATCTCCAGAATTGTCAGTTTGTGTGCTTGTTTCAGCTCGGTCTGATGGTGGACTCAAGCCGCATGAATATCGCAAGAATTTCGGTATGTGGAGATGATGCCTCTCCTTCAGAAACCGTGCAGATGAACATCTTCAGCATCATGAGGTGATCGACTAACACCCGTTTGTGTATCTTCTTCTCTAAAAGTCGTAGAAGAGGGGTATGTTCTATGTTTGTATCTCCCCTCGTTTTCATGTCTTCCGGAGGAGAAAAGAACTCTTCTTTCCGAGGAGTTTCCTCGGACAAAGCTATTGTAGATCCTTCTTCTCTCGCCGGAGAAACCGGTTCCTCCGCTTGTTCTCGCTTTTCTTCTTCCTCTTCCTCTCTTTCTTCCTCTTTCTCCCTTTCTTTCTCTTCCTCTTCCTTTCTTCCTTTCTCTTCTTCTTTCTCTTCTTCTTTCTTTTCCTCTTTCTCTGTTTCTGCAAATTGTTGTTCTGGAGCAGCTAGAGTAGATGCAGAAAATTGAGAAACAAGAGCAGAGATGGGTAGAGCATTCTCATCATCTTCATCTTCCAAGATGATTGCCCGTCTCTTCTTGGTAGAACTAACCACCGGTTCCTTCCCTTTTCGTTTGGCCGCCGATGAGTCTGGGTCTCAAACTTGATAGGAGTCTTCTCCTTGAACTTCTCTAACTTCTTGCTGAGTTCTTTCAGACGCATCTTGGTAATCATCCTCAGCCCGATGACCATTTTATCAATAGTCTTCACAGAGAGAATGTGAGGAGGCTGAATGTTCAGATGTCTGAAAAGACGAGTGATAAGAGCAAAGATAAGGAAGTTTTCCTTTGTCCTTTGCCATGCATCTGTACATGTGAAATATGATGGTGTGCGGCAAAGAGAAGTTAAGACCATCCTTGATTGCAAACATCAACTTAGCCTCGGAGATGGATACATCTCGTCTTGGATGTTGATTTGGGTCTAAGACAGCTTGATCACAATCTTGTGAAGCAAGGTATTTGTTGCATTCATCCTTGAGTAGGAGAGTCGACCTTCAGCAATTCGTCTTTTTGCAAGTTCAAGAGTAGCATGGCTTACGGACACACTAATTGATTGGAAAGCCCCTCTTTCCACACCAAGTACATCTGCCGAATGTCCTTATCAACAATATACTCTTTATCCCTCACGCCGAAAGAAAAGCTGTTTGCATCAATGAAACCGAGATTGGAGTAGAAGTACGCCGTTAATTCGTAATGTGCCATATCACAACAAGTCAGAACTCGATAAAGTTGAATTTTTTCAAACTTCTCTCGCAGATTTATGCTCAATAAGTCCAAAAATCGAAATCCACAAACCGTGGGTTAATCACTCCACGCTTCAACAACTTTTCATACTTTTTCTTATGACCGTCTGAGCGAAACAGTTCATCCTTCTTCCCACGAAGATTTGCAGCCACACCCATCCATGGTTTAAAGTGTATGAACATCTTTTCAACATCATCATTTCCTCTCGCCGATTCATACTACCAAACCTAGGGTCACTCGGGAAAGTTTGCAAATGCTTTTGTAGCCGTTCCTTCAGAACAATCCCCGACCTCTCCATGACAAAGGAGAAAATGAGTCTCGTTTCGTAACCTTTCTCTTTCGTAAATTCATCCACGAAGGTCATTGCGGAACCTCCTTCCTTTAATGCAGAGTAAAGCCTATAAACAAAGGCATGTTTAAGTGTTCTTACTGGTTCAATATCTTCAACCACCGTTTCTGCATCTTGAGGGCGATGACCTTGAGGTCTAGTTGGAGAAGACCGCTGTTGAGATCGTTGAGGAGTTTGCTCAGATGGAAAGTCGCTTTCTTCGGTTAGATCGAAGTGCGTAGGCCCCTCACTAGATCCTTGTGGTCCCCTGTTTGCTATTCTGGATGACTTCCTTTGATACGAC
Source organism: Eucalyptus sp. ANBG9806169 (assembly GCA_014182395.1). Classification (NCBI taxonomy): domain Eukaryota; kingdom Viridiplantae; phylum Streptophyta; class Magnoliopsida; order Myrtales; family Myrtaceae; genus Eucalyptus; species Eucalyptus sp. ANBG9806169. Next base: position 38,197,351 of record CM024583.1, on the reverse strand, counting down.
ATTGTTACTTTCTTTGGAGAAGCTTTCTCACTTGTGTCGCAAGAAAGTTAAAAACTTTGAGACGAAGAAGTTTTGGAGAGAAAAATACAGAGCAGTGAAAAGCTTTTTGTTCTAGGGTTTCTGGGTAAAGTGAAAACGAAGGAGAAGAAGTGTATAAAAGATAACAAATACGGGGGAAAACCAAGCGTCACAAATTTTGGAAATCTTAAGAATTTCCTTTTGAAAAAAATAACTGCCTTAATAAATCAATAACCACCCCTTTTTAAAAATAACTGCCTTAATAAGCTCAATTAGAGATAAACAGATAGTCTTACCTTATCGATATGATAGTTTAAATAAATGAACTTACAGTTGTGTCGATTCGTATTCTCGCCTTCAACCTTTGAGTCCGATGCTCCGTCGACTTTAGTTTTTGAGTCTCGAGGTTCAACATTCTTCAAGAGATAATATATTGAGTCTTGAGCGAATAGACTCAAACAAGCTTTTCTCAAGTGGCTTTGTGAAGATGTCTCGCCGTTGATTCTTTGAGTCTATAAATTGTATCAAGACCTCTTTGTTCTGAACATGATCTCTTATAAAGTGATGTCGAATCTCAATATGTTTTGCTCTTGAATGTAGGATTGGATTCTTTGTAAGATTAATTGCGCTGGTGTTGTCACATCTTATTTCGTGCAAGAGTCTTCAATGCCAAAGTCTTGCAGCTTGTTGTTTTATCCACGTATTTGAGAACAAAGAACTTCCAAGGGCTACGTATTCTCGCTTCAGCTATTGAAAGAGCCACAAGATTTTGTTTCCTTGAAAACCAAGATACCGCCCGTTTCCAAGCAATTGACAAGTACCTGAAGTGCTTTTCCTTTCAACTCTACAACTTGCAAGATCTCGTCTCGAATAGCCAAGAAGTGTGAAGTCTCCTTCTTTGGGATACCATAGACCGATCTTAGCAAAAGAGTAGCAACATATTTAATAATACGTTTAACAGCACTTAGATGAGATTCTCTAGGATCATATTGAAACCTAGCACATATGCAAACACTAAATAAAATGTCAGGTCTGGATGCAGTAAGATAAATAAGTGAACCAATGATACTCCTGTATAACTTTTGGTCAATTTTCTTCCCTGCTTCATCTTTGTCTATCTTCAAGGAACTTGACATTGGTATGTCAGTCTTTTTGCAATTTTCCAGACCGAACTTTTTAACAAGTTCTTTTGCATATTTCTCTTGATGAATGAATATTCCCTCCTTTAGTTGTTTTACTTGTAGACCAAAGAAAAAGGATAGTTCACCCATCATGCTCATCTCGAATTCATCCCGCATAGACTTAGAAAATTTCTTGCACAAAGTCTCATTAGATGATCCGAATATGATGTCATCAACATAAATCAACAAGTAGAAAACTTTTACTTTCCTTTTTAATAAACAAGGTAGTGTCTACCTTTCCTTTAGAAAAGCCATTATGAATTAAGAAATTACTTAGCCTTTCATACCAAGCTCGAGGAGCTTGTTTTCAATTCATATAAAGCTTTCTTCAGTCTGAACACTGAGTCTGGTTTCTTTGAATCTTCAAATCCAGGAGGTTGTTCCATGTAGACTTCTTCTTGAATAAATCCATTCAGGAATGCGCTTTTGACATCCATTTGAAACAACCTGAAATTCTTATAGCAAGCAAAAGCAAGTAGTAATTTGATTGCCTCTAACCTTGCTACTGGAGCGTAAGTCTCATCATAGTCTATCCCTTCTTCTTGCGTGTATCCTTTAGCCACGAGTCTAGCTTTGTTTCTCGTTACTTTGCCTTTTCGTCAAACTTTGTTCCCGAAAACCCATTTGGCTCCAACAACTGATTTACCTTTTGGTTTGGGAGTTAATTCCCATACGTCGTTAATACTGAATTGTCCGAGCTCTTCTTGCATTGCTTCAATCCAAATTTCATCAGCTAAAGCTTCTTCAATATTTTTGGGTTCTATTTCAGAAATAAGGGCAACAACACTAGACTCTTCTCGCCTTTTGGATCTTGTTCGAATTCCATCATTAATGTTCCCAATAATGAGTTCTTCAGGATGACTAGACTTGTGCTTCCAGCTACTAGTCGGGCCCGATAGATTGTTGATCTTCCTCTTGAGTAGATTCTTCATCGCAGCTTGTTGTACCGAATCCAAATTAGTAACCGGTGGAGTTAGATCTAGCAAGTGTCTGGAGCAGATTCGAATCTTCGCCCGAATTTGCTGAACTTGTGGAGAGTCTTGAAATTTGACATTCATTGATTCTTCCACAAATCCGAGTCTTTTTGTTGAATACTCTAAAAGCTTTGCTTGTAGTTGAGTAGCCAAGAAAGAATCCTTCATCTGATTTTTCTTCAAACTTACCAACACGATCATTTGCATTCTTTAGAATAAAACATTTGCAACCAAATATTTGAAAATAAGAAACTATTGGTTTCTTTCCTTTAAAAATTTCATAAGGAGTTTTCTCAAGAATTGGCCTTAAAAACACTCGGTTTATAATATAGCAAGCAGTTGAGACAGCTTCAGCCCAAAACCTTGAAGAAATTTGATTTCCATTTAAAAGAGTTCTTGCCATTTCTTGTAAAGACCTATTCTTCCTTTCCACAACCCCATTCTGTTCTGTGTATATGGAGAGGAGAATTTGTGCTGAAAACCAAATTCATCACAAAATTTAGTAAAGTCTTGATTTTCAAACTCACATCCATGGTCTGTACGAATGCTTGAGATAGTGTGACCTTTCTCATTCTGCACTTTCTTAGCAAACTTTGAAAAGAGAGAGAAAGTCTCTAACTTACTTGAAAGAAAGTAGACCTAAGTAAAACGTGAGTAATCATCCACGATTACTAGACAGAACCTTTTTCCACCAATGCTTTGTGTTCTAGTAGGTCCTAACAAATCCATATGCAGAAGCTGCAATACATGATTAGTGGAAACTTTATTTATTGATTTGTAAGAATTTCTAACCTGTTTACCCAGTACGCATGGTGTAGATAGATCAGACTTTGAGTAATTGAGAACAGGCAATCCTCGAACAAGTTTCTTGGTAGAGATCTTGTTGATTTGCTTCATATTGATATGACCTAGCTTTTTGTGCCATATATTTGCTTCATCTTGTACTGATATTAAGCACTGTGATCTTTCTTGATTCACATCCAGAAGATAGATGTTTCCATGTCTTCGTCCAGTAAAAGATTGAGTAAAGTCTTTACTGATTCCAGAGCACGTTTCTTCCTGGAAGTTGATCTTGAAACCAGTATCACACAACTGACTTATGCTAAGCAAGTTGTAATTTGATCCTTCAACTAAGGAAACATTATTGATTGACAAGCTTCCAATCTTTACTGTTCCTCGACCAAAGAATTCTTCCTTTGTTGTTACCGCCAAAGGAAACTTTTCCTCCGTCTATCTCGGACAAGTTTTATGAAGCAGCTTGAGTCTCCTGTCATATGTCTTGAGCAGCCACTATCAAGATACCATTTAATCTTCTTTTTGATAGTAACCTGCAATTAACACGAATTCAAGCTCTTTTTGGTACCCATACCATCTTGGGTCTAGAAGTGTTAGAACAATAGACAGCCTTAGCCTAGCTCCTTTTAACAGTCTCCAAACCAAAGGACATTCTTTCTCAAAATGTTCTAAGCTTTTACACTTGGAACATCTCAAAGCATTTCGCCAACAGTTTTACAAAAACTTTCTGAAATGATTCTTATAAGCAATTCTAGCTGGTCTTTGTTTAATTCTTTCTTTTACCTTCGAAAATCAATCGCTGGAATAGTTTCGTAAGTCATACCAAGACCTAACTTATCAAAATATGGTCTTTGTATTGAAAGAACCTTATCCAGCTTTTCGTAACCATTTGAAAATCTTTTTGATATGTTAGTGATATCATTTTTCAAAAGATTATTTTCATTTGAAATACTGTCTGAGTTTTCTTTCACAATAACAAAACCTTTTTCAAGCTTTTCAAACTTTTCTTTCATAAGTTTATCCTGTTGCTTCAATGTAGAATTTTCCCTTTTCAATTCGGAGATCCTCTTAAGAGAGGTTTTTAGACTAAGACAAAGTTCATCAATGTATTTAGAAACCTTAACAGGAATTTTCAGATTACCAACCTCGAGTTCACCGTCCGAGTCTATGTCCGAATCAAGGTCGAGTCCGAGTCCGATTTTGCCATTAAACAGATATTGGCATAATCATCGTCACTTTCTTCACATTCGCATCACTCCAAGTCTCTCTTTGAGTGCTTTCCTATTTTTCTCAGTCTTTCCTTTTCTCTTCTTTAACAGAGGACAGTTGGGTCTGATGTGTCCCTTTTTCTTGCATTGAAAGCAAGTCACTTCTTAAAGAAAAAAAAAAAAAAAAGCAAGTCACTTCTTTGTTAGAATCATCTTCCTCTGTTGACCTGTTTTGAAACCTTTGAGAGCTTTGTTTCTTCCAATTGAATTTCCTTCCTTTTCTGTTCAACTTTCTAAATCTCTTTATCATGAGTGTCGCTTCTTCATCATCTAGATCTTCTTCGTAGTCTCGTAACATCGTAATAGTCATTAGACTTTAAGGCAATAGATTTCTTACCTTTGAGTCTTCCTCTTCGTTGGTCTGTTCCACTTCATAGGATTGAAGAGTCCCAACCGCCCGTCTACAGAGAGTGGAGCAATCCTCTCGTGTCTCTCTTATTGAGGTTTTTATGTAATTCCAGTCTTTTGAGAGTCCTCGAAGAAGTTTGTTGAGCTTCATATGTCCCGAGATTGGATGTCCCCGATATTCAAGACCATTCACAATTTCAAGAAAGCGACTAAACATGTCGCTATTGATTCTCCCGATCTCATCTTAAAGACTTCATATTGTCCCAAAAGAATGTTGATCCTCGTTTCTTTCACGCGATCGCTTCCTTCATAGGTAATGTGAAGCCTATCCCAGACTTCTTTTGCTGTATCACAAGAAGATATTCTGTTATACTCGTAGGGGATAAAGCACAATATAAAGAGTAAATAGCTTTGGCGTCAAGAGTCTGCCTCTTGGTGATTTCTTCTTGAGTCAAAAGAGTAGGAACAGCAGCTTTCTTTTCCTCTCTCGATTCCGATGCAGCAGCAGAATGATTCCCTTATCAACCACTTCCCATTCCAAAGGATCTTTCGATCTTAGGAATGCCTTCATCTTATTTTTCCATATGCTTTGTAGTCTTTTCCATCAAAGTATGGAGGTCTGGTATTGCTTTGACCTTCAACCAACCCCGTAGGCAACATACTAGCCATAGATATTTTACTTAGAAGTAAAGACACTTCTTATAAGCAAGTACACAAGCTCTGATACCAATTGTTAGGACTAGAATTAGCACCTAGAGGGGGGTGAATAGGTGTTTAAAGCGATTTTAATAAATTAATCCGAATGAGAGGTTAATGAATTAAAAACAACAATTGCAACAAATGAAAGCAGTTAAAGATAAAAGGATTAGGGATAGAGAATCAAGACTCCAAATTTATAGTGGTTCGGCTTAGACCAAGCCTACGTCCACTCTCCCGCACCTGACAGCCCTTCTTCCGGGCCGGATTTCACTAAGAATCAATAAGAGTGATTACAATCTCACGCTCTTGAGTCCACAAAGTGTAGAAAACTCTACTACACTTCCTCAAGGTCTCACTACAATATGATCTCTCTTTTGATTACATATAATGCTCGAAGAATGATATCGCAAAATAGAAAAGGAGATTCGACTTTGGAATTCTTCTATCCGCACCCTTCAACAACTAGAGCATCTCTCTTATATACTTCTTCATGCCTTCCATACCGTTGGCACCTTCCAAAGAAGTTCTTCCAATCAACCCGTTGGACAGAATCAATTAGAGAGATCTCGAGCTCTTTAAGGTAAGTGTTGATAGCCCATCAATCCCGCTCGCCCATACAATCGGATCTCGGTTTCCATAAGTAAATCCTTCCAAATATAAGTTGCGAAATCTTTAGAGAATCTATACATATTCGAATACGAAAGTTAGATCTTCTAGTGCTGAATCCAAAGAGAAAGATATTCTCTAGCCGTTAGAATAAAGATCATATAAGATCAGAATAAATGTCGGTCTGGAAACTGTCCATGTGAGTAGACTTTGAAACATGAGTCTTGAGTCTTGCTAGTTTCAGACTTTGATCTTCAGATTTTGTCAATAGAGTCTGTAAGTCTTCAAACTAGACTGATGAAAATGTTTTGTCAACTTCAAAATACTTTAAGAGAATTTATCCAACATAGGAATCTTGGTTGTTGTTCTTGGTGTTTGCTTATTTTTGTGGCCATGCATGTGTGCCGTGATAATAAAATAAAGATGCTAAGATGCTGTGAAGGTGTGGTTTTAAGGAAAGAAAGACAAGCATGTCGGTTTTAAATTCCGGATGGCATTGCATGTGGTTTTGTTGCTTGTGTTTAGCTTGTAGGAGCTTTTTCATGATCTATAACTGAAAATATATGTTGCATGTGCCTTGTGAGCTCTAATGTGGTGGTATGATTAAGCTATACATTCACGGGATCCTTGAAGTAATTGGTGAAGTTTAAGGTATTGGAACGTATTCTTCTTGGCGCGTGTTGATTTTTGGAAAATAGACCAGTCCGTGAGTCTTATTCGTTGGTTTACTGCTCTTTGGTATAGAAAAATTTAGACTTAGTGCCCTCCATGAAAAGTGCTCATTAAGATCTTCCGGGGAAAAGTACCAAAAAAGTGCTCAACATTTTGCATTGGTACCAATTTAGTCCTAAACTTTTCAGTTGGACCAATTTAGTCCTAAACCTTTTGCATTTGGTACCGATTTAGTTCATCTAGCCATTCTCTACCGGAAAAGGCTGATGTGGACTCCAAGTCAGTGCGGGCCGGCGTTGCCAGCGCTGACATGGACGCCGGAGTGTGAAACTACGTCATTTCGCTTAAAAAAAACTTAAATTAAAAAAAAAGGACTTTCTTACACCAAAAATGCAGCATTTCGTTTACCCTGAAATTGAAGACGCCGCTCTGCCCACGATCTTTGCCTGAAGTACGCCCAAACCCTATTATGATCTCCCCCTAAAATTCTTAGCAACTTGCTCTAGATTCAATCTCGTCTTTCCAATTTCTTAAAGCCAAGTCGTTCTTCCACCAATCGCCTCCATGTCTCTTTCTTTTATCGAAAAAATTTCAGAGCTTCGATCAAGGCCAAGTACTCCATCTGGATCGCTGTTGAAGGTGGAATCATCTTTGCGAAACCGTCGAGAAGGGTTCCCGACGCATCTTGAAGAACTCCCGAGATGGCCCCTACTGTTGCTCCTTCCATAAATGCTTCGTCGATGTTGAATTTTAAAGGTAAGAGGCTTCGGTGGGATCCAATCTTTGAGTCAATTGAGTCTTTTCCATGTAAAGTTTCGAACTTTGCTTGTTCCACTTGCTGAAATTGCTGAGTAATGCTTGTGCTGAGTCAATTAAGGTTTCTTGAATTTGGGGTTTAACCTTAGAAATACAAAGTCATTCCTTGCTTTCGAAATGAATCACAAAAGGGTTGCAATTTCTTTGAAAGTCAGTGAATTTCCTGGCTGTTCAATTATGTGTTGGAGCCAAACCTCAATTCGCAAAAGGTTTTGACGCGAAATTTGGATTTTTACTTCAGGATCCGACCAAATTGAGTTCGTCCATGGACAAAGCAAGAGTAGATATTCCACTGATTATGCTTCTTGATCACAGATTGGGCATGCTGGCCGAGGTAAGATTTTCTGCCAATAGAGATTTTTTGTTGTGGGAAGAGCATTTTGACATATACTTCGAAGAAAAATCTTAATTTTAGAGGGGGGGTCTTCATGTTCCAAATATGGTACCATAGTTTGCGAATGGCTGAAATGGCGACGTTGCTTGCATGCTGTGTTTGCGGATTCTGATCTCCCCATAAGAACTGTTGGCTTAATTGGATTTGAAATCCCATTTGCCTAAACTTTGTAGTTGATGCTGACATTTGCTTAGTTTTTGGGAAATCAAGATCCATATCATGCATACAATTTGGGAGGAAAATTACTCTGATGTTGGCTTTGGCCAAGCATGAATATATATGCTCTGATGTAGTTTGTTCAGCATTTGTCTTAGAAGCATGAAACAAAATTTTGAAGTTCTTATTTGCATTTTCTTTTGGTAAGCTTGTTGCATCCTAATAGGGACAGGAATTTTAGGTCAGCATTATGAGGTGCATTTAGGACCTGATTTCTTGCTGTTGAGACTTATTTCAAGATGGAATGAGTTATGTTGTTGCTATTGAGGTTAAGCCATGTAGACATATGCTAAGGTGCTGTTGTTCAACTTTTTTTTACAGGTTAAAAATGCAGGTGCCATTTTGTGCAAATTGAGTGTGATTTGCAAAACTTAATAATTTTAATATTTAATTAGAAAATTACCGGGCATTGGTTTACAGTGCCAAAAATGTTTTTATCGACTATATAAATGGTGGGAGTTTTGAAAGTAAAGATATTATATTTTTGGCTGAGGCCGACCATGTATCCACACATGATTATTTTTTTCGGGTATGATAAAAGTGGTACACTAGTTGGTTCAGTAGAATGGTATATTGTATCAACCTGCGGGCTCGACACATCAGCTTAGAGTGAGCAGTATACTTTAAGTATTGCATAATTTTGGTGAGCAATTAAGTATTGGACAACTTTGGTAAGCAATTAAGTACCGCACAACTTTTGGGAGCATTAGCCATATACTATATTAGCCTGAGGGCTTCGATATATCAGCTTAGAGTGAGCAGTATACGTTGTTGTCAGCTTTTGGCGAGCATTTCTATCTATCTTTAGCTTAGGGTGAGCAGTCCTTGATGTGATCTGATTGGATGGATAGTATTGATTGGATTGACCGAGAGATGGTCTTAATGACATGGAATTGACTGATTCGATTGATCGATGGTTCGATCTGAATTGATGCTTTAGTGTGTTGAAGTGATTTGTTGAATTTATAAGTTGTAATGACTTATAGGAAGGAACTGAGGCAAGGTGAGTCATCTGACCGGTGCTTGTGCTTAGGCAACCCTTGCGGCGTGTTTCCTTCCTAGTCAGGTCTTAGGGGGTGAACTTGCTGAGACGTCGTCTCACCTCGTTGTGGGATAACAATTTCAGGTCCCTAGATGGCAGCTTCTCTCGAGCATTTCGGATAGCCGAAGAAGGTCACTGAGCAGAAGTGTTTCATTCCGCTTCACAGTGACCCGAGGGGATGGGTATATGAGTTGGTGAAGTTCGTGGTTTGGGTCGATGTGGGTCTACCCAAAAGGGTGCCCTATCAATACAGATCATGGTATCGCTAGGAGTGGAATGGGCAAAGAGAGGGGCCCATACCGGAGTCCGAGGTTCCCTTTTATGTGCTGGAGGTTGCTTTTAGGAAAGGCACGGCAGATCCTTCTGAAGGTTCAGTGGTGGACCCAGACTTGTTAGATCTAAGAACCCCGAAGTACTCAGTCGAAGACTTGATTGATTAGAGGATCTGTAGCCTTTACCACTCCGCCTTTTTGCAGACCTTGTTTATAGATCGGCTAGTTTTGTAAATGACTTGTTATGATATGTGTATATAAGTGTGGTTTGGTTTTCAAAAAGGAAAAATTTGTGGCCCTACTTTTCTATCACATCTTGTTGTTGTCTGGGGATTAATTATTTGCTTCCACATGTGTATTAAAATGAATGGGTCGGTGATGCGTCCTGGGACGTTACTTTTTAATCGACAGTAGACAGATGGGCACACGCTCGGAGGATCTGGGTGTGACATACCTGTTTAAGTGGTATCAAAGCATGGTTAGTAGTTGGAGTGATAAGGTGTGATAGTTTTTGGATAGTTAGTAGGAAAGGCCTTTATTTTATGCTGGTGCATGTGTGTGATAGTTGTTTGGTTGAAGTGTTTGTTTGTGTGGATCGCTCAACTTGTAATTCTATGTGGAATTGGAAGGCAGGTTTCTTTAAAGACCCTGCAAGATGAGTGATCATGAGCAAAGGACTCTTAGGAACATACCATGGGTCCAGTGACTTGGGGTAGGACACCAACGAGGGTCGGTACCCGAGGAGGCCGTGGTAGAGTGCTAGCTCAGGCTAGCGCAAGTGGTGTAGCACCACTTCTCATTGGTGCTAGGGTAGTAGCCCTTGAGGATCCAAGGTTTGCTGGGATCATGCAGGCGTTAGAATTGCTAGGTAATAGTATGGATCAGCAAGCTTAGATCCAATCTGCCAGTGTTGTCGCTAATTCCATCGCAGATGCTGCTACTGGTGTCACACCTGCCAAGGTTCCGCCAGGGAACGTGGTCGCTGGAAGACCGATGCATAAGTTGGTGGAACAATTTCTGAAATTGAACCCACCGAAGTTTTCTGGGGCAGGAGACCCTAAAGCCGCAGCACTATAGATTCAAGGCTTGGAGAAGGCCTTTGCACTGCTAATGTGCAGAGAGACGGAGAAGGTAATTCTTGCAACCTACCAGCTGCAGAGAATTATGAGTACTTGGTGGAGAACCACCCAAGGAACGGTATTCCCTAAAGGTGTAGCCTCGGAGTGGAATGCCTTTGTTGAGATCTTCAATAATAAATACTTTTCTGAGACTGCCAGAGAACTGAAGATGGAAGAATTCCAGCACCTTCGCCAAGGCTCAATGACAGTAGATCAGTATGAGGCGAAGTTCACTGAACTATCACAGTACGCTCCTGAACTGGTCGAGAATCCAGTAAATCAAGTTAGGAGATTTAGAGATGGACTCAGGCCGGAACTTAGGAGTCTGCTAACTTTGCTCAACTTGCGGAATTATAATGACCTGTACGAGTGGGTCCAGATGATAGAGAGAGATCAAAACGAAAGAGCCACCGCATCTAGGTTGCGGTTTGGATCAAACCGAGATGGGAATCGGTATGGGAAGAAGCCCATGACCGGAGGAAGATTCCCTGTTCCGCCGAATAGGAAGGGTGGAGTTAGCAAGGTAGGGCCGAGCCATAATGGGATATGTCGCTTTTGTGGAAGGCGACATGGTTTGACCTCGTGCCCTCGAAGGATGGGCGCCTATTTTAAATGTGCCCAATAGGGTCACATAGCCAGAGATTGTCCTAGAAGACCAAGAGGACAACATTAGTTACCGCCACTGCCGCCGATGGGTTAGATCAAAGCGTGCGCACTGCATAACACACCACAAGCTGGACAGAATAGACCCCCAGCTTATGGGACAGTATATGCCCTCACAAGAGGTCAGGCTAAGGACGCGTCTGATGTGATTATAGGTACAGTTTCGCTAAACAACCATGCTGCTTATGCTTTATTCGATCCTGGAGCGACTCATTCTTTTATTGCCGAGCAATATGTTAGGTTGATAGGATTAAGTCTTGTGTTGCTGGAGTTAGTGGTTAGCATATATACACCGTTAAAGGATAAGGTGTTATCTGCATTGTGTTGTTCTAGTTACAAGTTAGGGATTGGTGAGCGAGAGGGGAGGATAGATTTATTAGTTCTAGCCATGTATGACTTTGATTTGATAATTGGCATGGACTAGCTCACCAAGCAACGAGCTAAGATGGATTGTTATCGTAAAGCGATTCAGTTTGACCTGTTAGAGGGTGAGACTTTCGAGTTTGTTAGAAGTCGAGGAAAACCTTCGATTACATTGATCTCGTCACTTGAAGCAACTCGTTTGTTAGACGAGGGTTGTCAAAGTTACCTAACAATTATCGTGGATATGACAGTTGAGGAACTGAAGATAAAAGATATCTCAATGGTGCAAGAATTTCTAGATGTATTCCTGAAGGAATTGCCAGGCTTACTGCCAGAGAGGGAGATTGAGTTTGTGATTGAGTTAACACCTGGGATAAAGCCAATCTCTAAGGCTCCTTACTAGATGGCGTTATTTGAGTTGAAAGAACTGAAGGTGCAGATGCAGGAGTTGTTGGATAAGGGATTCATACGTCTCAGTGCATCACCTTGGGGAGCACCAGTTTTGTTTGTGAAAAAGAAAGATGGTTCGTTGCGTCTGTGCATCGACTATCGTCAACTCAAACAGGTGACAATCAAGAACAAGTATCCATTCCCGAGGATCGACGACTTGTTCGATCAGTTACAAGGAGCGTCGATATTTTCAAAAATCGATTTGAGGGTAGGATATCATCAGCTGAGGATCAGGAAGGAGGACATTCCAAAGTCAGTGTTTTGTACTCGATATGGCCATTATGAATTCACTGTAATGCCAATTAGTTTGACGAACGCTCCAGCTGCTTTTATGGACTTGTGAACTGAGTGTTCAAAGAATATCTAGATCAATTCGTGATTGTGTTAATCAATGATATTCTGGTATATTCAAGGAGTGTTGAGGAGCATGAGAGTCATCTAAGAATGGTACTTTAGACTCTGAGGACTCACGAGCTATGCGCCAAGTTCAACAAGTGCGAGTTTTGGTTGACTCTTGTTGCTTTCCTAGGTCACATGATTTCAAGCGAAGGAATCTCCATGGACCCGACCAAGATTGAAGCAGTGACCAACTGACCAAGACCAACCACAGTGATAGAGATAAGAAGTTTTATGGGTTTGGCAGGTTATTACAGAAGGTTCGTGGAAGGATTTTTGGCTTTGGCGTCACCGTTAACTCAACTCCTGAAGAAGGAAGAAAAGTTTGTGTAGACAGACAAGTGCGAGCGTAGTTTCCAAGAGCCTAAGTAGAGGCTGACTATCGCACATGTGCTGACCATTCCATCTGGTCCTAGAGGATACGAGATCTACAGTGATGCGTCGTTCAGAGGACTGGGTTGTGTGCTGATGCAACATGGAAGGGTTGTTGCATACGCCTCTTGCCAATTGAGACCTCATGAACATAACTACCCGACACATGACTTAGAACTCTTGGCAATTATTTTTTCTCTGAAGATTTGGAGACATTATTTGTGTGGAGAAAGATTCCAGATCTTCACTGACCATCAAAGTCTCAAGTATCTATTCTCTCAGAAGGAGTTGAATATGAGACAGCGTCGATGGATGGAACTTCTGAAGGACTACGATTGTGATATCTTATATCACCCTGGAAAGGCGAATAAGGTCGCCGACGTTTTGAGTTGGAAGTCTTTAGTCGCACATATGCTGGTTAAGGAGTGAAATTTACTTGAGAGAGCGCGAGATTCGGTTTTCAAATTTGAGGTAGGCCACATTTCGAATCTTATGGCCACCCTTAGAATTGAGCCGGATGTGCAAATCAGAATCAAATTACTTCAGCTGACAGACCCAGATATTCAGAAGATTTTACAAGAGGATACCGATAAGAGAAAGCTGACTTTTAGATTTTTGAGGATGGAACATTGAGGTTCCGAGGACGATTGTGTGTACACGATGCAGAGCTTAGAGAAGAGATCTTATCAGAAGCTCATCATAGCAGTTACAACATTCATCTTGGTAGTACAAAGATGTATAAGAATCTATGTCAACACTACTGGTGGTCTAGTATGAAGGCGGACATCGCCAAGCATGTCGCCAAGTGTCAGATGTGTCAACAAGTGAAGGCACAACATTGTAAGCCGGGAGGACTTCTGCAACCTCTCGAAATCCCAAAGTGAAAATGGGAGCACATCACGATGGATTTTGTGACAGGTTTACCGATGAGTCAGAGAGGTAATGATTCCATTTGGATAATGGTCGACAAGCTAACAAAGTCGGCTCACTTCATTGCAGTACGAAAGGATCTTGATTTGGATAGGCACGCAGAGTTGTACGTGCGTTAGATAGTTCGACTGTGTGGAGTGCTGGTAACGATTACCTCAGACCGAGACCCAAGATTTACAGCTGCTTTCTGGAAGAGTTTGCAGTCTGCCTTAGGAACCAAGCTGTAGTATAGTACGGCATATCATCCTCAGACGGATGGCCAGTCTGAGAGGACGATCCAAACCCTCGAAGACATGCTGTGCGAGCTTGTGTATTGGATTTCAAGGGAAGCTAGGAGGAATAGCTTCATCTTCGCTAGTTTGCCTACAACAACAGCTACCAGCAGAGCATTCAGATGGCTCCTTTCAAAGCATTGTATGGTAGAGCGTGTAGAACTCCAATGTGTTGGGATGAAGTCGGGGAGAGAAAGATCACAGGCCCAGAGTTGGTTCAGTTGTCGGTGGATGCAATTGCAATCATTAGGGCAGGTTAAAGACTGCTCAGAGTCGCCAGAAAAGCTACGTAGATAAGCGCTGGAGACCATTGGAATTCTAAGTTGGTGATTACGTTTTTCTGAAAATGTCACCAATGAGGGGTACTTCGCGCTTTGTCAAGAAGGGAAAACCGAGTCCGAGGTACGTAGGTCCATTTGAGATTCTAGAGAGAATCAGGATCCTAGCGTATCGTCTTGCATTACCGTCGAGACTGGCACAAGTGCACGACGTCTTTCACGTGTCGATGTTGAGGAAGTATGAGCTTGACCCGACCCACATGCTTAATTTCGAAGAATTGGACGTGGATGACAGAGTATCAATCGTTGAAAGCCTGGTTCAGATTGTGGATAGGAAAGAATAGGTTCTGCGCACCATGACAATCCCGTTGGTCAAAATGGTCTGGCAACACCACTGCACTAGGAGAGTGAAGAGTCGATACCCCCACCTTTTTGCTTAAAGTTTTGTAATGGTTTAAATTTCGAGGATGAAATTTTTATAAGAGGGGAAGAGTTTTGACATCCTGAAATTTCAATTCTGTTTTTGATTAAATAAATCAGGGCTTTCATCAACGTGCCTATAGTACTATTCTCAGAGCCGATCACTCATGAGATAACTAGACTATCTGGAGAAGTCATTAAGGAATTTTAACGCATTAGACTTGAGAATTCGACTAGAAATTGATTACTCGACCGTACTCATCTGTAGAGATCATTACGGCATAGTAAAGATCGATTAGAGATTAGAGATATGTCGGTTCGACTAAGATATGTGGCTAAACATGGGTGATTCCACCAATTTGTAAAATTCTCGTCGACCGATACTAGACTGATTTTTCTATCGTTTTTGTACCCTGTGTTTGTATGTGAAACTTCGAGATTTTCACAACCATCGAGAGTCGCCAATGTGTCGAAGAGGTTCATTGTGGCTCGAAGAAAATCGACCACGAGTCATTTGCACTAAAAATTTCTAAAAGCTACCCGGTAGTCTAGGTCATGCTAAAATCGCTCAAGATTGAAATTAACCGCAAAATTGAATCCGATTTCAGAAATTGAAAGTTCTGTTATGTCATAAGTCATTTTAGGAACGTCGACTCATCCTCCGAAGATTTTTCTGTCAACCGAGATATTTGGCGAAAAGTCGACATAGGACCATTTTCGACTGGAAAATTCAGAGGACCGTTTTTTATCGCGCAATTGGGATGCAAGTAGGTTCTATTGGTGAAGAAAAATATCAATTTGATTGAGGACTCGACGGTTGAATTTTTTAGAAGCCAGGTTTAAGTGAATTCAAGTGAGGATTTAATTCAATTTGAGGGGAAAACCTCCAAAATTCGTAGCCCCCCTTGGACACCACCTTGGACCCTCTCATTTGCTTCTAGAGGAAGTTTTGGAGTTGGATTTTGGCTAAGGAAACCAGTTGCCTTGGTGGACCACACCAAAGAGACAAAGAGATGAGAGTGAGACCAAGTGCCCCCCCAAAAGGCAAAACTGTTCCCCCTTTCTCCTTCCTACTCATCCGTCGACCCCTCCTCCATTTCCAGCAAGCTGAAGTCTTCAAAAATCCCTAGTAGAACAGCCAGCAGCCATCCGAGCAAGCTGCACGCTCGTCAAACTGTCGTTGCTCGCCGCTCGCGTCCGGTCATGCCTCGCGAGCCTCGCTGCTTGTCCCGTCATTCCGCGGCCATGTCGCATCTAGATCGTCGTCCCCTGCAACCTCGAGCTCACGCTGCCGTTGTAGTCGTCATTCAAGTCGCCGTCGTCGCCTGCCGTTGGTCGCCTGGACCCGCAGCAGCTTCACCCGATCCCGGCTTTGCTGTTTCAGCCGAGCCGTGCAATCCCTTCAGCCACCAACTAGAATCGAGACCCAGCTGGGGTCTTGACGCTTTAAGGCCCATTTACGAGCCTTTCTCGATCACGCTTGGTGTCTCCGCTTTGGAGATTGTCGATCATCTCCACGTCCCCGTCGTCGTGGTCCCATTGGATCGCTAATCAAGTGAGTTTACTCACTAATCCCTGCTTAGGAAGTTAATTATGCTTAAGGGTTGATTAGTTTAAGTTAAATATGGATTATGTGGATAGTTAGAATAGATTAGCAATTTAATCATTCGAAATTGCATGTTAGGTGGTTAGAGTAGTGTAATTAGAGCCTAGACAAACTCTAGTATTTATCTAGAGTGGTTCGGAATTTTTCTAGGCCCGTCTCGGCTTTTAAATAGGCTTTTCCGGCCTAAGTGTGTATTTTTGCTATTTATTGGCATTTATTAATTAAAATTTGAAATTATTTAATTAATTATTATTTTCCAGAAATTAGATTGTGATAGTCGATGAGCGGAATTTTATGTTGATTGCAATGGTATAATTTGTTTATTTAATTGACTACTATTTTGTGCAAATTGAGTGTGATTTGCAATTTTGGGTATTTATTCCAAAAATTAATAATTTCAATATTTAATTAGAAAATTACTGGGCGTCGGTTTAGAGCGCCAAAATTTTTTTTATTGACTATATAAATGGTGGGACTTTTGAAAGTAAAGATATTATATTTTTGGTTGAGACTGACCGTGTACCCACACATGGTCATTTTTATCGAGTATGATAAAAGTGGTAAAATGGTTGGTTGAGTAGAATGATGTACTATATCAGCCTGCAAGCTCAATACATCAGCTTAAAGTTAGTAGTATACCCTAAGTATCGCACAGCTTTGGTGAGCAATTAAGTATTGCGCAGCTTCGATGAGCAATTAAGTACCGCACAGCTTTGGCGAGCATTGGCGAGCATTGGCCATATACTATATTAGCTTGAGGGCTTTGATATATCAGCTTAGAGTGGGCAGTATACGTTGTGGTCAGCTTTTGGCGAGCATTTCTATCTATCTTCAGCTTAGGGTGAGCAGTCCTTGATGTGATCTGATTGGATAGATAGTATTGACTGGATTGACCGAGATATGGTCTTAATGACATGGACTCGACTGATTCGATTGATCAATGGCTCGATTTGAATTGATGCTTTAGTGTGTTGAAGTGAATTGTTGAATTTATAAGTTGTAATGACTTGCGGGAAGGAACTGAGGCAAGGTGAGTCATCTAATCGGTGCTTGTGCTTAGGCAACCCTTGGGGCGTGTTTCCTTCCTAGTCGGGTCTTAGGGGGTGAACTTGCTGAGACATCGTTTCACCTCGTTGTGGGATAACAATTTCAGGTCCTTAGATGGCAGCTTCTCCCGAGCATTTTGGATAGCCGAAGAAGGTCACTGAGCAGAAGTGTTTCATTCCGCTTCACAGTGACCCAAGGGGATGGGTATATGAGTTGGTGAAGTCCGTGGTCTGGGTCGATGTGGGTCTACCCAAAAGGGTGCCCTATCAATACAGATCATAGTATCGCTAGGAGTGGAATGGGCAAAGAGAGGGGCCTATACCGGAGTCCGAGGTTCCTTTTTATGTGCTAGAGGTTGCTTTTAGGAAAGGCATGGCAGATCCTTCTGAAGGTTCAGTGGTGGACCCAGGCTTGTCAGATCCAGGAACCCCGGAGTACTCAGTCGAAGACTCGACTGATTAGAGGATCTGTAGCCTTTACCCCTCCCCCTTTTTTGCAGACCTTGTTTATAGATCGGGTGGTTTTGTAAATGACTTGTTATGATATGTATATATAGGTGTGGTTTGGTTTTCAAAAAGGAAAAATTTGTGGCCCTACTTTTCTATCACATCTTGTTGTTGGTTGGGGATTAATTATTCACTTTCGCATGTGTATTAAAATGAATGGGTCAGCGATGCGTCATGGGATGTCGCTTTTTAATCGACCGCAGAGGGATAGGCGCATGCTTAGAGGATTGGGGCATAACAGTCGTAGGACATTTCATAAACTTTCTAACTAGATATAGATTGCATCAAATGGTCGTCATTTGGTAGGTGAATTGCTCGCGCAAACTCATGTTTGAGTTGCTGCAATTTGCGATGTTGAATCCTTTGCCCCATTTTCCCATTGTCATATAGAATTTTCTGAACCAAAATGGACTTTGATGTCTTCATGAGAAATGATTGTGACATTGCATTTGGCAAAAGAACAGCGCAAGTGCTAAAATTTAGCACGAGAAAACACTTAATTAAGTGCCAAAAGTTACGAAAGATACACTTCAATAACGCTTTTTTTGAAAATTAGGATACCTGAGTGGCAAGTCTGACTACCCTGACCGGAAATTCTACGTGGCAATTTTTTAATAGTATAACTCACCTATGTGGCTTGCCAAAGAGTTGAGCTAGCAAAGAAGAACCAAAGGGATGTAATTTTAAATTTAAATTAATTAATATTTATATTAATTATCAAGCCACGTTTGCAAAACGACATTATCTTGGCTTATCTAGCCACATAAGCATGCAAAACAACGTCGTTTTGCACTTGTCTCGTTGGAAAAACATCACGTTATCATTTTAGCCAGATTTTCTTGCTATTGACACTTAACTAACTCATTTTGCTTTGATTTTGGCATTTAAGTGTACATTTCCTCACTTTTGGCTCTTAAGTATCTCCCCATGCCAAGTTTTGATATTCTAGAGGTTCGGGTCTCCATTGTAGTCTATACATATGAATTTTCGTGGATTTTTATCATGACATTAGATTAATGAAAATTATCTATGTTCTATGCAATCTCTGTTGCTTTTATGACTATTGTGTCTCTGTGAAAATGTCTTCGATTGAGCTCTTTAAGAGCGTAATTGGTGCATGATGCCTTCTAAGCATACTTAAAGGACATCATAAGCTTCGAAATGATGTATGGCATGCATGATTTGAATGTCGTTTGCTATGTGAAATTCACTTGCCAAGTTAACATAGTGCTGCTGAGAATCTCATATGTTTTGTCATGAGTGCTTCTTAATGATAAGCTACTTATTAACGTTCATGAATTCGTGTGATTTTTTGTGCATTGACCTAGTGTTAGATATCTTAATCAAACTTGTTCATCACATTTAGCTCCATATCATGTTTGAATGTCACAATTTTCATGCATCATTTAGGTAGTTTAGTGAGCCTAGTATCATGCATTTTGTTCTACCATGCTTATAACTTATTTGCACACTTTTGCAATTGCCATCATTTGAGCATGAATTTGACCTTAATTGAGTTTGATGTCTCTAAAAAGTCTTAGAACACATCTTGAGTATTCTAATGACGTTAATTTTGTCTCATTTTCTTGTCATTTAACCCATTTTCTATCTTTGCAAAGTTTGCTTTGAAATTTGTCATGATTGAAATTTGGAATGCTTGTTTTGCCACTACTGAACCAAACCTATTGTCATTTTTGTGCCAATTTTCAGTAAGGATTTTAAGGTTGATTCCTTAACAAAATTTATTTTCCATCCTCATGTCTAGGTTGTGGTGAAATTTTAGAATTTTTAGGCGCCGTTTATTAGGTCAAATTGCCATTGATTTTTCATGATGTCCTGCTGTCATATTCTGTTCCTGATGCATTGTTATGTGTTCTTGGATTTTTATAAATCTATGTGTAGCTTATCTTGGGAAACTTTCTCCATGGAAGTTTTTCTTATTTTGTAGTTGACATAATGTAATTTTCTTAAGGTTAATTATCATGGGTCATACCCTAATTGCTTTGATCTTGATTGCCCTGTTTAATGTTCATTGTTGTGATTCTTTGCTGCAATTCCATTCTAGGAATTTTTTAGAACGGTTTGCATGCTGAATTGAGACCACTTGTCTTCACGAATTTTGATCCTCATTTTTTGAACTTCATACACAAAAATTCTTAGAAAATAAAAAGCACTTTGCCACAACTTTAAAACCCCCCAAACTTTGCAAAACTGAAATCTCATATTTTGATTGATCCAAATTCAATTTTCATTCATATGATGTCCCATGGGAAGCTTTCATTCTAAAAAATGCTTTAGCATGGTTTGAATAGTGGCTTGACATGAATTTTGTTTGAGTTTGAGTCATATTTAAAATGCTTGTGAAGCTCGATTAGTGTGCTCATTGATGCACCCGAGTTAGCCTTGACAATTAAATGTGCCTCATAGTTACGAGGGAATCACGTCTCTCTTTCATTCGAGTTTTCACAGTACACTCTATATTCAAATTTCCAAGTTATGTTTTTGACTTGGCATTGACATTCTCTAGGTTTATGCCATATTTAGGATGTCTGCTAAGCTTGATCAGTGTGCCCATTGATGCACTCGAGTTAGCCTTGGTGGCTAAATGTGTTCCATAGCCATGATAGAACTATGCCATGTTGTTAATAATTTTTTTGTACAATCCATTGTTTGATTGTCTCTCAAAAGATTTTTGAACATCATTTGAATCTTTTAGCTTTTGATGTGTTCACTTTTGTAGAATGCATGTGGATGTGTTTGGTGCATGATAATTGAATAAGTGATCCAATGTCGGCTCACTAATTTGCTTGATTGATTGAGATTCAAGGCCCGATTGCTTGCATGGATATATACTTTCCCCTATGCATGTGATTTTTAGACGTATGCATAGGTGCGATGCCTGATCTCGCAAGATATCTTGGGTCACACTTAGAACCGCTTTAGGAACTTTTAGCATTGATTGTCATGCAAGAACACAAATGATGACCAATGACTACAAGACAATCAAAAATAAATTGGGTAGGCGTCCTAGATGGATCGTCACATGAACCATAAAAGGCCGACCTCGAGGATTTGTTTGATTAGTTAAATACATTGACTTGATTTCTTAACTATGATTGTTTTTGTTTGTTTGTTGTGCATTTTTATTTTTTATATTGTAAACATTCTAGTTTTAGTACTAGACTAGAATTAGAGTAGACTTCTGGAGGTGGTGGTCTCGAAAACTCGAAGACAATGAATGGTCGATGTCCGATTCGACCTTATTTTGTACTATTCATTCCCCGATATATGTTTTGGGTTGTTTCGTGTTGTATAAACGCCCAATGAGTTGTAGGTTCCTTTCTTTTACTTTTTTTTTTTTTTTCTTTTAGTTTCAAGTGTATGTTAGATTTATCGCTTCCCTTGAAACTGTTTTGAATGTTTGCTTACTGCATTGTCTTTTAAATTTAAATTGATCAACTTTCTTCATTTTCTCTTTGTAGAAATAGATTGACATGAAACCAATCATCCATGTATGATTACCTAATTAATTTCTCATTAGCATGAAAAAGTATAAAGACATGCATGGACACCTTAGGAAACACGGCAAATCGTCAAGTACTGAAAGGGCATTAATAGAAATATTAATGTAACCCAAATCCTCAAACTTTACAATCTTTGGTTGCGCCGATATCGAGAGACTATTCTCGACCCTCGATTGGGTTTTCTAGCCGACCCCTAAAAACGAGGCTAGTGGCGACTCCTAGAATCATATTTTAGGTTGTTTAACACTACTAATAATAAAATGAATACATCATGTAGGGTATGGGTCTTGTAGAGACTCATCATGGTTTAGCATACTCAACAAGACTAAGCAAAATGACGAAGTGATGCCATCTTTGGTGCATATTCTCTTGAGAGGTTTGCCATGGTAAGAATTTCCATAAATTCATCTTTTATACCGAATCTCTTTTTTCAAAGTGTATCGTATGTATGGAGACGAATCGTGACACCTTCTCACTATTGTGCAGGGTATAAGTTTGGGAGAACCTGCATTTGTGTAGATTTCAAACTCAATGGGCCAAAACTAAGGACGAGTTGATGATGTCTTTGGTGGACATGACCGCGAGTGTGAAATTGCGAGCAAATACCCCTAATCGCCGGACTTCCCCAAGTTAAGTGTCGGGTTGCGACAATGTTATAAATGCTAACCTTTAGAAAAAGACTTACACTTGCGTGATAACTTAAATAAAATAAAGGACGAAGATTAGTTAGTGGTGGATTGGAATGCCATAGGACAAGCCACCTGCCAAGGATAAAGGACCGGGATAGAAGAAGTTCACCACCAAGGCTTAATGGAAATTCACCAGCTGAGGATAAAGCTATTCTTAGCTCACCACCGAGGAATAATCCACTCTCCATGAATAAAGAGAGCGGAAAGGAGTTATCCACTCTTTGAAGATAATTACTCAATTAGAGGAAAATCTCATTTGTTTTCGTTCATCAAAGTTTAGTCTAGTATGCATTACAATGGAGAGTCTTCCTCTATTTAGAAGAGAGGCGATAACTTGGGAACTATTAAACATTAAAGGACTTGGGAACTAGAAAGCATTAATAAAGAGTCTAGAGACTTAGAATTTTGATTCTTGAAAATTACGTAACATTAAAGACACCTAGGAACTTAGGAATGCAATAAACGATTTGGAAACTTGCACTCTTGATTCTTTTGTCTTCCAAATTCGTGCTCCTACCTTGACCAGAAGATAACCATCTTGAAAGCTCATTGAATATCCCTAAAAATTACCCAAAAAAGGCTCCCATTGATAGGTTATTGTTTAGCCTTGAATCCGGCATATAATATGATAATTCAACAACTCCATAATTATTTTTATGATCGATAGTTTTCTCCATAAATAATTTCATATATGGAACCATCGAATCATGTTGTGCCTAAATTCTTTCTTGGCATGGATCCCCATCGATAAGTGTTGAGTCCGTCGATGGAGCTAAGGTGGATGCCTCCGCATCAAGAACTTAAATAAGAGATGCGGTACTGAAAGGGAGGCGTAGGGGTTGCTAATCATCCCCTCATAAGTAATGGAACCCACTAATCCACATATTTAGTTTTCATAAAACCAGTTGAACCTTAGGTGATTAGTTAACTTCTCGTAGCACCTAAGATTTGAGATTCCCAATTTATCTAAAAATGATTGGTGGCGATTCCTAAATTGTTTTAAGATTTGACTCACAATGAAGCACATGGAACTAGATAAGGGACGTATATTCGAAATTGCTCGACTCTTCTTATGTTTTGATTATGGTCTCGGATTTTAAAGTTACTACTCCTCTGAAAAATTCCAGTACGCGGGTTCGTAAGATGCGAGGCACTACGCGCGCAATAGGAGATTGATCTTTCAATATTACCTGTTTCCCAAATGTGGGTCATATATGAGATGTGTCCCTAAGTTGTTAAAACTCTTTAAAAAATCTCTTCGTTAGTAATAGTTCTTAATATCATTCACTTATGAAGTAAGACATAATTCTTTTTTTATAATGGATATTAATAGAAATTTTTCAATCATAACAGTCATTACTTGTTATATGCTACTTATTATTGAAATATATATAATAATCTAAAGTAACCTCTAGTTTTTCTTCGATAAATATATTGAAAGTCATAAAACTTGTCAAGCAATACAATCGAATACTAAAACTTTTAAAAAGTAATCAAGTTCTTAAACTTATCAAATTGATGCAATTAAGTCATTCCGTTAAACTTGACCAATGAAAAGTGCCAACATGATATTTTGCTAGTTTCTCTCTTTTACATAGCGTTGATGTGGCTAAAATATGAAAGATAAGGTTAAAATGATGTTTTCGTCCAAATTTGATTTTTTTTCTCCCAAATTTTATTTAAATTAGATTTAAAAAAAGCTAAATTTAGAAAGAAGAAAGAAGGAAAGAAAAAAGCCATGCCACTGCCGCCACACCACTATCGACCCCTACCATCGACGAAAAGGGTTGG
Source organism: Eucalyptus sp. ANBG9806169 (assembly GCA_014182395.1). Classification (NCBI taxonomy): domain Eukaryota; kingdom Viridiplantae; phylum Streptophyta; class Magnoliopsida; order Myrtales; family Myrtaceae; genus Eucalyptus; species Eucalyptus sp. ANBG9806169. The sequence continues at coordinate 38,173,625 of CM024583.1, read as the reverse complement.
TGGTGGTGGGACAATGGCCTCACAAATCGCAAGCACGAGCTTGCCTATAGCCCTCAATTAGATATGGCTGAGGGCCATCAGATCTTGGCTAAGGGCTGATGATGGTGGGGCTATGTCTAGCAAGTGTACTTAAGCCTTGCCAATGGCTGGTGACCCTCATTAACTGCAGGTAAGGGCTTGTTGATCCTCACTTAGATGGCCAAGATCAAGCCCTCCTTAAGCCTTGGCTAATGGCTGGTGACCCTTGTTAACTGCAAGTGAGGGCTTGTTGACCCTCACCCAGACGGCCAAGATCAGGCTCTCTTAACCAGATTGACTAAGCTTGGCAACCCTCATTGGCCATCGTCCCATGATCGTTTGCCCTTTCTGACAATAGTAGGGCGATGACAATGAGGGTGCTTGGTTTTCCTCCTTCCTTTTTTAAGCTTATTTGTTAATCTAATTAAAATAAAATACAGGTTAAAAAATCATAATTAGATCAAAACTAGTCATGTTCCTTATACTTCATGTTTTAACCAAGTTAGCCCCATATTGGAGATAGAAAATAACCACACAAAAAAAAAAAAAGACACATTAGTATTTTTCATTAGCCAAGTTGGATGAACTTAACGGAATAACTTGATTGCACTTTTTGAAAATTTTAATACCCAATTGCACTTTCTTGATAAATTTAGGATTTCCCAACATATCTTTTCTTTTCTATTCAATATTAATTTGTTAATACTCTTACTTCTGAGATAGATATCTTTATATTGTACTCTTTTAGAATCTCATCATACGAATATTTTCAAAGAAACAATCTATATGTATTTCAAAATAGAATCTACATATACATTTACTACTATCCTTAAATATTTATACGTATCTAAAGATTTGCTAGTGAGAATGAAAAATAGATAACCTGTGTAAAGCTCGAACTTTAGCATACCACGTGGTTTAACCTAGTATGAGCTTTACCCGCATACACATAGATGGATGTATGTGTGTGTATATATTATTAGGATGTTGGTAAATTTATTATAATCTTGGTAATATATAGACCATATTAGTAATATTTAAATAAAGTTAGTAACTACTAATTATTTTTGACATTGGCAAATTAATTATGATGTTGATAACTTACTAACAAGTTTACCATAAGCAAGTTACAAGTCATATCCTTTTTACCAACAACATTTGAGAATTACAATCAACTTCGAAAATCTACCTAACACCGAAAAATTTCAGTATTTTGCTCTGTGAAATCCAAGAATTTTGCATGTTTTTTGTTCATCAGTTGATAAAGGCAACTTTGTCCCTACATCATTAGCAATCTCCATGGTACCTTCTTGTTTGGGACATACATATTCCATTGCACACTTTACTCATCGACTGTCTCACCTTAGAACCATTAAGTCAATAACCGGTCAAGTGCTCTAAGCCGATACTCACCTCGTGCGTCGTTCAACAGAAGAGGACATGAGCAGAAATTACCTGTAAAGATCTTTTCCCCTGGCCATGCCTTTGTCTTGCTTATAATCTATGATAGGTCTTCGAGTTGTTGAGATAAAACCCATTATTAATCTCTCTCCCTCTAACCTTTGGCCATGCATTTATTTATACTGATTAGCTCAGAGGAAACGAAAAGTTATCTTAGCAAAGCGGCACATCAAATTCTTTCCTTATTTTTATTTTGTCTCCTTTTGCTTTTTCTTAATTTCAAATTGACAGTAGCTTAGGTCAGCTCCATCGTTTTTTATATGTAGTTATGTTTCCTCTGAACTGTCACGAGAAAATCATAAAGAAGGTGAAATTTTTAATTCTCACTTTCCATTTTTAATAAAGGAGATCTATTTTAGTAATGGAATCACATTTATTGGCCAGTACTGGAAACCCCTGAAGCAGGGATTTTATTTCCTTCCATATTATTAGTTTTTATAAATCTCTGTTCCCACATAACTACGACGGGAAATATGAAAGTACACGTCACATGGAAAACCTCAGCGACGAGGAGAACCTCTGTTTGTCTCCTTCGACAATCCACCCATTTTTCTTCTAGAATAGGCAAGGGATAGTGACCCTGTTCCTCTTCTCCTTCATTAATTCAACCTCAATCACTCAAACCTTCAATTTACATTTCTGCTCTTCAGATTCTATTGTGCAAATTGCTTTCATCCCCTCTTGCGATGAGGAGCGTGGTGACTTGCTACAGCGAACACGCCATCAAAGTATCAGACTCCTACTGTTCTGGGCCTTCAAACCAGTCCTATTTGTCCCCAGTTTCGGTCTCCTCGATGCCAAATGCGGTCACTTGCATCTACAAATCGAAGCTCTCCAATCAGAGGCGTCTCGTGATCACGATCACATGGTGCAACAATTTCTTGGGCCAAGGCCTGACCATAAGCATCGCCGACGACAAATCTTCTCCTCCCAAGGGTAGTGCGAACTCCTGGCAATTGCAGAAGAGGAAAGGCGCGAAAAGTTTCCAATCTGGGAATTCGAGGATTGAAGTTTTCTGGGATCTCCTCTCTGCTCAGTTCGATAGCGGGCCAGAGCCAGTCAATGGGTTTTATGTTGCTGTTTTGGTTGACTCGGAATTGGGTCTGCTTCTTGGGGATATGAATGAAGAACTCGATGTGATCAGATTGAGAACAGGGTTACCCAACGCAAAATTCTCATTGGTTTCTCGGAATGTGCATTTCTCGGGCAATTCGCCCTATTCGGCAAAGGCCCAGTTCAGCAGTTCGGGCATAAGCCACGACATTCTGATTGAGTACGCTCATGAGCAAGATTCGCGGAATCCGGTGTTGTCCGTGTTGGTGGACAAGAAGAAAATTTTCCAGGTGAAGAGATTGAGGTGGAACTTTCGGGGGAACCAAACGCTTTACGTGGACGGGGTGTTGGTGGACATGATGTGGGATGCGCATGACTGGTTTTTCGACCCGAGATATGGGTATGCAGTGTTCATGTTCAGGACTAGGAGCGGATTGGACAACAGGTTGTGGTTGGAAGAGAAGAACTTAGATATGCAGAAAGAGCGGGACAATATCGGGTTCTGCCTTCTGATCTGTGCTTGTAAGAGTCCTAATTAAGCGATTCTACACCGTCCTTTCTTCTGTTCTTTTGTTGGGTTTGGTCCTGATTGCACTTTTGCTTTGTCATTTTGGCATTTTTATTTTGTGGAAAAAAGGAAAAAGATGGATGGTGTCTACTGGATATAGCAGTACATAGCTGGAGATGTAAATTTGTGCTTCAAATTGTACATGGAAAACTTCAGTTGAATATATTCTGATATTGTCCGTGCGAACGCCAGTGTCTCCTGAGGGGATGGAATGAAAAGAGAGAAAAGAACGGAAGATTTCCTAAATTGTGATCCCTTGATCCCTTTCTTCTGGATTGTGAAGGTGATCATGTGCTGATAATTGGGCTGAATACTTTTTGAAAGATAAATAAATGAATATTACTCTCAGAAAGGCTTCCAGAAAGGGAAAAGAAAAAGCTTTTCTGCTGATATCGCAAGAAAATGTTGATCACTTCTGCGCATGCATCATCGTCAGCGCGATGAAGTTGGAAAAAGGGAATTTCCCGGGGACCAAAAGAGCAGCTCGCAGGTTATTGCAACTTCCGATGATTGGAGCAGTTGCGAACAAGAATGAGAAATTACAAACGTTTCAAAATATTTCGGAATTATAGTAATTTTATTTTGATTTTATGGACTTTTTTGCTCTTTTTTTTTCTTTTCATTTTCTTGTGGCGTTTGAAATTTGATTTTTTTCTTTAAAGGATTTTGTGAAAAGCAACTAAAATACTTTGACTGTTCCATGAAATGAATAATCAATGATGATATAATATTTTTAACAGTATTTCATGGCCACTTGTTGACAAAATCTTTTGTTGATGTTAAATTTCTAAAACTTTTAAAGATTGCGCATATTGACACATATTTATTTAGGATTTTTTGATGACTTCTTAGAATTTATATCTCCATCGTGCTATCACTTATTAATTCTTCAGTTACGTGATAATTTTTCATCAATTGGTTGTAACTTGTAAGTGATGGTACCTTATACTCATCAATCATTCCAAGATGATTGTAATTTTTAGGTGGTCATTGTAACTTCAGCTGAATGATAAGGGTGTATTTGGTCGCCCTAATAAAAGAGGAATACGATATATGTTTTTAAATTACTGTGTTTAGAGGGACAGTCCTACTGGGACAAGTCCAGATAAGTCTTGATAAAGCTTTTGATAACTTACACGGCTACTAGAGATGGGATGATTAAAGCCCCCCACCCCATGACAGAATAAAAGAACTTAAAAGAAACTAAAAAAAATGGCGCCACCGTTGGTGCCGCTGGCAACCATAGGGTATGGTCATACCACGCGGGCGGTCTCATCATGCTGGTTGCATCTCTCATACGACCACCATCATGGTAGTCGCCTAACATTTCGCCCGTGTGTCTCTCTCTCTCGGTCAACCATTAAATAACTGATGGGACCACCATCGCGGTAGTCACTATTGACACGTAAGACATATAGTAGAACCTTTGAAAAAAATCTAACTTCGATTACTCTAAGATCTTCCCCTCCCTATTTTTATGGTCAGTTGTGATAATTCAATTTCTTATATTCATTTTAGGAGTCACCGTGAATCGATTTCTTAGGTCAATGGCCAACCTAAATAAAATTACTAAAAGTTAGTGAAAGTTACTTAATCACCTAGGAAGGTCAACTGGCCTTTGAACGCTAAAATCAAAATCTAGGGTCCATGGGTTGGTCACTGGTGGAGAAGGATTAGGCACCCCCTAGGTTGCCCTTTCAATACTAGGTTACTCAGTTTATTTCTTCATATGTGTAGCATATTGAATGTTGCAAATCGAGGATCACCAGGTAGTAGTGCCTCAATTCTTAGGATCGTGGCAAATTTTAGATTTGGATAATTTATTAAATTATAATAATCAAATTGTTAAACCAGGTAAAGTCACTTCCAATCAATTAAAGAAAACCTATGTCTATTGGACAATGCCGATCTATGCATACAAATCTAGTGATCTCAATGCTTTGCTCCAATAATTTGTAAGGGTTCTCTTTTGGTAACCGATTGAATCAAATATCTCAATTTGGAGAAAATATAAGCCTTCAACGGCGTCATCTTGTATATATTTTAAAGGCAAATTTCCCTCTTGAACCATATCGGATATTTTATTGATATCATCATATATGATTTTTCAGTGAGCTAAGTTGCGTAAAATACTCAAATGAACTGTTTCAAAAAGATTTTTAAATCTAAAATGATTTTGCGTAAAGTTCCACTATCAAATTAATATCGTGCAACAATTTTGACACTTTTTGTGTACTTTTTTTCTTAGAAGTTTTATTAGGTTTGACAGTAATCTTATGAACGAATTCATCTGTGATTTAAAACATTCATAATTTGAATTCACACAAAGTTATATTTAACATTAAATAATCTAAATAAAATTGTACATCCTTCACTTTTCATCCGATTATCGTGTGATTAGTTCACTAGTTACTACAACTTCGTGCCATGGTGACTCGGACAACTGCAGGATAACGCAGGGTTGGATCTGATAATGATGCTCATGAATTGCTGACAGGTCTTCCTCATTCACCTATCTCACCTATAACATCAAAGTCACGACAGTCAATGAATCTTTGAATTAATATCTAACGTAAATCTAAATATTCAATCAATGTTTACCTTCCACATAAGTGCCCCTCTCCGTTCAGAAGACAAATTAGGTAACCGAAAGTAATCAAAATTACTGGGAATTTCAAAAAAAAAAAAATCATTTAATAGGCTAACTAAATGTAGTTTGATGTTGTCTTTAACGCATCATTCTTACATGAACGCATTTATAGTTTTTCAATTTTTAGGGAAGTCTCCAGGGAAGATCCGGGGAGTCCGTCCAAATTACCTCACTATATAAATATGCGCTATAAATAAATAAATAAATAAATATATATATATATATATATATATATATATATATATATATATATATATATGTGTGTGTGTGTGTGTGTGTAATGAAATAATAGATGAATTATGGGCACACTAGTCCGGAATGAGAAGGAGGTACCGTTTTCTCTAGCATCTGCGAAAGGAAGAAAGCCCATGAGCTTACAATAAATTAACATTTTTCCTATGATCAATGTCATGACATATCCTTAGGACAAAATTTTATTTGGAACAATTTCATACATAGAGTGTCCTTCGGACGAAATTTTATTAGCTATAGGTTATTTTCTTATGACGTGCATTCTTTAGGGTTTTTCAAAAATATTTTCATTGAACAAATCAATATGACAAAACTTGTGTCATCACTACATCATATAGAAGAGCGGACAGAAATTAAGGTATTCGATCGAATACCTAATTGGTGTTTTTATACTACTATGTGGGTGGACTAATACCTTTTCATATTACATCTGATTTCCTTGAAGCGTTCTCGCAATTTAAATAAATATTTCTGCTCTTTCTTCTTCATCGAATCATTTTCATGAGATCAGTTCTATAATGGAGATCAATTCGTTTTCAGTATTGATAGAGAAGTTGTTTATTGTTTGGGGAAAATTGACATGGGGATTGGAAGGGCTAGGGTTAGGAGTGAAGTAGGTTGGTTAGTTGGTCAATGCGTAAGTGAGGTTTGAATAACTAAAAGGGTCTCTCTCTCTCTGGGGATCCATATGACCATCAACTACCCTTTTGAGGAGAGATCAACTAACTTTGTCCTCCTCAAGAGGATAAGTCAATGGCCAGAAGATTAGATAAATCATTCCGAGGGGCGAGGAGCTATCAGCTCTGCGACAAACCTATCCACGACTGAGCATTGTAGTTTCAATGAAGAAAACTTTTAGGAGAGATTTAGAGAGGTAAGACAAGAATAGTAGGGAGACAGAGAAGAACTTTGGAAGAATGAAACTCAGTCCGTACGCGGGAAAATTATCCAATTAGTCATAAATCATTCGAATGCAATTTAGTTCTAAATTTTTCATTTTTGTAAATTTAGTCTTCAACATTTACATGAAATTTTAATATAGTCAATCTAACCATTTTTCGTTGGAAATCGTTGATGTGGCGGCATGCCATATAAGGTGGTGGCAGTGACTAGATAAATCATATTAGTAATTTCCGACGAAAATTTATTGGAATGACTAAATTTGAATTTCACACAAAGGTTTAGGATAAATTGATAAAATTGAAAAGTTCTTAATTGAATTGGAATTCATACAATATGTTTAAGACTGATTAGATAATTTTCCCATTGTATTGTCATCATGCTTGGGAAGAAATTTCACTCAAAGGCGCCTTAGTTAGGAAATAAATCTTCAACATTGAAAAATGGATCAATTTTCATGTTCTTAGGCAGTTAAAGCTCATAAGCGTTAGGATCAATTCTAAAAACCACACGGTCTATTTTAGTTGCCAACTTGCCATATCATACAACTTTCGAAAAATAACGGGTTCCGCCTCTAAGTTCTATCGGAGAACCATCACATCCCTCTCTTCCGCCCCCGCGCGCCCCCGCGCCCCCCCCCACGCGGGCCCCGTGGGGTCCCATCGACCGGTTTATCCTACGATGAACAGTAGCAACAAATGGGAAAGTTCATGACTAGTCGTAGTTTTTGGTTTAATCTCGGCATGAACTATGCACGATGCAAACAACTCGACAAACTAAAATGGAAGAAGGACACTAGAGTGCTAGAAATTGTGTACGCGCTTACTTTATTACTATTGTTTTAACCACTTTTAGTGCCAAATTTTTAGGAAAACGATATTTTCAATGCCAACTCCTATTTGTTTCACCAGAAATCTGACGTGACTTTTTTTTTTTTTTTTTTTTTTTTTAAGTTTCTTAAGTTGATGTGGCTCGCCAAAGGGACTAGTCAACATTTAAACCACGTTATGTTGCCTGTCAAGTTTCCCCCAAATAAGAACTCTAAATCTCCAAATTGAAAGATAAACCTAGATTTGAAACCCTAACCCGCCAATCGTTCGAAATTCACACCTTAATTCAATTAAAAGTTTGATTAAATGGAGGGTAGGGGCTTCATCGGCAGCTCAAAGTCGTTGATGGAATTAATAATATCCAATAATACTATTCTAAAAGCTTAAGCTATTAGCTGTAATTCGGTTAATAACTCAATTTTGCAAATACTAGGCTTGAAACAACTCAGAGCATTGAGGGAATGAACAATATCTAACAATACTATTCTAAAAGCTTAAGCTGTTAGATGAACCTAACAATACTGTTCTAAAAGCTCAAGTTGTTATATGAAGGCGCAATTATTCTATCATTCTCCCTTATACTTAGTTTGGTCTTTTTTTTACCTAGTATTATTAAGTGGACATATTTAATTTGTGAGGCAAATGAGGCATGATAAGATTTGAACTCAGGAGTTCTAACTTTACGTGTGAGATTTTGTGGACCATCCTAAAAGTTTAAGTTGTATTGGCACCCAAAATTATCCCTATTGTCACGTGCTGGCCATGAGGGCAAAATAAGAGTGATACACCCCCATTTTGTTTGTGAAAGCTAAGGATAGCCAGCGTTTGTGAGGGTATTTGAGCAAAGTGTCAACAAGATTCTAGACATATATACTTGAGTTGATAGCAAGGTCGTAATGCTAGCATCGCATTAGAGCAACTCATCGGACTTGGAGTTTAAGTGGAACTAGCATTAGAGCTCAAGCAAAAGTAACTACTGCGTGAAATGTGCATAAAAATAAGGACCGTTACTTACTTGATGAGCAAGTCGTGCAAGCATTATCAATAAGTCAAGAAATAGTTGCTTATGGATTGCTAAGAAGAAAAGAAAAATGTGGGGAATGCTAAGGATGGCACTGAAGGAGAAGTAACCGATTGATGGTGACTAGTTTTCCCTTTTGCCCTATAAATACCGCAACCTATTCAACAAAGAGAAGCGCCCCCGAACAGTACAACAACTATCTTTATTTTTATTTTTTTTACTTCATCGCATTTTAGCTGTAGGTTTCAAGATTCTCGTCATTAATTAAATTTCGGCATGTCCGTATTCAGTTTAGCATCGTTAATTAAATTCCGATGTTGTTCCACAAGCTTAGCATCGTCGATTAAATTCTGGTGTTGTGTTTCTTATCCAAGGGTATTGTTGTTGATTAAATTCCAACTATATGCCTAAAACAAACTGTGTTGTAAATTAAATTTCAACATAGATTGAGCGTAAAGTGTAGGCTATCTATCTACTTGTGTTCAGATTAAATCGTTGATTAAATTTCGATGTAATTTGTGCCTAGAAGCTGTTGGTCCTTGAGTCATCTGGGTATCAACTGTCAGGGTTGTATATACAAGTTGAGAATAAAATTTATCCTTGCATTTAACATTCTCTTTTTGGATTCAACACAGAACTTGAGTCTCCGCATCGCTTGGTAAAAGATTTTTTGTGGGAAACAAAACTGGCGAAACATCATTTTATGCCATAAATCCGAAGTCGAATTAGCTTGAATAGTGTCACTATCAAACAAACACTAATGGCTAAGAACAATGCTTGAGCTAAGTCATCATTAGCTTAGCTTCTTGTCGCAACCCAATTTTGCCGCCCTCGATCCCTCCATCGCGAGGAGAAGAATGGGGAAATGTCAGATTTAGGGGTACTTGATCACAAGAGTTTCCTCATGGCTTGTGTTCTAAAAGACGTCATCACTTCGCCTTTTGGGTCAAGCTTCTCATGAGCTCCCACCATGAGATCACGAGTTCTCCTAAGCTCGTAACCCACGTGACAACGGAGTATCACGACCCGTACCCACATGGGTAACACACCTTGGGAGAGGAGGTCAGATGTGAATATTGGATTTAAGGGTACCTTTACCATGGTAGCTCTCTCGATATCATCACTTCATCCTTTGGGGAATTGCCACATTAAGTATGCTAAACCATGGTGAGTTTCATTGAAACTTGTACTTTGCGTGACTTGTTCATTTATACAGTCTAGTTGTTTATGACAATCTAAAAATAAGACGGGAGTCGCCACTAGCCTCGTTTTTTGGGGTTGGCTAGAAACCCAATTGAGGATCAGGAGTGTTCCCTCGATTCATACGCAGCCATATATCTAGATTTGGGGACTTGGGTTACGCCAATATCTCTATTAGCGCCCTTTCAGTTCCTAAACAGTATGTTGTGTTTACCTAACATGTCCATGCATTTCTTCTTACATTTTCAGGATCGTTAATCATAAACTAATTGATCACGCGTGGTTGGTTATTTTCATACTATTATATTTCTAAAGAAACGAAAAGGAAACATCCAATTGAATTGAAAATTACGAAGTGTCGCGACTAAATTTTCGGGTTCACCACCTAGGGTTTAGGCTAATGGATTACTAAGCCTAGACTTAGCTCGGGCTCTCCCAAGCCCATACCAATTCGCAATTTAAATTCAAATATCTAGCATGCAAAAGGGAGTCGCCACTAATCAATTTGTGGTAGGTCGATTAGACACCTAAGTAAAATAATGGAAGAATCATTTTACTCCTACAAACCAGAGATTTTGGGTACGGGGACTTGGTTACACTAGACTATCCTAGTGCCCTTTCGGTACCTTTCTCTTTTATTTCGAAAAAATGTTTGGCAGGCAGCTTGAATTGTTTTAATTTACTTTCCTAACATGTGAGGCGATCATGCAAGTGCGCATACCACCAATTTAACACTCAGGAAAGCAATTAAATAATGCAGAACTTACCTCAAAGTAATGAAAGCATCTACGTTGTTAGATCAGAATTCATATCAGCAATCCTAGATATGATTTCTAATTAACAAGTAATCACCCAATTTTTGCCTTCACTTTTTAATGAGAATATAGTCCATATGAAATGCAACGCTTCTAATCTAAAATGAAATAATATGGCATGGCAAAATGTCCTAAACTATATGTATGATTAAAAAAACTAATGATTTTTTAATGAGCATGCAATAATTAAATATGCAATCTAAATTAATCAAAATGACCTAATTCTAATGACGTGCAATTTCTAATTAAATGAACCTAATAAAAACTAAATGACGTGCATTCCATGATTTTATTTAACTAAAATTCATAATTAAAATCACTTAAAAATGAAAATGAAATTAAAGTGAAATATTATCTATTCTAAATGCTTTATAAACATGCATTTAAAAAAAACCTATCATGCAATTTATCTAAAAATCTATCTAGACCTAAAATGCAATTTTTATCTAATATGCAATTACGTGCAAATAATGCCATAATTCTAATTTTTCTTTTTCTTTTTTCATGAAAATAAAACTGACTCAAACACCACGACATCAAATCAAACAAGATAAGATTGATATTCGAAAATTGGCAAACCATATCTCGCGCATGAGATCGGGTTGTCCAATTTTAAAATTAAATCGCGAATCGAATCTCGGGCATGAGATCGGATTGTCAATTTTTGCAAGGGATTACTAGTTGGATTTCGAGCGCGAAAATCGAACTGACAATCCCTAATTTGAGGGGCACTTTCATGTTGGAATCTCAATCATACCTTAAAGACTAATTCTAAAAAAAACAAAGAGATAGAATATCAAAACCTAAAATAAGATAAAGCAAATCTATCTAATAAATTAAATCTAACTAAAGATAAACCTATTAAATAAAATAAAATAATTTTCTACCTAAATTTGGATTTTTCAAAAATCTGATAGGTTCAAGTGAACCACAATGGAGGCTCGGTGCGGCTCGCGGCTCAAGTTACAGGGAGTCTTGGATGTCGTTGGGCTCCTTTTTTTCAAAGTGCCCGAGATGCTCACTGTGTCGAACTAGGATGGGATCGTCGAGGACACTTTGACTCTTTTTAGCCTCCACCCCTTTCGTTGGTGGACTTCAGAAGGGCAGTGATCCACTGGTAACTCCACGAACACCAAGAGTTTTGTATGCTATGAGGGCAGCAACAAACGATCGAAAGATGCATCCCAAGACCATCAAGAGCAACAACGTTGGGCAATGTGAAGCGTTAGTCACTCTCGGGAGACCTGCAAAAATTAACCGGGATCTTGACGGCTTGCGGTGGTGCTTACGATTGACAAACGTCGGGGCTTTGCAGCTCAGCACGGAGTCACGGACGGAACGATGAGGGACTCGAGAGTGGTGTAGGAGATCGTCTGGACTTGCTGGACTATCTATGGAACTCAATTACGTCAATTGATCAAGATTTGACTTGGCAATCCTAGCTCGGAAAAGTTATCTCCAAGAATGGGACCGGCAAGGAATGATGTAAGGACGAGGACAAGGACGAGTTCACAGATCCATGGTCAACTCGATACAAGTCAGCAATAGCAGCAGGCAATAAACAATAGCGATCATTGCGGGAACTCGGCAATTCCAATTCGATTCCTACAAGACCAGAAATTCCATGCACGCATGCAAGGGTAAAGAGGAATTGTCGGTGCTGCTGAATAGTGTCACCGGGTCAGTGGAGCGTTCAGCGTACTCCTCAAAATAAATCGCTAAGATCGCTTGTAAGGTGTCCGATGATGATGACGAGATGCACTGATGATGTGACGAAGTGATCTGCGCATTCTTTATGGCGTGGCCGCATGTGGGACTCCTCGACAATTGCCAACGAATTTTGGTGTTTTTGTTGGGGAGAACTCCAAAGTCGTGATGGTCTCTTGCCCTTGACCCCACTTATATTTCTTTCTCAAGAATTCACGGGCAATTCTCCAAAACTCACCATGCAATATGTGACAACTTCCACCGCTTTGACCAAAAGCCAAAATAAGTCTCGATGTTTGAAAGTGTGCTCGTCGACGATGAGGTGGGAGGTTGGAGACTTCTAGCTGCACCCGGACGATGGCGGTTCGGCAGATGGTAGCCGAGGCGACGGTGCTTGTTGGAATTGCTTGAAGACTCGCCTAGTCTGAAGCGTGAACAACTGTTGAGCACAACGACAAGGCTTCGTGAAAGCTGCTAAGCAACCGTCGGCGGTTAGTTTGCTGCGGACTGATCTGGACTTCACCTCGACGAAAGAAAGAAAGAAACAAAAGGCTCTCTTTTTTGTGTTGAACTTTTGACCTCAAAACCAAGAAAAGCCCCTTTCGACGTGATTAAAAAAAACCCTCTTGTGTGGCCATATGTATCAATATGTGTGGCCCCTCTCCTCCTTATGTAGTGTAGCGACCTATTTATAGGTGAGTGGACTAGGTTAGATCAACATCTATGAGGATTTTTTCGAACGCAATATTTGTTCTCTCAAATTTCAAATCCTGCAAAGATGAGCTCGCAATATTTTTCAAACACTTGCCCTATCCAAAAGAAAATCATATCCTAGAAAAATTTCAATATTTCTATTTTCCCGTGAGATAATTTTTCAATTATTAAAAAAACATGGGCTTGGGCTAACCTGCTCGCTTCGTGGGCCTGGTCCATCTAATTTGAACCCATCCGCCACCGGTCCAACAAAATGCAGACAATGCAAATAAAAAATAAATGCACCTAAATCTATATGCTATGCAAAATTTTTTAGAAATAAAATTAACTCATAATAAATGACTAAACGGGTCGCCAAAATTTATGTGTCAACATGAAGCGATAAGTAAACAATCAAGGAAAGTTGTAAATCTACCATGCAATCCTAGAAAATATAAAAGAAAAACACAATTGAAAAAGATAAGAGAATGAGAGGACTCGTAACTCATTGGGCTTTATACAACAAAAAGAACTTGAGACATATGTTGGGGAAATGAATAGTACATGATAACGATCAGAATGGACATCGACCGCCAACGTCTTCGTGTTTTCTCCATCTGCGGGATCCTAATCTAAACCTAGTCTAAGAAATCTATAACTAGATACATACATTGGAAAGAAACAAGCGTACATGTCAAAATAACCAAAAGCACAACTTCATGTCAAGATCAATCACTTAAAGAAAGTTCAGTGCGAAAATCAAATTCTACGGCCTCGGGGCCTTTGTCTTTCATACGTGGGTCCCACTAAGACACCTACCCAATCTATTTTTGTGACTTATAGTCATTATCGACCAATTGTGTTCTCGCATGTCCAATAACATTTATAAGTCTCCTAACTAAGCGATCTATGTGATCCCAGGGTTTTCCCTCGATATCATGCATCAATCGAACCTACCGTTCATCTAAAAGTCACATGCATTGTAGAAATTAAACATGCATGTAGGTCTTCTGGACCTGATTTATCAACCAATCAAACAGATAAATGAGTCGCCAGTGGATCACTTATCACCAAAGGCATGCGCTAATCACAAACACAGACATTTCTAATGAATGGCGTGATTATGTGTATGAAGAGTACATGTGTTATTTCAAAGACATCTTTCAAAATCATTCATAAAAAGTTTTAAGACAAAGTGATGTTGTGACATCCTAGAATTTCAATACTGTTTTCAATTTAATGAATCGGGTCTTTCGTCGACGCACCTATAGTACTATTCTTTGAGCTAATCACTCATGAGATAACTAGATTATTTGGAGAAGTCATTAAGGGATTTTAATGCAATAGACTTGAGAATTTGACCATGAATCAACTGCTCGACTGTGTTAATTTACAATGGTCATCGCGGTTAATTTCTATCGTTTTGGTACTCTGTGTCCGTAACTGAAACCTTGAGATTTTCACGACCACTAAGAGTCGCCAATATGTCAAAGAGGTACATTGTGACTCGAGATAAATCGATCACGAGTCAATTGCAATAAAAATTCTTGAAAGCTACTCAGTAGGTTAGGTTACGCTAAAATCATGTTAGATTGAAATTAACCGCGAATTTGAACTCGATTTTAGAAATTGAAAGTTCTATCATGTCACAATTTATTTTAGGAACATCGGCTCATTGTTCGAAGAATTTTCGGCGAGTTCGGGACTTTTACGAAAAATTGATTCGGACAATTCGGAAAAGAACGAAAATTCGAATAGGCAAAATCGAAGGGGTTTTTGGCCTCCTTACCGAGCCACTTGGTGAAAGGAAAGTGTGGAAATTTTGTGGGCTTTTTCTTCTACAAAATTGGACAACAAATTGATGAATTTGATAAAGAAATTGAAGCCTAAGGTTGAGGAAATTCGGAGCTTAATGGGGGTGCAAATTTTGGGCATCAAAATTTGTTATTTTTGGGATTTTATATGCTAGAAAGTATTGGGGGACATAAAGGATTAGATTGAGGGCTTGTGGGACTAAAGCATTCAATTAAATTGCTAAGATTGTTGACTTTTGTTCCCCCTCTCATTTGGCTTCTCATGCATGCTCCTCCGTTCCCTTCCTCCTCGCTCGAACAACCCCTCCCCCGTCGGCTTATGCTTTTCCTTTCATTTTCGTCATTTTCCATGCACACCTCTTTCCCTTCGAATAGTCACCTCCACGCTTGCTCCTCCTTCATTTTATTTCCTTCAAAGCCTTCACGTGGACGTCCGCTGCTCCATCTTCTCCATCGAACCCCCTAGCTGCTGCCACATGTCCACCAAGTCAACTCTCCTCTCCAACAAAGCTTTAGTTGACTGAAGACAGCTTTGGTTCTGCGCCCCCATCTCCACGTTTCCCCTCTCTATTTCGTTGCTCCCTGCTCCACCTACGCCGTCAAAGCCACACGTCCGCAACTGCATCTCCACCGAAGCCGTAAAGTCTTCTCCCTTGCTCAGTCAACCACTAGCAATTTCGGCCCATCTCCACGTCATTTCCCTCCCCGAGCGATCAAGTTCTTCACGCCACAGCAGCCTGTAAATTTTCTAGCCAGCTTTGTGGCTGATTTCAGCCTGGCCTAGTCTCCATTTGGCACTGTCGCTTTGGAGTTTATCGCTAGTCGTTGTGCCGCCGTCGCCGTGGACTCACCAGCTCGCAAATCCAATGAGTTTACTCACTAATCCCTGCTTAGGAAATTTAATTATGCTTAAGGATTGATTAGTTTAAGTTAAGTATGGATTAGGTGGATAATTAGAATAGATTAGCAATTTAATCGTTCGATATTGCATGTTAGGTGGTTAGAGTAGTGCAATTAGAGCCTAGACAAGCTCTAGTATTTATCTAGAGTGGTTCGGAAATTTTCTGAGCTCGTCTCAGCTTTTAATTAGGCTTTTACATCCTAAGTGTGCATTATTGGCATTTATTAATTATTTTCCGTAATTATTTAATTAATTATTATTTTCTGAAAATTAGATCAGGATAGCCGATGACCGAAATTTTATGCTAATTACAATGGTGTAATTTGTTTAGTTATTTGACTACTATTTCATGCAAATTGAGTGTTGTTTGTAATTTTAGGGATTTATCCAAAAATTTATTAATTTTAGTATCTAATTAGAAAATTACCGAGCGTTAGTTTACAATGCCAAAAATGTGTTTGTGGACTACTAAAAATAGTGGGATTCTATAAAATGAAGATATTATATTTTTGGCTCAGATCGACCGTGTACCCACACATGATTATTTTTATCAGGTATTTTTAACACAAAGAAAATAGGCCAGGACATTATTTTAATTGAGGAATTCAAGTGGGAAGCACAATGTTCTTGGCTGTGGGTGGATACTCATGTGAAGGTTTATAGTCGTAGTAAGATGACTATTGAAAGATTTGGTGACGTATGTTGTGCGTGACAATATGGGATGGGTTGAGAAAACCGCCGAACTTCTAGTAGGCTTTGCCCATTGGGCCATTGATTAATCGTGGAAGTATAGCCGAGCCCATTGGGCCGTGATTAACTACCGAAGTATGGCTGTGCCCATTGGACCATGAATTACTGCCGAACTTAGACTAGGCTGTGCCCATCGGGCCGTGATTTACTGCTAAACATTTAGTAGGCCGTGCCCGTGGGGCCGTGATTAATAGTTGGAACAAGTGATCGATTGAGATATAGTACATTGCGTTCCAATTGTTGAGTGATGATTGCACGTATATGAAATATGAGTTATATTGAGTTGCAGGAAGGAATTGAGGCAAAGGTAAGTCCTTTAACTTGTGCTTGTACTTAGGCAGCCCTTGGGGCGTATTTTCTTCCTAGTCGGGTCTTAGGGGTGGAACTTGCTGAGACATCGTCTCACCCCGTTGTGGGATAACATTTTCAGGTCCTTAGATGGCAGTTGAGGAGGACTCGAAGCTCTGGAGACAGTTGAGGAGGAGACCGAAGAATCGACAAAAGTGTCTAACTAGTGGGTCATAGGACGGTTCCCTTTTTGTTGAGCCGATCTTTTGTAAACAGCCTAATATTGTGTATAAACTTGAAATGTTTATAAAAAGCTCGTTTTGGTTGTAACTTGTTGCCTACTTTTTTATCCCATTTTGTTGTTATTTGAGGATTATTTACTTGCTTCCACATGTGCATTAAAACAAATGGGTCGGTGATGTGTCCTGAGATGTCGTTGTTCAATTGACCATAGAAGGATGGGCACTCGCTCGGAGGATCGGGACGTGACAGATGTCTTGGCTATGAAAGGCATTTAATTGCCAAGACTAACCTGGGGCTCACATAAATGCACTCACAATCATCACAGACTTTTTTAATATAGTTCAAACCATGACTTTTCATAATGTCAAATAGAATTTTAAAGAGGTTTGGAAATATTTAGGATTAAGGAACATCTAGGCTATGGAACACATTCAATTGCTAAGGTTAGTTCAGGGCTCGCGTAAATGCATTCACAAACGTTGCATGTATTTTGAATATGGTTCAAACCATGATTTTTCTTTAAGTCAAATCGAGCTTTGAGGAAGAACTTTATAACCAATTGTTTTTGGAGAAACAATACATGTACCAAAGTATTTTTTAAATTATATTTGAAAAACCAATTCGTCGAAAATCATTTAACAATGAATATCAAGGTATTTAGAGCAACTTTCATGAAGATGGAATGACCTAGGTTCATGCACAAACTAATCTAGAAAGTTTATCTAAACAATCGCAATCATGTTCATATCAGAAAATTTCAAAACAAGCATGTAAAGACAGCAAAATTGGCCAATACATAATGACAATTTGACGATTTTGACCTAGTTAAACATGTCTAAAAAGTCAGAGAAAAATATAGAACATGTTTCAGACTAATATGAGCAACTTTCATGAAGGAAAGTTCTTCCATAAATCAATATATAGATCAGTAAACATATAAGAAAATCATAGATCAGCATGGAACAAACTGACCTAGGCGATCTGAGCAGATTTGACCTAGTTAAACACATTAAAAAATCACAAAAAAAATTACAGAACATGCAAATGATGATTTGGAACAAAACTCGTGAAGGTAAGATTGTCCAAAATCATTATAGGAGCTACACAAAAATAATAAAATCTCATTTTGGAATAAGAACAGAACAAAAATTCCTCTTAAACTACTACAAAATTGCTCATCTTTGGAGGTATTTTTCGAGGGTCAAACAACACTCCGTTAGGGTGTGCAAGCTATCGATTCTAAGCTTGTGACGTGTATTATCTAAGCCTAAGAAGACTCGAGTTGAAATGAGGTCATTTCGAACCTCGTTTTGGCCAAAACAATAAATTAGTCTTAAGGCTACGAAATTACAGATTTAAGCAAAATCAAGCACAATCATTCAACTTCATCATTGAAAAGCACTAAATTGCGGCAAAACACTCTCCAAATCCATCATCTAGTATTTAATCATCATGTATTTACTTGAAATTGAACCCTAGCCCCAGCTGGCTAATCGAGCCTCACTTCATAGGGTTCGAGATCGATAAATTACATTTTATTGCGATTTAGTTGATTTTGATCAAAATCGATCGAAGTTTTTGCCAAAACTTAAATCAAATGTTCACAAACCGTTGAGGAATAGATTTGGATGGCAATGAACAACTTTGAGAGGTGACTGAACCACTTGTAGTGAAAGAAAATAGAACCAGTCTAATCGGATCGGCCTTCGTGTGCCGGTTGAGAGATCAAGGTCACCGAAGCTAATCCGGTGACCGATCTGACCTATGTCGACCGGATGCAAGTAGAAGATGATCTGAAGATCAGGTCAGATCAAATCTAGCAGTAGGAACGCTGCCGGCAGGGGCTAGAACCGGCAGCAATGGTTTTGTCGGAGAAGAATCTGGTCGAATTGGTGGAGAGAGAGAGAGAGAGATCTGATTTTGGCGCCAAAATAGAGCGGAGAGAGAGAGAGAGAGAGAGAGAGAGAGAGAGAGAGAGAGAGAGAGAGAGAGAGAGAGAGAGAGAGAGAGAGAGATTAAGGAGAGAGGAAAAGTCATGCAAAATGAAACCCCCTTAAATTGGAGGGAAAATTTGCCTTACATACTCCCCAAATTAAGTGATTTTGGCTGTTGATTCGATCCAACGGTCGAAATTTTTTTTCAATGGTCAAACATCAATTTCGAAGGCTCCATCATGATCTCGAGGTGTCAAATAATTGATCTAATGGTTTAATTTGCAAAAACCCAAGCCAAAATCAAGAATTGCGTTGAGACGTCCAATTAGAGGTTAATTTGCAATTTCATGAAATTCGAGTGTCAATTTGTAAAATCTCGAGAAACTAAAAGTGCAAAAGTGAAATTGACATGAGAATATTCTAGAACCAGTTGCCAAAGGTCAAGAACCGGCCTGCAAGGGGCTGAATCGGCTAGCCCTGCCGATGGCCGATCAGACTGGTCAGACCGGTTCAATCTAGTTCATTAGTTTTTTTTATCGGTTTTTGACTGGTTTGATCCGGTTTCGATTGTTTTGTCCACTTGGGTTCCTTGTGGGTCTTAAATTTATGCAATTTGGTCCATAAAAATGAATTTTATCATTTTTAAGAAGAAATTGACCAATTAAGATACAATTAAGCTAATCAAACCTTATGAACATGATCCAGGGGTCTTTTATTGACTAATTAAATAATTATCGTGAAAAAGCAACCAGTCAAAACCATGGTTGCTTTGAATTGGGCCCAAAGGGTTAAATGATAAAATTTACAATTCCATGGACTAAATTGCAAATTAACTAAAATTGAACTCAATTAGTGTCGCAATTGCCCTATCTAATGAACTACCCATGTATAAGATCACTTATCGCATTCAAATTGACCTTAAATTAAAACGCTCGAGCTTATGTCAAAAATAAATCTAGGCTTGATATTAAAATTGGACCTAGATTTATGAAATTAAACCATAACCATGAATAGGTCAATTTGAAATTTGATGATTGAACGGGAGGACAAAATTCTTTAAATTGATAAGTTCTTATGTGAATTTCTCAAAATCAATTTCAAATTTGGAATTATTTTAAGGAAATAAGTGAGAAAAAATCGTTTGTTCATAAGTTATGAAGGATTGATTTTGGTCCCCTAATTAGGATTCAAAACAGCAATTCACGTTTTGACATGATAAATCGCAAAATTAAATGCACAGAAGGATTTAAAACAGTCCCTAAATCAAATGTCAAAGAAGAAAATACACATAATTATGACTAGAATAAAAGTAATTTTATTTTTAGTCGATTTAGAATCTAAAATTGAAAAATTCATAAATCAATGTTCTTAATTGAATTTTATGAAATTTTTGACACAAAAATCAAATTGACGTTAAAAGAAATATTTTTGTGGATTTTTTATTTTTTCCATTTCTTTGGTCAAAGGTTTGATAAAAATCAACTTGACCTTTCCTAAAATGTTGATTTTTTTGGTCAATTTTTTGAATTTTTGAGAAATTGATTCAACAAAAGTGAAATTAAGGCTAAATGGATTTTTTTGTGTAAAAAGTCAATTTTTGACCTAGGGTTGACTTTTTGTCAAAGGGTTGACCAAAAAGGCAATCCGAAAATCAACCGTTTAACTTTTCGGGTTTTTCTTGAAATGAACTAGAAATTGATTAAAAACAACAATGCAAAAAAAACAAAAAACAAAAAAAAAATCACACTTTTTGGCCAAGAAATGGGGTTCCGTTGTGATTAGAAACCAAATTCTCAATTTTTACTTTTCAATGACATGTCGACTCAAAATTATGTGTCAACACTTCCTCAAAATGAAACCAGAAATCAAGTCCACGAAGGAAGAGCTGATGTTTTGAGGTAGCGTGTGGAAGAAAGAAGACAGGTAGATCTTGTTGGTGTTTGTTTCAATAAACAAGCATACATGTATAAGTAAATTAAGATCAAAATTTGGTCGTAGTGGAAGTAAAAAGCATATACACGTGTTTCCAAAGCATTTTCGTGCATTTTAACAAAAAGCACATACAAGAAATAAATGTGTTAATCATATTAACCTTGTACCGTGCTTCAAATTTGGTTCTAACGTTCTTTGGGTTCTGAGCACGAACGTCTAATGTCCTTGCAGAAGTGGTTCCGACGTTCTTTAGACTTCAACTACAAATGTTTCATGCCTTCCAATAATACTGGTTCTAACGTTCTTCAAATACATAATGCTTGATCTCTTCGTATTACAGGTTCTGATGTTCTTCAGATTCAGCCCTATAAATGTTGAGCCTCTAGTTCAAACACACTACCAATTCTCACGTTGAAGAGAAGAGAAAAATTGAAATATCTTACAACTACAATTGTGCTAGCAATTGCTCTAATGTATGAATGATTCAGTTGATCACTATCAATACTCTCAATTGCCGATTGTTGATCATCTTGTGATATGCTCTCTGTATTACCTTTTTATAGCCAATGTAGATCACATTTAAATCGGCTCGTTAACTCTAAAACCATTTTCGAATTAATTTGGTCATAATTTCTGACGGGCACAAGTTCCGATACTATTTTAGATACTAATTCGAACATTAACTTAACTGTTACAAGCATTATTTTAGACATTTATTTGTGATTATTACAAGTCTTTATGGGTATTAACTTAGTAACTGTTACAAATATTTAATTTGATTGTTACATCTGAAATTGTTTTAGAGCATTAATTAGTCATTTAATCTGAAACTGTTTCAAATCATTAAACTGTCAATTTGTTCTAAAACCGTTTCAGATCATTAATGTGACCGTTAAGTTTTGAAACCGTTTTAGAACTTCACGTGACTGTCAAATTTGAAACCGTTTCAGATGTTTAATTTAGCCATTATGTCTGAAACTGTTTTAGATCATTAATTGGCTATTGATTTTGAACTCACTTCAGATAGTTAATGATGCCATTAATTCTAAACTCACTTTAGACTATTAATTCGTTCATTGAATCCAAGCACACTTTAGATATTTGATTTGGCAGTCGAGTCTAAAACACATTTCATAGACTTTGTAAGTCTGAAGCCCTGGGTTCATCACTGAACCGGCAGTATGACTTGTATTAACACATTAGCACAACCAAAAGAACTTATTGTCCATATCAATCTCCTGTTCCTGCAAATCATAAGTGACATCTAGCAATATATCATGACTACCTAGACAGTGTGAAATATTTTTAGAACATAATGAACTTGTCAGCTTTGGCGACCATGTAATTCAATTCTCCTATCTCACCATGTCCTGATCGAACAAAGGCCACGGAATTATTGGTCAAGCCATTAATTCGATCATATGCCCAAATCTAAGTGACATGTATTCTTCGAGATATGAACTATGCATTCTCGATTAGAACCCCGGTCGAGGATTTCTGTCACGCCTCGATCCTCGAATGTGTGTCCATCCCTCACTGGTCGATAAATATTTGCAACTTCCTAGGACGAGTCGCCGACCCTTTCATTTTAATGCACATGCAGAAGTAAAACAAATACCCCTTACAACAAACAACATGGGATAGGAAAGCAGGGCAACATTTCACAACAACACATTTTTATAAACAAAGGGGTTTAGGTACAAAACGAGTCTGGTCAAAAGCCTACAAAAGATCAACTCTCAAAAAGGAGCTGTTCTACAACATACTAGTTGAACACATACGCCGATCCTTCGAACTCCACCTCCACAGACTCCGGGCCTTCAGTCTTCCATGACCACCATCTAAAGACCTGAAAATGGTTATACAATAACTAGTGAGACAATGTCTCAGTAAGTCCACCCCCTAAACCCCTATTAGGAAGGAATACACCCAAGGGTGGTCTAGCCACACACAACAAGGACTTACCTTGCCTCAATTCCTTCCTGCATGTTAGCACAATTCATATCTCATATACGTGCAATCATCACTCAACAATTGGACTGCATCATACTATATCTCAATCAATTACTCCAACAACTCAAATCATCACGGATCAAATCATCGGTCAATCGACCCAGTTGATTCCATGTCATCAAGACCATCACACGGTCATTCCAATTATTCATTCCAACTAGTAATTACGGCCACACTCGGGCACGGCTTACTAAATGTTCAGCAGTAAATCACGACCCAACGGGCACACCTAGATTAGGTGGTAATCATGGCCCGATGGGCACAACCTCTATCAGGTGGTAATCACAACCCGATGGGCACAACTTATTCCAAGTTAGGCGGTTTTCTAGCTTAGCCAGGTGTCATACACTATTGCTTACAATTCACAATCAATACACAATTTCACAACCTCACTCAATTGATCAATCCAGCAATCAATTACACATTCTAGCCATACCATAGCAATCAGCTCGAAATTGTATCGAGCGGCTCTCCCGGCATAATTTCCGGAAAATATTAATCAATTAATAATTCAATAAATTTCGAAAATTAATGTAATTTAAATATTAAATAATTCCATTTTCGAAGGAACTGGAGTTACATCTCTTTTCCATTTCCATTCAAGAGTTCTTATGTTAATTAAAAGTCTAATCATGCTTAACACTAATCTAATTGCATAATTAGACTAATTAATCCATCCACTAAACTAATCATTCATCTAATCTAATTAACATTTAAATAATCTAATCTAACCACCTAAACATACTTAGCATAATCTAAAGACCCCTTAAGCATCATTAACTCCCTAAGCGGAGATTAGTGAGTAAACTCATCGGTTTAGCGTTCTGGTGCGTCCACAGCGACTGCGACGCCAAGGCGAGCGACAAACCTCCTAGCGGCGACACCAACCAAGGCTAGGAAGGGCTTGGAAACGGGCCACGAAGACCTCACGGCTTATTGGTTTCTGCTTTTGTTCTAGGCTAAACTGCAGAGAGAGAACCAGCAGTTGAACGGCGAGGAAACGAGCTGATCAAAGCTCCGGTGAGTGGGTGGTCGGCAATTGGTGGCTCCCGGGGGTTAAGGGGGACTTGATGGAGATTGGGATGGGTGAAACTTGAGTCAAAATGGGGAGAAAATGGAAGAAAATACGAAACAGTTCACCCCAGGCGGACTTCAAGCGGTTCGGCGATCGGTGGCTTGTCGTCGAAGGACTGGACGCCCAGTGGCTCCGTTGGGTGAGCGGCGAGGTGCTCTAGTACGTCCTAGATGTGCTAGTCACAGTGGTGGGTGGAGCATGAGCTAATTCACATGGGAAGATAACTTTTAACTTAGATCTTTGACGAAAGGTCAGTTGGAGCAAAACCTGGAATGAGCAGAAAACAACGGAGGAAAGAGGTCCAGTGGCTTGGGCGGGTGTGTGACCGACTAAGGGGCTGCTGTGCTTGGTTCCTCTGGTATTTTGGGAGCTTCAAATGGCCTCTAATGGAGAAAGGACGGAGAAAGAGGAAGAAGAAGGGGGCTACTGAAGAGGGTCCACCAAATGGCCTCCAAAGTCTTCAACCTTAGCCTCATTCACTCATTGCTTGCCCCCACCACTTCAGCCCTATCCTTAGCCCTTTCTCTCTCCTCAAAGCTTCCTCAACACACCGTTGAAGTAGTCCAAATGTTCCTCCCCCCATGGCATATGAATTTACACATTTGTTCCTTCATTTTCATTCAATTTCACTCAATTCCTCTTCAAATCCATTCAATTGAAGGCCAAACAAATCAGACATGGTGTCCACACTTAAACCATGATTTTCCTCATCAATTGAACCAATTTAACGGTCATGGGTGCACTAAAAAACGGTCCCTCGAACTTTCCCGATCCAATTTCATCAATTCTTGATTTTTCGCCAAAAATCTCGGTTTGTAGAAAAATCTTCTGAATGTGAGTCGACGTTCCTAAAATGAATTGTGACATGACAGAACTTCCAATTTCTAAAATCGGGTTCAATTTCGCGGTTAATTTCAATCTGGCGTGATCTTAACGTGTCATAACCTACCGGGTAGCTTTTAAGAATTTTTCATGCAATTGACCCGTGGTCGATCATTTTCAATCCACATGTACATCTTCGACACATTGGCGACTCTCGATTGTCGTGAAAATCTCAAGATTTCAAATACGGACATAGGGTACCAAAATGACAGAGAAATCAGTCCAGTGCCAATCGACAAGAATTGTGCAATTAGGTGGAATCACCCACACTCAATCACATACCTTTGTCGAGTCGACCTATATCTGGTCTCTAATTGATTTTTAACCGTGCCGTGATGACCCTTGCAGATTAGCACGGTCAAGCAGTTGATTCCTGGTCGAATTCTCAAGTCTATTGCGTTTAGATTCCTTAACGGCTTCACCTGATAGGCTAGTTATCTCGTGAGTGGCCTACTCAGAGAAAAGAACTATAGGCGCGTTGAAGAAAAGCCTAACTTATCCAATCGAAATCGGAACCTGAAATTCAAGATATAATTTCAATACAATGTCGTGATTAGATCGCATAGGACATCCATCTTGTGTATCTATATATAACAAAAAGACAGATTCCATATTGCACACGCATGTGCCTTAATATGTGAACAAACTATGACCATCAAGTATAGAGACGGTTCGATGAAGCGTCAATTTGCGCACTTGTGAACCATAGCCATCCAACATATAAGTCAGCATTGTGCCTCAAGTTTAAGGATCTTACACCTAACCAAAACTTGAACGATCAGACATTGACCCCGCTTAAAGCTTCCATGTCGCCGATTGTTCTATGCATGTCATGTTCAGTGAACTTGTTTGAGACAAACGCCTTTGTTCTAGCTCGAATATCACAATACCCCATGACTTATGACTCATCATCCCCTTAAGTATCCAATACTGGTGGTGAAACTTAACAACGCACTGGTCTTAACAGGATCATTGATATCCTCTCAATGATCCATAGATCGGGAACTATTTAAAGATTCAGCATAAGTGTAAACCTGTCACGTATATTCTTAACGCCTTAAGAATAGGTTCAGTCGTGGCTGATCTTATGGACTCATTCATATATAAATAGGATGATGAATGAAAACTTATTTGCCATTAAATAATCCATAACATGTAACTATTACTTGGTTGCTTTAGGGCATATAGCTAACAATCTCCCACTTGCACTAAAGCCAACCTATCTCATCCCTCAAACCCATCTTGGTAAGATGCCTTTCAAAAGAAAGTTGATACAATGCTTTAGTGAGGGGATCCGCCACATTTGATACAATGTTTAATCTATTCACTGGTGAAGAGGATCAGTTGACGTTTGAGCATACTAATCATTTCTTGACATAATGCGAAGATACGACACATGTAGATCATTGGAAGCTAAGGTTGTTCCCTTTATCATTATCAAAAAATGCCTTGATATACAATATTGTTACCAAACTCGATTAATTCATGGGAATAAATAGAAAGATTATTCCATTCCCAATTCCAAAGAGTTGTCCTAGAGTTGTTAGTAGCTAACTTGTCAACTATGAAACAGCTACATAGTGAGTTAGTCGACCAATTTATTTCTAGGTTTAATAGAGCTAGAAATAAATGCCTAGTCCATTTACCTGAGAAAACCTTTACGAATCGTACTTTTAATAGTTTGAAATTCGAAATCTAAGAAAGAACGTAGGGCAATCCTATTCCGATTTATTTTAGTTGTCCACCATAGCCACCAAGCATGAGAACTTCCTTAAGGAAAAAGATAAGAGGCATGGTAGATGGGCAAATATTAATTGAGTTGATTCAGCAAAAGTAGATGAAGAACTAGAGTAGATAGACATAGTAGAAATGGCTATTGCTAAAATGGTTATTGATAGACCATGCATTTGTCAAGCATTAAAATTAGCCAAAATAAGGGAAAAGTCTAACATCATGCCTAAAGCTTAAGAGCTCATTTACTACTCCTTCGATGCTAATAAAACTACAGAGATATTCAATCTATTACTAGCTGATGGGCAAATAATACAGATAAAAGAGCATAACATACTTGCTAAAAAAGAATTGCTAGGAAAGAAATATTATAAGTAGCATCACTCATGGAGTCACAATACCAATGATTGTGTGGTCTTCAAAAGAAACATTCAAGATATGATCAAGTAGGAGAAAATAAAGTTTACTGATGACAAAAATAAAACTCCTATGGAAGTCAATGTGGACCCATTCTATATCATGACTGGAATGATATCATTGAAGATCAGACCCAAACCTAGAAGTTACTAGCAGCCTCAATTATGTGCAAGATGTAATTAGGTAATCAGATAGGAAGAAAATAATCCTAAGTGCTAGAATCATCAATTTAGCGAAAAAGCCGCTGAGAGGGTATGCAATCTAGGCTTACTTCCCAGTTCAAAAAGAATCAATTTTAAATAAGCTAGTCTACCCTAGAAAGCATCGTGCATATTAAAAGAGAAGAGTTCCTCCAAGGGGCTCGTAATCTGAGAAATATCAAGGTTCTCAATTGTGTTCAAGGTGTAAGCAGTTGATCTAGTAGTAAAAACACTACTCTAGGGGGCATTACAATCAACATGATGCTATGGTCATGCGACATCCAGATTTTTCAACCCTATCTTCTACTGAATGAATCAGGCATTTCATTGACGCGCCTATAGGACTATTCTTAGAACTTATCATTCTTGAGATAACTAGACTATCTGGGGAAATTATTAAGAAATTTTAAGGCAACGGACTTGAGAATTCGATTAGGAATCGGCTTCTCGACCGTGTCCATCTTTATTTGCCATTACGGCACAATTAAAAATCGATTTGAAATCAGAGATAAACTGGATTGACAGAGATGTGTGGCTAATCGTGGGTGACACCACTAACTTGGAAAATTCTCATCGACCGGCACTAGACTGATTTTCTTATTGTTTTGGTACCCTGTGTCTGTATTTGGATCCTCGAGATTTTCACGACAACCGAAAGTCGCCAATGAGTCGAGTGGGTTCATAGTGGCTTGAAGAAAATCGACCATGGGTCATTTGCATTTAAAAATATCCGAAAGTTACCCGGTAGCCTAGGTCACGCTAAAAACGCGCCAAGTGGAAATTCACTGAGAATTCATGTCCGATTTCAGAAATTGAAGCTTATGTCATGCCACAATAAATTTTAGGAGTGTCGACTCAGTCTCAGAAGATTTTTCTGACACCTGATACTTTTTAGGAAAAAGTCGTCGCCGGGTTGTTTTAGTGCAGAAAATGCCGGAGATGGTTTTCGGTCACAAAATTGAGATGCAAGATGGGTGATTGGGTGAGGAAAGTTATCAATTTGATAATCGATATATCAATTGAAATTATGGTGGCCAATTGAGAATAAATCAACAGAGAATTGAAGAGCAATCGGAGCCTATTTGTTAAGGAATTCGTATGCCCCCACCAATTGTGATCTTTAGACCAACTCAACTCTCTAGAAGGGGTATATTGGACTGAAAATAAGCTGGTGGAAGACAGCTATGGTTGTGGATCAACATGAGGAGACAAAGAGGATATTTGTTGTGGAAATTGAAGGCAAAAAGGGGCCCTCACTCATCTCTTCCTTATCCTCTCTTTTGCTGCCGACCGAAACCCTCATCCCCGCCCATCTCGCACATGACAATAACGGAAGAATCAACAAAAGTAAAAGCAGCCAGCACCTCCACTTCTGTCGGTCTCACTCCCCTGCCGTTGCCACCTGCCAGCTTCTTGGCCTACTTCGGTCAACAAGCGAGCCACCGGAGCTTCTCAATTGACCGAGACGCCCTATCTCGCTGCCACTTGGTAGCGCTTGCCTTGGGTTCAATCAACAAACCGGCGTGAAGACCACCGAGCGAAGCTGCTTCTCATTCTCTTGCTGCCAGGCGTTCTCGGCCCATCAACCCAATGAACGCCAGCCCACGCGTCCACTAGTCCGTCTCCTTTGGTCAACCGCAGCAAACACGCCGAGATTCACTGGTTGACCAAGCAACCTTAGCTTGCTGCCATTTGGCCGTGAGTCTTCAGTTAGTGCCCTCAGTTCCACGCGGCCAGCGCACGCCTGCTCGAAGACCAGCGAAGCTTGAAGCAGTGCAACCCAGCTTGTTCGTGATTCCAGCGAGCCTCCTCGAAGAAATTCAGTTCACGCTCGAGCGGCCTTTGCTGCTTTTGTTCGGCCCATCAACCCAGCAAAGCCAGCAACTTGGCCCAATTATGCAGTCTTTAAGCCCAAGCCCAAGAGAGAGGCGCAATTCCAACAAATCAACTTGAAGCCCATCTTCAGCAGGCCCAATCTAACTTGGGTCCAGCCCAAAAGCAAGAACTAGCTCAAGGTCCGATCCAAGCCCGCCGGTGTTGTCGAAAGCCCGATTTCGCCATCGCGGTGATTCGGCCTCCGCTTTTACCAAGTGAGTTTTACTCACTGATACTTTCTTAATTTGCTAATTATGCTTAGAGTTGGTTAAATTTAATTAAGTGCAATTAGGTGGTTAGATTGGGAACAATTAAATTAGTGACTTAATGATGCATGTTAGGTGATTAGACTTAGTCACTAGCAAGTGGAGAGCTTCTAATATTTATTGAATGTATCTCAGGATTTTTCCCAACCCGTTTTGGGTTCTAATCAGGCATTATAGGCCTAATTTGGATTTTTAATATTTTTTATTTATTTTTCGAAATTAATTATTTTAATGAATTATTTTTCAGGAAATTCAATTGGGATGGCCGGTGACCGGAATTTCGTGTTGATTGTCATGGTGCAGTCCATTTATTTAATTGAGCTTTAATTTATATAGAATTGATTTAAATTGTGAAATTTGAGGATTTGTCCTAAATTGTTTGTTATTAAATATTTGATTGGCAGATGGCCGAGTATGGGTATATAGCGCCAGTACGTTGATGGGCTATATAGTAGAGAGAATGGTGAGAGCTAACTGAGAATGTTATTGGCTAAGACCAATCAGGTACGATATTATTGGACATACGTGGTTCGGTGATTGGAAGTATCATTGGCGAAAACGACGCCTTAAAGAACGCATGTGAATGACTTATAGACAAACGTGGTTCGGTGATTAAGGAAATGTCATTGGTGAAAACGACGCCTTAAAGAACTCACGATGTTGTCTATTGCCGATGTCACCTTGGTGAAAACGGCACCCTAGAAAGGACACATGGCTCAGTGATTGAGGATATCACTAGTAAAAACGGCGCCTTAAAGAACGCATGGTGTTGGTGATCGGTATGTCATTGGCGAAAACGATGCCTGAGAAACACATGTGATTTGGTAAATGAGTACACCATTTGGGAATCATGATATGAGTGAAAATGACCTAGAGGTAGTTTGAATGACATGTAATCGACTAAGTCGATTGATCAATGCTTGATCGGATGTCATGAATTGTTTGAATATCTATGTTTAACCTTGAATTGCAGGTTGGAACTGAGGCCACGGTAAGTCCTCTGACTCATGTTGTGCTTAGGCAACCGTTTGGCGTATTAGTTTACTAATCGGGTCTTAAGGGGTAGAACTTGTTGAGACGTAGTCTCATCCCGGTTGTGGGATAATATTTCAGGCCCCTAGATCACCTGAGGATTAGTTGGCATCTGGAGCTGAGGATGAGCAAGAAGAAGAAGATGAAAAGTTTAAAAGAAACAAGCTGAGTGGAGAAGAATCGAAAGAGGATCAAGATGATCTTAAGTACGATTCGGATGAGGACTGAGATCCCATCCCCTTTTGTGAACCCTGTATATATGTGGATAGAATGACACTAAAAAGGTTGTGAATAGTTTTGTGAAGCACTCTAAGTTATGCTCTGTATAAAAGTGTGGTTTTGAATTTCAATATGAAAAATATGGCCTGCATTTCTATCCCATTGTTTTTATTGTTTGGGGATTTATAACTACTTCCGCATGTGCAAATATAAATGAAAGGGTCAGCAATACATAGTCCTGAGATATCGCATTCTAAAATATTTGTTAAGAAGGATGGGTGCATCTCCGAGGATCGGGGCATGACAGGTCATTGGCGAGGTATTTCAGGTAGCTTTAACCAAAGAGAGCCCATTTTATGTGAAACAGGACCTTTTAAAAAGTTTCATCCTCGTCCAGTGACTAATAAGTTATTCAACCGAAAATCTGAGGAGGGAGATCCTATCATTGGAATTTTAGGAGAACATAATGGAAAGTATGACTATTATGTCAATTACAATCCACTCCCCACTCATCCTTGAGTAGTTAGTCTATCTAGTTGGGGATAAGAGTTCAATGATGAAAATATGAAGTCGACATCTAATTATTATTGTCAACGAACCTTAAAGATAACCCATGATCCATCTACCGACAAATGGTATAAGGTTGACAGGGTTCAACTCATAAGGAGCAGCTTGACATGAACACGGAAAAGGAAGATGCAAAGAAAGAAGAAGATGTGTTTATTCCAAAAGCAACTCAACTAGGTTCGTATTGCTTAGGACATACTTTGATAGTAGTCCATGAACAGAAGAAAACCAAGGCTAAGAATTTGGTCTAGAGGAGAAAGCCAAATGGTGATAATACAACTTCCAACCAAGGTGAAAGATTGGCCACAAAAGTAGTTGCTCAGTCGCCAGAGCAAAAGGAGAGGCTATTGTCAAGATTGGTATCATCATTGAGCTCATGCATGGTGGAGGCAAAACTTCTTAATGAATTTCACGTAGTCCCACCTGGCATGAAATTATGTGAGGAAATCCTCGCAGATGAAAAAGAAAGGGCGCATTTTGATGATAGAGAAGTAATGAAATTTGAGAAGCCTCTTGCACTGAGTTCATATCACTTGAGGGCATTAAATATTAATGCTATGACTAATGGTCAGCTCGAGTGCTAGTCAATAAGGGGTCTACTTTGAATCTCATCCCTTGTCATTTTTACAAGAAAATAGGGAGAAAAGACAATGAGATCATCCCATCGAACATCCAATTGTCAAACTTTACTAGGGATGTCTCAGAAATCGAAGGAATATTTGTGACTGATCTAACTATAGGGTCAAAGACTTCCAAAACTTCTTTTTGCGCAGTTGATGTTGATGAATCATACAATTTATTATTAGGAAGAGATTGGATTCATGGTAACCAATGTGTACCATTGACTCTTCATCAGATGTTGGCATTCTAGAATGGTGACAACTTAGAGTATGTTAAAGTAAATACTAAGCCGCAAGTAACTTGATCACAGGCGTCGGAAACAATAATGGGATTCCAGGGGGCATCGTAGGACAATATCTATGTGAGCAGACCCCCAACTGTATTACGTTATGTAGTCTCGATAAAGGAATAGTTGAGTGGGTCCTAAAGAATCAATTGGCGGAGCACTTTAATAAGGTTGTTTATAGAGAATCTTATGTTATCAAAAGATCTTATTAGGAGGTACTCGGTCTATAGAGCCAAACTAGCAAAATAGGATGTTGAAGTTGTTGAAGGACTTTTAGAGTTCAATAAGTCGCCTATTAAGGATCATGAGAAGGTGATTGTGTTAGGACTAGAATTAGCACCTAGAGGGGGGTGAATATGTGATTAAAGCAATTTTAACAATTTAATCCGAATAAGAGATTAATGAATTAAACCAACAAACGCTGCAAATGAAAGTAATGAAAGATAAAATGATTAAGGATAGAGAATCAAGACTCCAGTTTATAGTGGTTCGGCTTAGACCAAGCCTACGTCCACTCTCCCGCACGGACAGCCCTTCTGGCTGGATTTCACTAAGAATCAAAAAGAGTGATTACAGTCTCACGCTCTTGAGTCCACAAAGTGTAGAAGCTCTACTACACTTCCTCAAGGTCTCACCACAATATGATATCTCTTTTGATTACATATAACGCTCGAAGAATAAGATCGCAAAATAGAAAAGGAGATTCAGACTTTGGAATTCTTCTATCCGACACCCTTCAACAACTGAAGCATCTCTCTTATATACTTCTTCATGCCTTCAATACCGTTGGCACCTTCCAAAGAAGTTCTTCCAATCAACCCGTTGGACAGAATCAATTAGAGAGATCACGAGCTCTTTAAGGTAAGTGTTGATAGCCCATCAATCCTGCTCGCCCATACAATCAGAATCTTGGTTTCCATAAGTAGATCCTTCCAAATATAAGTTGCGAAATCTTTGGAGAATCTATACATATTCGAATACGAAAGTAAGATCTTCTAGTGCTAAATCCAGTAGAAAGATATTCTCTAGCCGTTAGAATAAATACCATATAAGATCAAAATATAAGTTGGTCTGGAGACTGTCCATGAGAGTAGACTTTGAAACATGAGTCTTGCTAGCTTCAGACTTTGATCTTCAGACTTTGTCAATAGAGTCTGTAAGTCTTCAAACTAGACTGAGGAAAATGTTTTGTCAACTTCAAAATACTTGAAGAGAATTTATCCAACAGATTGAAGCTCAAGACTTATTGAAAGAGATTAATCTTGGCATAGATACCAATCGATGCCCTATTTATGTAAGTGCCTTACTTGATAGTGAATTCAAAGTCCGATTAGTAAATTTGTTAAGGAAGTACAAAGACTATTTTGCTTGGGATTACCATGAAATGTCTAGATTGGGTAGAGATATAGTTGAGATATCGACTACCGACAAAAAAGGGGTTTCAGGCCGCATAAATAGCTTCCAAGATGGTTTACACCAGAAGTCATGCAAAAGGTCACAGAAGAAATCAAAAGATTGCTCGTGGCGGGCTTTATAAGAAGAACATGATACATTGAGTAGCTATCGAATATTTTTCAAGTAAAAAAGAAAAATGGGAAGCTCAGAGTGTGCATAGATTTCCATGAGCTAAATGTGGCTACACCCAAAGATGAATACTAGATGTCAATGACTGACATACACATCAACTCAGCCTTTGGTGATGAGATTATGTCACTCATGGACGGTCATTCAGGCTACAATAAAATATTCATAGCAATGGAGGATGTCCATATAAATGCATTTAGGTGTCTGGAGCAATTGGCACCTTCAAATAGTTAGTCGTGCCTTTTGGACTGAAGAAAGCAGGCACTACATACCAGAGGACGATAAATTTTATTTTCCATGACATGATTGGTGACTTCATGGAGGTTTATACTGATGACATCATTGTTAAATTGGACTAGGTAAGTCACTTTCTTTATTGAGAGCAGACCTTTGTTAGGATGCAGAAGTTTACATTAAATATGAACCCTTTGAAATGTGCTTTCGGAGTTAGGGCCAGCAATTTTCTAGGATTCTTGGTTAATCAAAGAGGAATCAAAATAATTTATGAAGGACACCCTATTTCTCTCTCGACATGCAGAGCTCAATT
Source organism: Eucalyptus sp. ANBG9806169 (assembly GCA_014182395.1). Taxonomy (NCBI): domain Eukaryota; kingdom Viridiplantae; phylum Streptophyta; class Magnoliopsida; order Myrtales; family Myrtaceae; genus Eucalyptus; species Eucalyptus sp. ANBG9806169. The sequence continues at coordinate 38,139,280 of CM024583.1, read as the reverse complement.
CTACCGTTCATGGTAGTTCGCATCATAAACCCTAATTCACCCAGTTAGTGCATGCCCGCCTCTGCCCTCTGACCCTCAGCTCAATTCACCGCCCTTTTCATCCCCTTCTGCCTTTCATCTCGTCTTCTTTTCCATCCTTCGTTCCTCTGTTCGTATCGTAATTTGGGTAGAAGTTTCATCCCTTCATCATCCTTAGCCTTGCATGTCAATTTCCCCTGTAATTTGCCACTCGCAATTGGTTTTTTTCACTTGGGTTCCACGCATTTCCTCTCCCCTCTTCATCGGGACCTAATCTGCGGTACATCTCATGGACTCCCATGCTTGGAATGAGGAGTCGCGCCTTGGAGCACTCTGCAACAGAATGGGTAGACTCTGGTCTGACCAAGACATCGACGACTGGGACGACTCTCCTCAACTGGAACAGCTTGAAGAATGCAAGAAAATATTAGTAGGTAAACTCCTCTCCAATCAATCTATAAACTTTCAAGCATTTCAAAGCACGATGAAGCGCGCTTGGCGCACAGATCAGGTGGAGTTTTCCACTAGAGAGGCTGGTCTTTATGTGGCTAGTTTTAAATCAGAAAGCGATAAACAGCGAGTACTCGAAGGGGGTCCCTGGCAGTTTTCTAACCATTTGGTTAATTTCAAACCTTGGATTCCCAATACGTCGTTACACTGTTACGATTTTAGTACATGTGCATTCTAGGTTCAAGTTGTTGGCCTTCCCCTAGAGTGGAGCTCCGAACAAATGCTACACAAAGCGGTCAGACGTGTTGGGAAAGTATTAGAGGTGAAATTCGATGTGAAGGAGGGTACTAACCTGTGTGCTGGCAGAGTCCGAGTTGAATTGAATTTAAATGAACCGCTGCAACCTGGACAGCTTATACGAATAGCAGGGAGAGTGCTTTGGCTTGATTTTCGGTATGAGAGGCTCTCTCATTTCTGTTATTCCTGTGGTCGGATTGGACATTACGCTATGCATTGTCAACAAATACCATTCACTGATGCCAAAATGGAAGGTAAGGAAAAGATGGCCTTCGGCCAATGGCTGAAAGCAGAAGTTAAGGAATTCAGTCCCTATTGGCTGACTTTTTATGAGAAAAAGGTTCCCTCTGGAGCCAACCAAGACGTTATTCCCGAAACTCCTCCCTTCATGATCACCAAGGTCCCTGCATTACCCCCTGCAGCAGGCACCTCTGCTCGACCACATACATCACCAGTCTTCACTCATTCCCCTTCTGGCGAGCCACAACCTCCTTTCTCGACACTGGATCCTAAACATACATCATTATTTGACCCCTCCCACAGCATTAACAACCCTGCAGCATCGAAAATGAAGGGTAAACACTCCATAGTTCCTCCTCATACCACCTCCAATACAAGTCATTCACCCTGTGGTACCTTCCCTGTCCTACCTGCTGCTGTAGACCTTCCACCACACCTGCTGCCCAGTGATCCACTGTTACTCTGTCAAACCACAGCCTTAGTGCTCTGTCCACCTATGGACCAAGGAGGCTCCCAATCTCATTTTCCCTCATCGGTTGCTACTGCTACAGCACCTCTGCAGCAGTCTTTTGCAGCAGATTCTCTGAAGATCACTTCCAAGGTCTCACCGCATCTTTCTCAGTCCAAGCAGGCAGTACCAATTCATAAGACAGGAGATGGCCCCACTGTTAAGAAACAGAAGCACCCAAG